>CM036754.1:62482499-63084999 GCA_020796225.1 Arion vulgaris
ATCAATGTCAACATCTGGATTTCTGCTAGATGACTTGATCAATTTGATCTGGTGACTTTTCGATCAACCAAATCAAAATGTGCATGTGGCAATCCTCTTTTGCCATTCGATGGAATACATCCAACAGCGTGTCTCTCCAAAAACACGATGCTTGACAATGAAATCCATTAAAGATTTCAATTTTTGTTTGAATACACGTGCGGTAATATCATGACGATCAGATGATAATTGTCCAGCTAACAAAAGTTCTTTAATTTCATCCCACGTAGGATTGCATGTAAACGTGATAAATAAATCTGGACGGCCATGGGCGAGAACATATGTCATTGCATCTTGTAGTATTCATGCATGTCCGTGGACTCCTGTAAATTGGCTGGTAGTATGACCATTTTTCCAATTCATTAAGATTCACATTGCATCATTAACAATTGCATCACGTAAATGAATGTACGCAACTTGGTTTGATTTAATCGAATGTAGAGGAGTCGCTCAGTTTCGATTTTCGCATACATATCGACAATGTATTGATGGAACAATTGTCGACATTTCAAGATATGATTTTCAGCGTTTTCACGAACCATTAATCAATATGAATAATAATTCATAGCACTAACTTTCTTATTCGTTTCCTCATCTGTTTGTGGATTTCAATTTGATGGAAATGATATCCATCTCTCCTTGCCAAAATAATATTGATATTATAATCCGTCGTAGGAGCAATGAGTTTCTGAGACTCGCTGAACATCACCACTTCTGCGATTAAAAATTATATCACGCGAATTAAATTCTTCGCCAACCATAACGATCGCCACTTCATCAATTGTTGGTGCATTGTACTGTCTTTCGTGTTGACCAACAGGTGTTTTGTCTGCTCTAAGTACAACCATTATAAGTATAACCATTATCAATAGCTACCTGGCATAGTTTGAAATAGGTAGCGCTGACAATTTTAGAGAAAATCTTTTTAAAATCGAAAAACACTCAAATTTCATCGAGAGTTTCTTCGAAGTCTACAGTATGCGCATCTACTATATATACACAAGATTCGATGACGTATGATTCAAATCAATTTTTCAAACAAGCTGAATTTAAAATACTGCAATCAGGTTTGTTTCTACTCATTTCTAATCATGATCATAGATACTGCAAATCATATTTGAAGTTATCGTCAACTATTCCATCAATGTTTGTTAGCTATGTTGGCAAAATTGCTCTATATTCGATTAAACCAAACAAAACTACGATCAGAGGAATACGTTCATTTGACAATTTGAGGGAAGCTATTGGCATTGCTATAGATGGCAAGGCAAACAACTTATTTTGCCATCAACGTTTACCTGAGGTACACGTTATATGCATGAATATTACCCAATATTAGATTACATGACAGAAACGAGGTGACCATATATTATTTTGTAAATCAATCCATACCATTGACCGCTATAGCGGCGTGTAATTCTAAATTAGTACAACCATTTCGCAATAGGTGGCGAGCGAGTAGTTTCGACAAATGATTCATACAGTTTTCCTGATTTTTAAAAACATTTTACGCGCAGTTTCTATGCATTTCCTAATAGAATTTGATCAAATGCTAATTTTTTTATTTATTCCAGCGAAACATCAACAGTGATATTTAATTCCTTGTGTGAAGACGAACAAGCTGCAGTTATTTCACACGCTCTTCACGAATTTTCCACACATTTGCAATTATGCCTCCCAAACGAAAAGCTATTGGCCCATCTACACCTAGAGCACGAAAGAAAAACGCATTACTAGCTTCAGAAACAGATGAGCAACGGGAAGCAAGACTGCAAACTGTTCGAGTACGCACTGCTCAAGTCCGTTCAGCTGAAACAATCGAGCAACGGAAGCAGGACTGCAAACCGTTCGGATACGCACTACTCTATCCAGACGAACACTGCACGCTGATTTAAATCTAGGTGCATTCTATTACAATACTAATTATGATTACAGTTTTCATCCAAATGTGGTTATTGGAAAAATGGATAGATTATGCGTGTATTGCAGTGCCGTCAAATTTAAGAATGAAACACCAGGAATGTGCTGCGTGGGTGGAAAAGTGAAATTACCAGTATTACATTCACCACCCGAACCATTATCAACATTGTAGCAGGTGACATAAGCCAATCAAAACTTTTCTTGGCAAACATACGCAAGTAAAATTCATGTTTCCAAATGACATCGTTCGGTGCAACAAATATCGTGCGCGAGAATTACATGCCCACATTCAAAGTTCAAGGGCAAATTTATCATCGTGCTGGCTCACTACTACCACTGCCGGACGCAGATTACAAATTTCTTCAAATTTGTTTCATGGGAAACACTGATGAACAAATTGATCAACGTTGTCGATTCAATACGGGTGCAAAACGAGAATATCGTGCATTACAAACTTTATTCGATCAACACAACGAATTAATTCGATTGTTCAGAACTGCCCTGCAACAATTACCAGCTGATGACTACCGAGTTGTACTTAGAGCAGACAAAACACCTGTTGGTCAACACGAAAGACAGTACAATGCACCAACAATTGATGAAGTGGCGATCGTTATGGCTGGAGAAGAATTTAATTCGCGTGATATAATTCTTCATCGCAGAAGTGGTGATGCTCAGCGAGTCTCAGAAACTCATTGCCTACGACGATTATAATATCCAAATTATTTTGGCAAGGAGAAGATGGATATCATTCAACATCAAATTGAGAAATCCACAAACAGATGAGGAAACGAATAAGAAAGTTAGTGCTATGAATTATTATTCATATTGATTAATGGTTCGTGAAAACGCTGAAAATCATATCTTGAAATGTCGACAATTGTTCCATCAATACATTGTCGATATGTAGGCGAAAATCGAACTGAGCGACTCTCTACATTCGATTAAATCAAACCAAGTTGCGTACATTCATTTACGTGATGCAATTGTTAATGATGGCAATGTGAATCTTAATGAATTGGGAAAAATGGTCATACTACCAGCCATTTACAGGGAGTCCACGGCACATGCATGAATACTCACAAGATGCAATGACATATGTTCACGCCCATGGCCGTCCAGATTTATTTATCACGTTTACATGCAATCCAACGTGGGATGAAATTAAAGAACTTTTGTTAGCTGGACAATTATCATCTGATCGTCATGATATTACCGCACGTGTATTCAAACAAAAATTGAAATCTTTAATGGATTTCATTGTCAAGCATCGTGTTTTTGGAGAGACACGCTGTTGGATGTATTCCATCGAATGGCAAAAAAAGAGGATTGCCACATGCACACATTTTGATTTGGTTGATCGAAAAAGTCACATCAGATCAAATTGATCAAGTCATCTCAGCAGAAATACTGAGATGTTTACATTGATCCAGACTTATTTGAAGTCGTCATCAAAAACATGATTGATGGTCCATGTGGCTTACTCAACAATAATTCACCCATGCATGTCTGATGGAAGAGGCACGAAAAGATAACCAAAAGATTTACATGCCGATACTATCACTGGCAATGACGGATATCCTCTCTATCGTCGACGATCAAATGAAGATGGCGGAAAATCCATCACTGTAAAAGTGCGAAACAATGATGTTGAAGTCGATAATCGTTGGGTTGTACCGTATTCACCGTTACTCTCGAAGACGCAATGTCGAGTATTGCAATTCGGTGAAATCGATCAAGTACATTTGCAAATATGTCAACAAAGGAAACGATATGGCAGTTTTTGGAGTGGCAAATATAACTGCATCCATCGATGAAATCGAGCATTATCAACTGGGACGCTACTTTAGTAGCAATGAAGCAGTATGGCGCATTTTATCATTTCCAATCCATGAACGACATCCAACAGTTGTTCATTTGGCAGTGCACTTGAAAATGGACAACGCGTGTATTCACAACAGAAAATGCACATGCACGAGCATTGTCACCATCGCCAATAACGTTAACTGCATTTTTCTCATTATGTAGAGATGATATATTTGCAAAGACGCTACTTTACTCTGAACTGCCAACATACTACACATGGAATGCAGCAGCGAAAAGTTTCAACGTCGCAAACAAGGTAAAGCAGTTGAAGGACATTCCAATTTATATTCGACCAACGCGTTAGGCCGTTTGTACACTGTTCATCCAAACAATGCAGAATGCTTTTACTTGCGATTACTGTTAATCAACAAACGTGGACCAACATCCTTCCAAGAATTGAGAACAGTTAACGGTCACGTATGTGCTACTTATCGTGAAGCTTTCCAAGAATTAAATCTTCTTGAAAACGATGCACATTGGGACACTTCACTCGCTGATGCATCCAATACTGCACGACCACAGCAAATACGCACATTATTTGAAAGTAATATTAACAACGTGCTTCCCATCCAATCCAAAAGAACTTTGGGAAAAATACAAAGACTACATGAGTGAAGACATCCTACATCGCTTGCGTACGACGAATCAAAATCCTGACATTCAATTCACACCAAACGTATATAATGAGGCATTGGTTTCAATTGAGGACATATGTTTGGCAATCACTAATGAAACACTGGTGCAACTTGGAATGGCTGCGCCAGAATGATCTGCAAACAACCTTTTCAATTGTGAGTTGGAACGAGAAACACACTTTGATATCAACGAATTGAGTACATTTGTTCAAACGAATCTTCCAAAATTGATTCCAGAACAACGCATAGCATATGACAGAATTATGCATGCAATTACAAGCCAAAACGGTGGATTGTATTTCATAGATGCTCCCGGAGGCACAGGCAAAACTTTTCTCATTTCACTTATTTTGGCAACCATACGATCACGAAATAATATTGCACTGGCATTCGCATCTTCTGGAATTGCGGCAACTCTTTTAGATGGTGGCCGAACAGCGCAGTCAGCGCTGAAATTGCCGTTGAATATGCAAATCACTGAGACACCAACATGCAATATCAACAAAATTCTGCAATGGGTAAAGTACTCCAATTATGTCAACTCATTACATGGGATGAATGTACTATGTCGCACAAAAAGGCAATAGAAGCGCTTCAACGTACACTAAAAGATTTGAGTGGAAATGACCAGCTCTTCGGTAGCGCACTCATTTTATTGTCTGGCGATTTCTGGCAAACTCTACCAGTTATACTAAGATCAACTACCCGCTGATGAACTTAATGCATGCCTGAAATCATCAGTTTTATGGCGACACATACAGAAATTGACTTGAAGACCAATATGCGTATACAACTACAACATGATGAAACCGCTGAACGTTTCACAAAACAATTGTTGGATATTGGGAATGGGAAAATGTCAATCGATGATTCCACACGATGAATCACATTGCCAACAAACTTCTGTAACATCATAGCGACCACAGACGAATTGATTCATAAAGTTTTCCCAAATATTGCACATAATTACAAAATCATCAGTGGCTCAGTGCACGTGCAATATTAGCAGCCAAAAACAAGGATGTATATGCCATGAATTTGAGCATTCAATACAAAATATCAGGCGAGTGACAAGTATAAGTCCATCGATACTGTAATGAATCAAGACGAAGTTGTCAATTATCAACTGAATTTTTGAATTCACTTGATTTGCCAGGCATGCCACCATATGTTTTAACATTGAAAATTGGCGTGCCTATCATTCTTCTCCGAAACATCAATCCACCACAACTTTGCAACGGTACCAGGCTTTTAGTGAATAAGATGATGAACAATATCATCGAAGGTAATCAATTTAAAGGGAAAATTTAAAGGAGAAGATATACTATTGCCACGCATCCCAATGATTCAACAGACATGCCATTCGGAGTTCAAACACCTTGCAGTTTCGGTGCGACTCGCCTTTGCAATGACCATCAACAAATCACAAGGACAATCGCTACAAGTGTGTGGACTACATTTGGAAAATCCATGCTTTTCACATGGACAGCTATATGTGCTTGTTCACGTCGGAAAACCTTCTGATTTATTAGTGTACCACCAGACGGAAAAGCAAAGAATATTGTATATCAAAGACACTTCAATAAACAGAATTAAAATGAAACGTTAAATTGTAAGTTTTTTTCCCAAGAAAATGAACAAAAGGACAATAATCCAAAATAATTATTAAATATTGTTATACCGAGTTTCCTTTAAATTCAATTTCTTTTGGAAGCGTAGCAACGCGCGAGGTTACAGCTAGTTATAACATAAATTGTGTCAACGATACTGTGAGGAATACAGTAATATTGGTATTAACTTCTAATACAATAACTGAAAAATATGTCATTGTTTTTCCATTTATAGTATGTACAATATAGTTTACCAAAGGGGGACGGTAGCGAATTATTCACTGAAAAGGGGCGTCATTCAAAAACAGGTTGGGAACCTATGGTCTAATTGCAGTAAGAACTGCCATTATGGAGTCTGCAATTATTATTCTGGATACTATTTACAGTGTGTCCCTGGCTATGTTGGAAATGTGTGCAATAAGAAATGTATGCGGGAACGTTCGATCACAATGTAAGTCTAAATGCTCTATAGCCTGCTCTAACACCTGTAACATCAGAGATGGTCGATGCACCTGTAAAAATAATTACAAAGGCTTATTGTGTACAGAATGCGACCGCGGATTTTTGAAAGAATTGGACCAGTCTTGCTTAACGTCATGTTATAGAAAATTATGTAACATATCTACAGGAGCATGTTTGTTGTGCATAGGAAGTCGTGGGACCTGAATGTGAATCATGTAAACCAACATTTTATGGAATACATTGTGAGTTGAAGTGTTCTGTACATTGTATAAATGGAACATGTCATCCATTATCTGGTCTATTTCCTGCCTGTGTGAAGGGCTTTCGTGGACGGACGTGTATGCATGCTGTAGATAAGCCAGTGGTTTGTATTGCTCCACTTTCACTAGTTCCTTTTTTGCTTCTCTTGTTCGTTTGCATTCCTGGTGGACGACATGACGACGATGATGATGAGAATGATGATGTCTCACATGACATATTGAGTATATAGAATATTGTCGACACATTTTTCAAATAAATCTTTGTACACTTTTCAAAACTGAGTGATATTTAATAAGTTGATGACTTTACAGTTGTTTTTCTCCTCCTTCATTCTTCTTTTGTGAACATTCCATATCGACCACTTGTTAAACCACTCTTTGTGATCTCTATGTGATCCGAGTCTAAGTGCGATTGTAACTTGTACTAGTTATGCGCCTATAAGAAGGCCAGCACATCCGATGTTTGCGACGCTTTTTATTTACTAAGTAGCTTTCAATGTCCTACCTCAGTCGCTTCGTACGATATACCCTGTAGGCCGCAGCATTATAATGATACTGGCCATGCAGGTGTTTACGATGCCCAGGTCACAGTCATCCGATCATGTTCCTCTGATGATCGCAGTCGATTTGCTCTGGAGAACAGTTTAATTTCGTTGTATGGTACATTGCGACCTCTTGATCTCAACGTATTACATTCCTGTGCTTCTTAGTACTTTCTCATCTCATGCTATGTGTGTATTTGCTTCATATATATATATAAGTCTTATACTCACTTGATTTGTTAAATTGTTTCTCTTCTTTTCCACGACTAGTTTTGTGTTTTGTTTTATTCCCAGATTTTCATTAGATACGTTTGAAGGTTTCCGTTTGTTCCCGTCCATATGTAGTGTTCTTTGAAATTCGTCACTCCTGTTGTATCGTTTGCTTGATAAAGGCCTTTTGGTCGAAACGTTGCTGTTTATCGTCACTATTTCTATATTTTGTAAAACAATAGTACTTTGTTTTTATGTGTTTCGCTATTAAATATACAACGCACTCCATCTAACAAACAAATCATCTCTTAGCATTCAACGTCAATGCGAATCGGTGCAAATCATTAATAAAATACAGTCTCAGTGTTCGCATGTGATTTCCGTTCAATATAGAAGACTGTATTAGGAATAAGGAAACATTTTATATGTGCTTGCAACAGACATGTCTAATTCTTCCAAATACAACGGCATGTGATCAAGGTGAAATAACTACATCAACACTTCACGTTTCAAATTAGTTGTTTGTATGTTGCATGCTTACCTTCTCTTGTTGTTCTTCAGATAGCCAGTTTTTGTACAACAATGTCCAGCTGAATGGTTCGGACCTGGATGCAAGTTACAATGTTATTGCGCCTATCCCAGCACATGTAACTCATTTGGAATATGCTCAAATAACGGTCGATGCAAATATCACTTCTTCGGTCCAGGTTGCCAGTATGTGGACCTATTGTCGTGGAATGCTGAATCGCATGTTCCTCGTTATTTATTTGATTCCAATAAAGCAACTTGCAATCAAAACGCAAAAGCAATCACAGTTGAGGTGTCTATAAATAGGCCCACACCTTGACCTGGTTTGGGATAATCGTAAATGATGCCAGGTATGTTCGACATTTTACTACAACATTCAATAATGGAGAAACTTGTTGGAACGAGAAAAAGTATATAGTAAACAACACCACGTTAGACGTCACGTGTGATACTCAGGTCCTTCTGACCACTCTACGAATTTCAGGAGCCATAGCACCAAGTATATGTGATATCTATATCACTGCTGGACGTAACCTAGCACTTAAACAGGAAACATGGCAATCGAGCAATTTTAATATCAATCCCATCAATTGTAGATCAAGTAACGCTGTTGATGGTTACTGGCATAGGATAATTGATAACGGCTCTTGTTCTCAAACAAAAAGTAGAAGCAAGTGGTCCACATTGAGGTGTCAAGTTTAACCGACCAGCCAGAATTACGTTAATTAATGTAATTAACAGGGATGATAATAGGCACCGACTCCAAGGATTAGATCTGCGAATGATGATAGTAAGACAATAGGGACACCAACTTTACGACAACAGTATACTTGATCATTATTTTTACTGTTAGCTCACTTACACAATCAGTTACATAATGATCAGACAATCAACACAAATACGTTTCTCTGAACGAACGTTGACACTTTGCGAGGTGGAAACATTTGGCGACCTAATTTGTCCTGATGACAGGTACGGAATTTTCTGTAAGGGCACTGTATCTGCAACAAAACTGATGCATGTAATTTCGTGACTGGTGCTTGTACTTTAGGATGCCGACCTGGCTTTTATGGATTCAATTGTTCACAACGTTGTAGCGAGTACTGTGTGTCTGACATATGTAACTATTTTTCTGGATCATGTTCTCCGTGTACTAATGGTTACGTTGGAGATAAGTGTGATGAAGAATGTTTGCCAGGCACTTTCGGAATAAACTGTGAATCAAACTGTTCTAATGGTTGCGCTGACATATGTAACATCACAAATGGGCACTGCACTTGTAAGACCGAATTCAACGTATCACAATGTTCAGAAAACAATTGTCCGAAAAACATGTACGGATTTTTATGTGACAAAAGTTGTTCCTGCAACGAAGATGAAATATGTGATTCTCTCACTGGCGTATGTAGTCTGGGATGTCAGCCTGGTTTTTATGGTCTCAATTGTTCGTCTAGTTGCAGTGAGAACTGTCTTTATGGAATCTGCAGTTATTATTCTGGATACTGTTTACAGTGCGTCCCTGGCTATGTTGGAAATTTGTGCCAGGAAGAATGTATACAGGGAACGTTCGGATCACAATGTCAGTCTAACTGCTCTATAGCCTGCTCTAACATTTGTAACATCAGAGATGGTCGGTGCACCTGTAAAAAAAATTACAAAGGCTTAATGTGTACAGAATGCGACCGCAGGGTTTTGGAAAGAATTGTGACCAGTCTTGCTCAACGTCATGTTATAAAAAATTATGTAACATATCTACAGGAGCATGTTTGTTGTGCATGGGAAAATCGTGTGGACATGATTGTGAATCATGTGAACCGTCATTTTATGGAATACATTGTGAGTTGAAGTGTTCTGTACATTGTATAAATGGAACATGTCATCCATTATCTGGCCTATGCCATGCTTGTATAAAGGCTTCGTGGACGGATGTGTATGAATGTTGTAGATAAACCAGTTGCTTGGATTGCTCCACTTTCACTAGTTCCCTTTTTGCTTCTCTTGTTTTTTTGTAGTCCTGGTGGGGGAGATGACGAGGACTACGACGATGATTATGAGAGCGATGATTCCTTAATGACATTTTGAGTATACAGAATATTATCAACACATTTTTCAAATAAATCTTTATACACTTTTCAAAAATTAGTCATATTTATTAAGTTGTTGACTTTACTGTTGTCTAATGCTTTTTCTCTCTTTTTCTCTCTCTCTCCTCTCTCTCACTCACTCTCTCGTGACCCAAGTGCAATTGTGATTGTCCTATCAATCAATGACTAATGTGGATGTGTTGAATTAGATCAAGACACAAAGAAAGCTTATCATCAAAATAAGAAAGAGGCAGTCATCATTTTTCTGGCATGTGATGCAAAAGGGAGATGTAGAACCCATTGTAACAAATGGTAAAATCGAGGGTAGACAAGAACAGAGGAAGACAGGGAGATAATATTTATGGATAACCTGACTTCAAAGCATGGAAGAGCGTCAACATCTGAGACAATAGCAAACACCAGAGACAGTGATTTGTGGAGATCCATTATAGCCTACGCCAGCCGGCACGTCACGTGATGATGATGATGGTCAATCAATCAAACCTCATAATTTTTTTGTCTATCCGCTTTTGGCCCACACCAAATAATCAACGTTTCAGTATCACGGGACTAATTTGTATACTTTTTTTCATTTTCACTGAGTTTCAAAAACTTATGCTCTTATTTATTGTCTTTGAAAAATGTAACAATTTCTTGCGATTAGAGACGAGAAACAGACAGCAAGAAATCTTAATGATAAATCAAGATTTGTCAGCAGAAATCATCATCATCATCTAGTAACGTGTTCTGTACATTTTTCCATCATAATAGTCCTTCGGAAGTTACATGTACTATAGGTCAGATGTTCTACATCTGATCTGATTGATTGATTGGTTGATTTATTGATAAAACCATCATCATTGCACTTCGGGGAGTCACCATGTGTTCTCAGATTTATATATTGTACTGGAAGATCTCAGTGGCATTGCACGAGCTCCGTAGCACAAGCAGGGTTCCGTGTAATTTGGAACATAGTGACAATTTTGAGACATTTCTAATGAATTTTGCTCCCGGGGATTGGCTTTCAGCATACTATTCTCGATTTTGCTCAGGTATTGGCTTTCCTGCATGCTATTCTCGATTTTGCTCGGGTATTGACTTTCCAGCATGCTATTCTCGATTTTGCTCGGGTATTGGCTTTCCAGCATGCTATTCTCGATTTTGCTCAGGTATTGACTTTCCAGCATGCTATTCTCGATTTTTCTCGGGTATTGGCTTTCCAGCATGCTATTCTCGATTTTGCACGGGTATTGGCTTTCACATGCTTTTCTCGATTTTGCTCAGGTATTGGCTTTCCAACATGCTATTCTCGATTTTGCTCAGGTATTGGCTTTCCAACATGCTATTCTCGATTTTGTTCGGGTATTGGCTTTCCAACATGCTATTCTCGATTTTGTTCTGATTGGCTTCCAACATGCTATTCTCGATTTTGCTCGGTATTGGCTTTCCAGCATGCTATTCTCGATTTTGCACGGGTATTGGCTTTCCAGCATGCTATTCTCGATTTTGCTCAGGTATTGGCTTACCAGCATGCTTTTCTCGAATTTGCTCAGGTATTGGCTTTCCAACATGCTATTCTCGATTTTGCTCGGGTATTGGCTTTGCAGCATGCTATTCTCGATTTTGAACTGCCAATGTTTCTTTTACGTGTTCAACTTGAACACGGGACCGACGTTTTATCGTCAGTCTCCGATAGGACTACGAACTTGATCTCACCTACACTGAGATCAAGAATAACTGGAAAAATATCTTGTGCTTCACGAGGAGCGAACAAAGGACCTTTAGAACGAGAGGCGATCCTCTAACCTCAACATCACAGAGAACCCGTTGCGGCAAAGAGAAAGCGAGCTGCGCGAAAAGACAGAACACACAACACACACGTCTAACCTTGATCATGTATGCCCCACCTATGGTAGGGGATTGTGTTCTAAGGTTGGACTCTACAGTCACCTCCGCACGCAACAGAGAGCCGCAGCAGCACACGTCTGAGACAGTTATCATCGTCGCTTGTGATGGATATTATTATTAGCTAAACACGTAAACACAAAGTACTACAGTTTTACGAAATACATAAACAGTGACGATAAACAGCAACGTTTCGACCAAAAGGCCTTTATCAAGCAAACAATACAACAAGAATGACGAATTTCGAGGAACACTACAAATGGACGATTACATGTGGAAACATAAACCTATCTAATGAAAACCTGGGAATAAAAACGAACAACGAAATGAGTGCAACACAAAAACCGAAAGTGGAAAAGAAGAGAAACAATAAACAATATAGTGGATAAATGACACATATATGGAGCAAACACACATATAGATAACAAGGCACGAGATAAGACAGTACTAAGAAGCATAGGGAAAGTAATGCGTTGAGTCCAAGAGGTCGCAAAATGCCATAGAATGAAATAAAACGGTTCTCCAGGGCGAATCGACTGCGATCATCGGAGGAACATGATCGGATGGCTGTGACCTGGGCATCGTCAACTCCTGAATGGCCAGTATCGTTGAAATGAGTGGCCACAGGAGTCGAAACATTGGCGAATATCGCGTAAATGTTGGGCGAATCGGTCACTGAGTCTCTTACCGGTTTCGCCAATATAGGCCTTATGGCATCGTTTGCAGGTGATGGCATAGATGATATCATGTGAAGCTTATGGAGAAAACGAGACAGATTCCAGTGAACCTAGAGGTGAAGAAAACGAGACAGATTCCAGTGAACCTAGAGGGGAAGAAAACGAGACAGATTCCAGTGAACCTAGAGGGGAAGAAAACGACAGATTCCAGAAACCGAGGAAGAAACACAGATTCCAGTGAACCTACCAGAGGGAAAACGAGACAAATTCCAGTGAACTCAGAGGGGAAAAACGAGACAGATTCCAGTGAACCTAGAGGTGAAGAAAACGAGACAGATTCCAGTGAACCTAGAGGGGAAGAAAACGAGACAGATTCCAGTGAACCTAGAGGGATGAAAACGAGATAGATTCCAATGAACCTAGAGGGGAAGAAAACGAGACAGATTCCAGTGAACGAGTGGAAGAAAACGAGACAGATTCCAGTGAACGAGTGGAAGAAAACGAGACAGACGGCGAATGAGCGGAAGAAACGAGACAGATTCCAGTGAACCTAGATGGAAAGAAAACGACAAATTCAGTGAACCTAGAGGGAAGAAAACGAGACAGAATCCAGTGAACTTAGAGGAAGAAAACATGAGACAGAACGATGAACTCAGAGGGGGAAAAGAAATGAGACAGAATCCAATGAGCCTAGAGTGGGAAGAAAAACGAGGCAGATTCCAGTGAACCCAGAGGTGAAGAAAACGAGACAGATTCCAGTGAACTTAGAGGGGAAGAAAACAAAACAGAATCCAGTGAACCTAGAGGTGAAGTAAACAGACAGAATCCAGTGAACTTAGGAGGGGGAAGAAACGAGACAGAATCCAGTAAACCCATAGAGGTGAAGAAATGAGACAGAATCCAGTGAACTTATAGAGGGGGAAGAAAACGAGACAGAATCAATGAGCCTATAGGGGAAGAAAACGAGGCAGATTCCAGTGAACCTAAAGAGGAAGAAAACGAGACAGATTCCAGTGAACTCCAGAGGTGAAGAAAACGAGACAGATTCCAGTGAACCTAGAGAGGAAGAAACGAGGTAGATTCCAGTGAACCTAGAGGGTGTGGTGTAAACGAGACAAATTCCCAGTGAAACCTAGAGTTGAAGAAAAGACACTGGCACTGACACACCTTCTGAGAAAACCCGAGAAGAATATGAACAAGGAAACGCCTTTCCCTGAACCCACGGGGAAAAAATTAAAGAGAGAGGGAAGTCCAGAATACACTTAGAGAAGAGACCTGGAAGCAGAGATTAACGATATACGAAGATTTGATGATGCCAAAAAGAGATAGCTAAAGATATGAGCACTGATATGAGTTGGTTGGATGGCACATGTTCTAATCTGGGACTTAAAATGCATGTTGGAGATGAGACGAAGTAGGTGCTATATGTCCAAAAATCTTTCACAAATCTCTCTAAAATTGTTAGAATTAACGAGTGAACTCACTGCAAACATTCCAAATAATAGTATATCATAAATTACCCAATCGGTATTCCATACAATCGTGGGTGTACCACCAGCCCTGAAATATGTACATAAGAGTTGATGGGGTTTTTCTTTTTTACTTAAACCTCAACAAATTTATTCCGTGTGTACCAAGGTTGGCAAAGAAAGGTGGTTAAATTCATGTTGAACAGTCCTACATGGTTTTTGTAAGCGTTTACCAGGAGATGCGTATGTCCACATCTGCCATAATTGAGGCTATAATTAGATTCTGAGCAGACGATAAACAACCACTTCAACGGCTAAACCAAGACACGTTAGCCTCTATTTGCCTCGTTACTCATATTATCTTTTCTATTCACAATATAATATTATGGCAGTTTCCTGCCGACAAATGATACTAGTATGTGATCCTAGATCTGTCCAAGGTATTTGATACCTGGAAGAAGAAACCAGCTAGACCAGCTTGCCTGGAGATATTAAACCTTATTAAACGTGTGTAGTTACAAGAATGTATGTGACAGGTAACCTGTGTAACCCGGTACATTTGTAGCTAAGTTAATTGCACATCTTTACAGGACTTTGCGAATCAACCCCTTAGATTTTTTAACGTGGGTTTGTGATTTTTCTAGGCATTACGTTCAGTAGTTTGCCATTGCTTTCTGAACGGGTGGTGCCATCGTCCTTTGCTAAACGTCCTTTGTAGAACGGTTAAACCATTTACCGCAAAAATCAAGTTAAGTGTTAGTTATGTGCGTTTTACAGTTAGGATCATAGTTCATAAGTACGGTTCCAACTTCACTGCAACGGTCACCCCATAATGTCCCTTGTTCCTGTGCCACGAAAATCACACGAAATGCTAACAACTGTGAAATGTTTCCTGTGTGAACTTAACCCAGGTCGAAACAGCCGTGTACCGCCACAAAAAAACTTGCCTGCTAAATGCATGCAGAGCTGCCGCTAATGGAGCAACACAAAACTGTTCATCACTAGAATTCGTAACTTGTCGAATGCTGGAACATCAATCATGACAAAATTCAGCTTTCTGCACCCGCAATATAACTACATACGGCAGATTGAGCTTGTTCGCCATAACTGCTGTCCGCCATTTTCTGAATACACACTAACACACAACAATCAAACAATGATTGACACAGCAAAACATTCCATATAACATTCATAGCCTTCACAGCATTGCCTGCTAATTAACTCAGCAGCTCGGCAACGAAACCGGAAATATGTGCTTGTTACTTTTACATTTTAAACTTGTTATTACTTTTAAGATTATGAACTATTCGTTACAGAGGCAACAAAGATCAATGATCAATTTTACCTGCATTGGGTTTTTATCCGGACATAGCTTAGTCCCTTTCGACATGAAAATGGCACACCTCCTGCCGAGAGAATTTCAGAAAGCAGAACTCGTAGCTCCAGCATCAATCCACCGGGGAAAATGAATTCGTGAACAGAACAGTTACCTGGATACTGAACCCATGACCTTCAGAACGCAAGGTAACGGCTATACCACTTAGCTATAGAAAGACCCCCTCTCCACAAACCCTAAATAATCATCTATGCCTCCTAGATGGAATGGATATGCAAAAATAGGCTCTACTATGGAGAAGAAAAAGAGACCAATACAGAAGTTCTAGAACAAATAGTAATTTTTTAAAAAAAAAAAATTACTGCACGAAATGACAAACTAAACAACATTTCGACATGAAGAAAGATACACACATCAACAAAACTTATTGAGAAGAAACGGTTAGAACCAGATTAGCAGGATAAAGATCAGTAATAACAAGTGTGGGAGAGGGAAAGTGATAAAGAGATTAACATATTACAAGGAGACAGAGTGCAATACGAAGGATACAGAAGATATTTACAGATCACTTACAATGGCTGTTGACGCGATCATGGCACTTGATCATGACCTATTCGTTACTATTGCAACTCAAAACTGTTCATTGGTAAATTTTCATATCACGCTGGTTAACTCTACCGTACCCGATATTGACAAATATTCGGAGTGACGGTTGATGTTTCCACCGCTTCGGAAAGCACAACATAGATATGAGACAATGTGGAAATGAATAACTGATTATGTCAATACTACTCGTAAAACTATTGTTCTGGTCATGCCAGTGTTCGCGGAACCAAATAAAGTGGGACACATGTTTGCATCGAAAGCATCGATTGTTGGAGTGAGTTTAGAGAGGATATAGAGGAGGCCTTTCTGATCTCTTTGAAGATCTAATGTTGGATGGGGGAGTTGAGATGACAGAGGAGGTTCTTCTATCTTCTTTGCGATCTTACTGTTAGATGAAAAAATGAAAATCATAGGTAAATCCTTACAGAATGTCGCCATCAACCACAGTAACGAGGTTGTCAATTTTCTAGGCACACTTTGAAAATAGTGTTTGCCATTGTGCTTTTCTGAACGGTGAGGCCTATTGTTAATATTCTATTGCTGGGATGAGGACACTCAATGACGTTGAATCAGTCCAGTGATTTAAGGAGTTTGGAATTACACGGAAAATAAGTAGATTGAGCTAATATTGTACATGTGTACAAGTATACATATTGCAGATTTTCAATATATCTACTTTAGTACTTCGTCTTTATTTATTTGCGGCAGTTATAGGTGTTAATCAGCATTACTTTCTTGAATCTCTTACAGACATCTTCTCTACCCAACAAACATTAACACTATCCATACTATACTATACTACAACTGAATTAGATGTCCGTTAAATATATTGTAACATTCAATATGCAAGAATCTTATTTGAGTTCTATTTCAACTTTTATTTATATATTATTCATTTGTCACAAAATATAACACATACCTATCAAATAATTAAAACTGAAAAATAGTCAAGCAATTAAAAACACATATAAATTAATCAACCATGTAAATATATCTACTGATTAAAATTGTCAATCTCCACTAAGTAATAAACACTACAATGACTTTCATTTTTAGAAATGTTCACTTTCAAATTGCACTGTTTCTGGTGATCGTCCCGAAAACAACGTGCGCTGCGCTGGGTCTGGACCTATCGCGTCCAATCCATTTCAACCGGGATGACTAATAAAGTTCTGGTTCTTAGTTTATAACTGCTGCTGGCGTCCGTGATCATTTTCGTAGTCGAGCATACGGTATCTGATTTCAGGTTTTCCTATTGGGAGTCTTACTAACACTCTTTTGTTGATATGCAATAGATTATGAGGCTGGTATCTGTGAGTGGTATCAATTGTCTCTATATCACCAATAGAGTTACCGTCCAAGTTTATGGCTCTGGTCTGAAGATCTTTGTTCACATTTCTTCCAAGTTCTTCAGATGTGAATTTTGTTCAATCGTTTCTTCAACCGTTTGAATGTCTGGTCAGCCTCTAACACCTTGTTTAAATCATACAGAGGAATTCTGCTCTATTCTGATTCCATATGCTGCCAGTAACTGCACTCTTCAAACAAATTTACTCGTTGACCCCATACAAGCTGTTCTGTCCCTAGTTCTGTATTCTTAAATTGTGGCAACACCTAGTTTAAATCAGCAGTGTTCTTGCTCTGTTTGATTCTAGAACCATCAACTCCATCTATCTGGTTATAATTTCACTGGACCGTTGATGCTACTCACGCAACTGAATCCTAACCTTCTAATTCCTTCCTCGGTCTCTCTCTGTTCCTGTGTTCTTGATAGTAACTGCACTATTTCATCAATCTACTTCTGTGGGATTCGTCCAAGCTTCGCCTTCTCTGTTCGTGTTCTGGTGGTAACTGCACTATCTTAACAACCTACTGTGGATCCAAGCTCTGTTCGATCTGTGTTCTGTCTACTATTTATCCGCTAATCCAAAATCACTCATCCTTTGTTCCTGTATCCATTCAGGTGGCTGTGGGAAATTACCTGCTAGAACTAATTACTCTGGTCCCTTGAGAGCACCACTGCTCCCGTGAAGCTCGGCTATTAACATCTCTGCTTGACTTATTTTTCTGGTTAAAAACCTAGAATCTCGATCAACTGCAGGAAAACTGGACTTGAATTCCATTCTGATTGACTTGTAGTTCGTTAACCAATGCAACGTCTAGTCTGTACGAGTTTCCTTTCAGCTCAAATCTTCACATATCTCTGAAAGTTTCCTATCTGGACATCTCTGGGGTACATTTTTCCCTCTCTTAACTATAAATCACCAATTGAGCTGGACTCTTAATTACCATTATTAACTTGTTTGATTGTCACCTGTAGTAACACTCACGACTAATAGCATTTAGTCTCCATTCAACTCTTAGTTCTGAAAAAGTTATCAGATTTGGTCAACAGTTTACCCATTTGACACAATTCTTGACAAGCTCATGTCACTCATCATGTCAAACAGGGCTGTGTACTGGCCCCAACACTTCAGCATGATGTTTGCTATACGGCGTTCGCTGATGTCTTCTGGGAAGGCGACGAACATGGGAAAGATTAGATACAGATGACGGTAACCTATTCAATCTTCGGAGGTTAAAATCCTCCGCAATTAAAGGTAAAAGAATCAACTAATTCAAACCTATGTTTGCTAATGACTGTGCCTTCAACAACTCTGAGGAAGAAATGCAGACTTACATGGACAAGTTCTCAATGGCCTGTGATAGGTTTGGCCTCACCATTAACACCAAAAACAGAGGTCATGTTCCACCATTCTAGAGAACAGTATTACGATCCAGTCATCAACATTAAACACCAGCGCTCCCAGTCAATTCGGACAACTTGAAGATCTTGGCAGCCTCCATCCAGATTCGGTAAACATAGATTCTGGAGGTCCACACATTAGGGATATCCAAAGCCAGTGCTGCGTTCGGAAGGTTACAAATGTGGGAACTGAAGGATAAGATAGTCACAAAGCTGAAAGTTTACTAGCCATAGTGCTAAACCACGCTGGGACAGCGAGACATGGACAGTGTGGACAGACACGGAAGAAAATTAAAACTTATTTCCATGGCTGTCTACGCAGAATACTAAAAATAAACTGGCAGGACAAAATTCCAGACAGCGAAGTCTCCTCAAGAGCAAAGATCCTGCCAACACTTGTTGCAGAAGGCCCAACTGGAGATAACACATGCTGCTCGAATGCCTGATAAACCATCCAAAAACAGCGATGATGGCGAGCCTGGGAAGGGCACGCTTCATTGCGACAGAAAACGCTTCAAAACACACTCTAAAGTGTTCTGAAATGCTTCGATATAGACAATACGTGCTGGGAATCCCTTTGCGCAAGATCGCTAAATGTGGCGCTGTAACAACAAAAGAGAAACTCTGAAGAAGCTGAGAATCATCGTATTGTTGAGTCACAGAGAAAATGAGCAGCGCGAAAAGACAGAGCACAATAACACGCACATGTCTAACCTGATCACAGTGGCTGCCCCACCTGTGGTCTGGAGTTTATGTTCCCAGATTGACCACAGTCACCCTCCGCACACACCCACAGAGAGAAAACAGTACACGTCTGAGATTGTTGTCAATATCGCTTGCGATGACGGCTATTATTACCTTTGTGGCCGCTTGCGCCTATAGAAATCCGATTCCAGTCTCTCTTGGACCACTATGACCCCATTCCAACATGAACCTGTCACACAGGCAGAGCCGAACTATCGCGAGCCGCGCCGCTGTTTGATTTTATCAAGAGTCGCGCTGCTAGAGGTTTGGATGGACAGAGGGCTACACAAGCAGAGCTTGATGGACAGAGTTGTACAAGCAGAGCTTGATGGACAGAGTTGTACAAGTAGAGCTTGGATGCTTGATGGACAGAGTTGCAGCCAAGAGAGTTTGGATGTTTGATGGACAGAGTTGTACAAGTAGAGCGTGATGCTTGATGGACAGAGTTGCATAGAGCTTGAGGGACAGAGTTGACAAGAGAGCTTGATGGACAGAGCTGTACAAGTAGAGCTTGGATGTGCTTGATGGACAGAGAGCTGGCCAAGCAGAGCTTGATGCTTGATGGACAGAGTTGTACAAGTAGATTTGATGCTTGATGGACAGAGTTGGGTGTGTGGTGGGAAAGGATGTTTGATGGACAGAGTTATACAAGTGGAGCGATGCTTGATGGACAGAGTTAAATGTTTAGGCTTGATGGACAGAGAGTTGCGAAGTAGACAGTGATGCTTGATGACAAGAGTTGTACAAGTAGAGCTTGATGGGACAGAGTTGTACAAGTAGAGCTGATGAACAGAGTTGTACATAAGTAGAGCGTGTGATGCTTGATGGACAGAGTTGTACAAGTAGAGCTTGATGGATGAGTTGCACAAGTAGAGCTTGATGGACAGAGTACAAGTAGAGCGTGATGCTTGATGGACAGAGTTGTAACACAGAGCTTGATGGATGAGTTGTGCCAAGTAGAGCTTGATGGACAGAGTTGTACAAGTAGAGCATGATGCTTGATGGACAGAGTTGTACAAGTAGAGCTTGATGCTTGATGGACAGAGCTGTACAAGTAGAGCGTGATGTTGATGGACAGACAGGCCAAGTAGAGCTGATGCTTGATGGACAGAGTTGTACAAGTAGAGCGTGATGGACAGAGTTGTGGCAGAGCTGATGGGACAGAGTTGTACAAGTAGAGCTTGATGGACAGAGTTGTACAAGTAGAGCATGATGCTTGATGGACAGAGTTGCATGCGAGAGTTTGATGCTTGATGGACAGAGCTGCACAAGCAGAGCGATGTTTGATGGACAGATTGTAGCCAAGCAGAGCTTGATGCTTGATGATAGAGTTACACAAGTAGAGCGTATGCTTGATGGACAGAGTTGTACACAGAGCTTGAGTTTGATGGACAGAGTTATACAAGCAGAGTGTGATGCTTGATGGACAGAGTTGTACAAGTAGAGTTTGATGAACAGAGTTGTACAAGTAGAGCTTGATGGACAGAGTTGTACAAGTAAAGCTTGATTTCCTGATGGACAGAGAGGAGGTGGTCGCCTGGTTAAGTGCGGTTGTTTTCATCATTGCATCAACCATGTTTACTCCAATCTCTTTACACATAGAAGAAGATCTCTAACGGCAGTTCTCCCGGTCCCGTAGCATCAACGAAGCTCCCAGTTGCAATTTAAAAAGATGGTGAAAATATTTGCAGAAATTATATTTTAAAATCTTCCTAAAGAATGTTGCCTGGGCAGCGGCTTTAGTCTGCTCTTATCTATTTTTGAAATGCAATGTTTCTTCTACGTGTTCACTTTGAATACGGGACCTACGTTTTTTATCGTCCGTCTCCAATATGACTAGAAACTCTACCTCAGCTACACTGAGATCAGGGCTCCTTGTCTTGGTATTCGAGAAGCAACACTGGCGTTCGAAATGTTACCTATTAGCAAGAGCAACGACTACCGAAACCGTCGGAGCTAGAGACGTTTATTTATCTACCTGATATGACAAAAATATAATTGGAATTAAATATCAAGAGGTAGATTCTATTTGAGCAAGGGACACACTTGACTGGAAATCCATTGCAGTAAACATTCTCAGGGTACGGCACAGGCTGATGATATATTAGTACATGTAACGATATTCCGTACTTGGGATCCAGGAAATAATAGATGTTCGAGTAACAAATAGTTACTATTCGTAACATGATTACGCTGATGTTTGTTTTTGGTAGCTTCTTATATAGGACATGACTTATTCTAAACTAAACATTGTATCAAATATAGAATAGATGTGTTTCTATTCAACCTCATGCAATATTTTTATGTTAGAGAAGATGGTACAGAGAGCATGGTTGTGTTAGAGCAACCAGTGCGAGAGTGTGGTAGGCATACACACAGTACAACAATAAACAGACATATAAAACACACAAACATATAACTATCAATACTAATACCTAAGACATGCATACATACATATTTAGATATAGCAATATATATTAGTACTTAAAACATGCACACACATAAATATAACTGTGAAAACAAACACACATATAACATCCACACACACAAACAATGCACACACAACAAGTCATGCACACACACTAAGACATACGCACACACAAACAATGCACACACACATACCTAACTAATGAACACACACACACATAACATGCACACACACAAACCATGCACACATACACTAAACCATGCACACACACACTAGCCATGCACACACGCACACCCAACCATGCACACACACCAACTCCACCACCCACAGGTGAGAATATAACCCTAGATAAATAAATAGAAACCTGTGATTCTCAATAGGCTACATTGATAGCCGATAATATCATTAAGATTTTACTGAGCAATACTGCGGGCCTGACATCTCTAGTAAATTTATGCACATGACAAGAAAACAGTTGTCCCTCTGGACTGGTAAACATCCAACTTGTTACTGGGGAAATAGATTTGCATAAACAACAACATCAACGCAATCTTCCTGCTTGGATTGAACAATTGAGACATGGATGACTGAATCCAGCAGAAGAAATGCGCTGTTTACAAAATGTAGATACTTGAATTCTCAGCAAGATGTTCATTCTTATTTGTAATGAACACGCCCTGATGTTATAAAAAAAAAGGACTCGTTCTGTGGATTGAATGGGTGTGTCTCGGATTAAATGGACTGTAATCAGCTTAGAAAACAAACAACAGTGTGTGGTTATATTTACGTAAGGAGTTCATTCTAATTTATTTATATTTGTAAATCTACATTTCACGTACTTAATTAAAGAATATGTGTTCCTACGCTAGAAAAGGCGTGTTCTGCTTTTAATATCCTTAAAATAATCAATAAACGATGTGTCATTACGCCCAACATAACCAAAATGATTGCGGCATTAAGTCTGGTCATGTCACGCTTAACTCTTCGCCCCAAACGGATATTATATTATTAAAGTTATTTTTTAAGATGACAAAGACATCTAATTAAGATCAGCTAATTTAGTATGCATTATGAAGTAAACGTGTCCGGATGTAAAATAACTGATGGAGACTGAACGGGTTAAAGGAGTCATTTCAACAAAAACAAACAAACTACATGTATAAACCAAAGCAATGAAAAGTAAGAGATTCTGCGCTACCGAATACCTATTACAACTAAATGTCCATATAAAGGATACGACCTTGATGATGACCATAGTAGTAAATAGTTACAAATACATAGAAGGACCTGAAACGGGACATCACTTGAAAATACCTTCATCGACGGTCTGAAACGCAAACAATAACTGGCCACGTAATACAACACGTATTACATCATTGCTGCAATTAGTTTGATGGTAACACAGACCACTTCTTGTGTGATCGGGCTGACAAAATCTGTGAACTATCGCCAGAGACCTTCCCAGGTTCCGTGTTTACAGCCAACCTTGAACGATTGCAATTCAACTGTCCTCAATGGTCTTACATTCAACGATGCTCTTTTCTGTGAAGACCCCATTCACACTTAAGTACTACCATTTGTCTTGTTTTCCTCACGACTATTTTCACACATCCGATCCTATCAGTGGGGGAGAGAGGGGGAGGGGGGGTTGTGCTTGTTTTTGTTGATACTATTTTGGTAAAGATCCTTGAATTTTGATCAGAGACGAATTCGGCTGAATAGGAAGTATTGACTAATAATTTATTAATTGATTGATTCATTAATTGATTGACTGATTAATTGATTGACGATTGAATAATATGGATTGACTGATTAACTGACTGATTAATGACGACTGATATAATCATCATCATTGTACTTCGGTCAATAATCATGTGTGATCCATTCTTTTCTTTACACTTGAAACATCTTAGCAGTGCACGACAAAGTGGAGGAGAAGATCATTAATGCCTTTGAATGCTACAGAAGAGTACTTAGACTATCATGACAGAGAAAGAATAAATGCTTGCTCGGCAACAGCTTGATATTAACCCCTTTCGATACTCTGAGCAGAGATATACTGACCTATACAGTATCATCATCACCATCATGTGCCATGCCGGCTGGCACAGATGACTTGATCACCCAAATTTCTGTCATTGGTGTTTGTTTTTATCTTCAGATGGTATTTGCCTTGACAGTGCCATAAAGTCAGCTATCCGCACTGTTTTTCTGTCTTACTCTGTCTTGTCTACTCCTGATTTTACCGGTTGTCACAATGTGTTCTAAACCTCCTCATCACATGCCCGAAAAATGATGACTACCTCTTCCTTATATTGATGACAGTTTTCTGTAGCCCGGACCTCATCCACCTCAACATTACTTCTTGAAGTCATATGCGAGCACGTACTGAATTAAAAATTAATAAAAATTAATGAACCCATTTTTCATACTTCATGGGGTTTATTTGGAAATACGATATTATGTCACTATTTTTCCTTGACATCCTTAAACGCGCTGAGTGATTAGGTCAAAGTCACACAGGCAGCCTTAACTTCCTACTCTCTTCTGATACCCAATTGGTCTATTAGTCAGGTATATGCAATTAATAAAAATGCGATATCCTAATAGTTGTTTCATCACCCTTGTCCTGGTGGTTGTCATGTAGTGAGTAAATGAAAGAGTGATGCACGGCATAATGCACAATTGAGAGTGGGCCTTCTGACGATAAAAGCAACAACAGAGTATATGTTTGAAGATTTCAACGAAAAAGATAAATTGTACTTCTTTTTCGATTGCACAAGTTATGCATACCGATATGTTGTGGCAAAAAACGGGAAAAACCATGAGAGAAACCCCCAGTAGATGACTTCAATCAACACAGAACGGAGTTGTTAGTCCAAACACACCGAAATACACGTTTCGGGGGAGCAGATCAGATAATTACGATACGCAATGATATACGCGATGAAGGTGAACCTCAAATGAACAATGAAATGTAGACTGGGCTGACTAATAATATGTTAAGGTTGGAAACCTGTGCTCCTACTGTGGAATTTAATCATGGACTAACGCGTCAAATTAATATGTTGTTGTAATAGGGGTGTTAGCGGCGATACGCTAAATTACGGCCCTTGTTTTGTGGAGTTAGACGAATAACATGTGATCGAATATTTATGACCAAAGATGGGCGACTAGATGGGCAGCAGGCTTACTGGACAACGAATTCTGGATGAAGGAAGGCAAAAGCGAGGGACAGTCAGCAATAATTTATATTGTGATTACGAAAAGAAGAGCAAGATTACTTATAAGAATGAATACAAGAGACCTAGGATTTACTTAGAGACTTGAGGAGCAATATAAAATCATATATAAACCCTACAATATACCAACAAAGATCTCAGACCCAGCAAGAAAGATACAGGTAGTAGGAACATATTAAAACAAGTTGTATCAAAGAAGTGTTAGATAAAGTAAGGTTGAGTTTATTAGATTTATATATCAAAGCAACCTTCCGTGATAATTGTTCTTATTACTTAACTCTGATATAATGTAAGAGAGCTAGTTATCAACACGTGGTATGATATAATTTAGAACAAGTTTCTGCCAAGCCCCAGCTTGTGGCAACGCTATGTATCAATTCATGTGGCAGAAGAACCTACTCCTAGGTTGACAGCAGCTCATTAGACTTTCGTTCAACAGCGTCGTTCTTTGGAGAACGTGTGAAGTTCGTCGTACTTGAATCAACACCAACCTGACGGAACCGTTCAGTGAAAATAGTTACCACGTGGCCAGCCGCCGCTAACAGCCTTCGTCTAAAGGGAGACGACAATGACCCAGTCTCACCGTCACCAACCAGGTCAAACCAACCGGCACAATCGCGCGATCCGCAGAAGGGCTGCAGTTGGAATTAAAACAAGAAATTTTGTGTGTAGAGATAGATTGATAATTAAGACATTTGAAGAGGGATAGATAAATTCCAAGCACATCGGATAATTAACTAAGAAATTTATATGTGTGTTTTAATAGTGTATTTTTTGTATAATACTTGTGTAATTGTTTAAGTAAATGTTTATGCACGTACAACGTAGAGAAGTGAATTATAAATGCAAAGTATCTGGATAACCTTCTTTAGATACAGAGAATAGAGTATAAGAATAAAGTGAAGCTTACGTATATGATACCTTGATACCACGTGTTTACGTATTCCCAACTGTTTAGGTAGTATTATATATGAGTTTAAATGTATTCAGTAATAAGAGAGAATACAACTGCTCCATACTGTTACAAAGTTAGGGATACTTTGCAGAATTATGTTACTTTCTGCGGCGCAAAGGAGTAACATATGTATGTATATGAGAGAGAGAGTAAACGATCGTTACCTAGCAACTGGGACTTGTGTATTTTGTCACATATTTGTACACATTGTATGATTGACAGTGGTTCCACTATAGACTCATATTTACTACATGTCCTACGTGTTCTGTAATATGGCTGGTTTATGTAAACGTGTGATGTACGTACCTATTTGACTTGCGTGCTTGTATCTCCAGAATATAGATAATGTGGTATGAACCGGAAACGCGCCATCCATTTATCCTTCGTTGTCACCCGCACCTCATCTCTGACAAGGCGATTTTCTCGCTCATTAGCTACTGAGCATAATATGTTGGCACTGGTACATAGTGTTGACCAGAAAATGTTATTTTAAGATATGATTCGGTTTTTTAGCGGTATATCTTGATGTGACAACAGTGATGAGCACTGTCGGTACTCTACTAGTTGTATACTTAGAGACACTTGTTCTGAAAAAGACTCAAGATGATAGCAAACGATCAAACGAAAGTAGAAATGAAAGAATCACTGTGAAAATTTGAAAACATTTGAGTTTCCACTTGTTTGCGAAATTCAAGTTAAATGAAAATAAAGAACAACATTTTCCAAAATACTGGTACATCATATATTAACTGAGACACAACGCTCTCTTTGATCTACAGCATAACCAAACTATCAACTTGGTAAAGATATTACGCAACAGTACAATAGAACTACAACTTCTGCAAACCTGCCTTCCATCATGGGCATGCCCAACAGTAGAATACCAAGATAACTAGGTACAGGAGAAGAATGGACAACTGCTGCACAAACAAATGTTGTCTGTGAACTGTCGGAGGGGAAGAGGTACTGCTCAGATTATGCGGTTGTCTGCAAGGCATCAATGAAGGACTTTTATCAGTCCCAACAATTGGGGAAAACTATCTTCTTCTACTGCCAACGCTCCCTCTCAATTCAGGCGGTAGTCATGACGACTGGTAATGCGCTTCTGGCTGATTTTTGAGTGAGGTCTGCTTACCATTTTACTGGTATCCCTTGCCATGCGGTGTGACTTCACCGACTTCAGGGGTATTGGAAAAACTATCTGACGACCGAGCTGTGTGGAAAGCCGACATTGCACAAGGGCGCATAGTCTTTTGAAAAGAGACTTAGCAATGAACTGAAAGACAAGAGAGAAAGTGAAAACTCAGAAGTTGTCACAGTTAAATACTTATCAATTGACCGTCTGTGAAGACGAGAAAGCTCATATACATATATACAAAAGAACTATGTCCAACATACTAGTAACACTCTGACATATTATATCATGATTTAACTGAAGAACCCCCAACAATCTGACATTGTATCAGGATTTAACTGAACCCCCAAACAATCTGACATATTGTATCATGATTCAACTGAAGAACCCCTACACTCTGATATATTGTATCATGATTCAACTGAAGAACCCCCACACACACTCTCGCATATTGTATCATGATTCAACTGAACCCCCCACACTCTGACATATTGTATCATGCTTCAACTGAAAACCCCTTCCCCAACACAACACCCTGATATATTGTATCATGATTCAACTAAAGAAACCCCACATGACAGCCGACACTAACAGCAACAAGACTGCATGAATATTCAAAGCTTTGGCGTGGCCCATTGTTTCCTTAATGTTGCTCTGACATTTATTGGTCTCTCTAATTTCGTTGTTGGAGACAATGTTGTGGGATGTCAGTGGATCCATACAGCAGAAAACACTGATAGCCGGAGGATATTGATCGACAGTCATCGGACGATTCTTCGCCTTTTCCTCATTTTCAAACTCTTGTTTTAACTCGTCCAAGTTAATATCTAAAGTCAAACAAAACAAAGGTGTACATCAAATGTGATATGCTACCTGTTTGACTTGAATTACATCTATGACTAATACTCATCATTAAGTAGCTTATCTCTTCCGAAATTTGGCTCCCATGACAGCAGTCCTGAAAAACTCTCTGTTCTGTGCAAGTTGACCGGCGTCAGCAGCAGTCATTCTCAGATCGTCAATGACATGTTGCACCCATCGTCTTCTTCTTCTTCTCTCAGTCGTTCTTTTACAACCGTTTTTATCAGTCTAATGTGATATATAAACGGCCTAACACCAAGAACGGGTGTACGTGCACAATCTTCAGTACCATTTGGAGCTCTGGTGTTTATCCTTCGGTGATGTGTTCGATTTCAACCAGCGTTTACTGGGTTCGCTCTCCGTTAGCCCTTTGCTGTCCCAGCCAAACCTGCAATTCAGCAGGTTGATATTTTCTTTTAGGGTAGAGACTTAGACGACCTGCCCTCTCGGGTTAATGAGCCTCATCTGCCTAGTTAACCGGTCTTTTTATTGACTACTCGGTTTGCCAACCATCCAGTTTTGCGTACGGTTTGCTTCGCTACTCTTTGATTGTCCCCAATCTAACTACAGAGCAGCAGTAGTTCCCTGCGAGCGGAAACGCGCAGTGGAATCAGGTGTCTGCTGGGCTTTCCAGTTTTTCTGCACCTTTTGGCGGTCCACTCACCCCGACGTCTGCCACGCTTGCCTCGCCTTCCACGCGTCTCTTTTCTGAACGCACCCCTCATCCGTTCATGTTTATTCCGCTTGCGTGCTCGCTCTGCCCTGGTGTCTGCCCCAACATTCCCATCAGTTCTCACCGTGTTCACATTTACAATGCCTCTAGGATATCCGGATATGAAGCTCAACCGAGACCCCAGGTTTCCGAGTTTCGCCTATGTAGGCCCCGTGCACCTCAACCCGGGGCCCGGCACCAACGGGCTCCAAGTTTCGCCACACGTGGGCCCATATTTCTTCTCTGGATGCACCTCTCATCCGTTCAGCTTTTCCCATCGATCGGGAGAGACGAGCATTAATAGTCACATCGTCTTCTAGATCTTCCTCTCATCCTTCTTCCAGGCACCATTCCCTCCAAAATTATCTTCTCTATGCACTCATGTCGTTTGATGTGTCCGAAATATTTAATTGTCCTTGATGTTATGCTCTTTAATAGTCAACTCTCTTTAATATCAAGCTGTTGCAGAACGGAAGCATTTGTTCTTTTCTCTGTCCATGATATTCGAAGTACTCGTCTGTAGCATTTGCATTCAAATGCATTAATGATATTCTTCACCGCTTTGTCTATGTCTCAACCATATGTTGTCAAGGAAAAAACGCAGGATCTTAAACACTTGATTTATGACTAACACATTAGAATATGCGTTTAGGGCCTACCAAACCAATGTGCAACGTATACACGTTCTTGGCAAAGATCAAACATATCACAAAGAGTGATTAAAATTGGTTGTAAAGAACGAACGTAAAGAAGAAGAAGAAGATGACTAACACTACCTATATGACTATATGATGCGAATCTTCACCGCGCCGTTCTTCTTCTTCTTCGAACGCTCCACATCGACGACTTGTTAACCCATGTCTAAGAGCGATTTTACCTTGCGTCAGTTATGCGACTACAAGTAGGCCAGCACATCCGATTTATGTGACGCATTTACTAGGGTAGCTTTCTTAGGCTCCTACATGAGTCTCCTCTTACGACATGTCTTGTAGGTCGCAGTGTTACTGTTCTTTGCTCCCCTGTGAACCCCGGCAACACACGAGCGGACCGCGCCATTCTGTTCACAAGAATATTGTTTGCAGAGATCCCTAGAATTGTTGACGGAACTACGGAGTTCTTGTTGTATGCAATACATTCGGCAGGTAGCGTGTCACTTCTGCGGAAAGGGACTGAGTTATATGAGGTAAACCCGGCGCAATCAAGTCAATCCTTCGGGTTTAGGCAATGTACGGAAACCCACAAATCTGAGGTGGTCAGAGCTGATCAGATCAGATCTGGAGAAAACCTAGAGGAGGCTGCGGTGTTACTTAATACAATGACGCTTTATGATAAAGACACATATGTATGGTATCACATAAAGACACATATGTATGGTATCACATAAAGACACATATGTATGGTATCACATAAAGACACATATGTATGGTATCACATAAAGACACGTATGTATGGTATCACATAAAGACACGTATGTATGGTATCACATAAAGAAACATATGTATGGTATCACATAAAGACACATATGTATGGTATCACATAAAGACACATATGTATGGTATCACATAAAGACACGTATGTATGGTATCACATAAAGACACATATGTATGGTATCACATAAAGAAACATATGTATGGTATCACATAAAGAAACATATGTATGGTATCACATAAAGACACATATGTATGGTATCACATAAAGACACATATGTATGGTATCACATAAAGACACATATGTATGGTATCACATAAAGACACATATGTATGGTATCACATAAAGAAACATATGTATGGTATCACATAAAGACACGTATGTATGGTATCACATAAAGAAACATATGTATGGTATCACATAAAGACACATATGTATGGTATCACATAAAGACACATATGTATGGTATCACATAAAGACACGTATGTATGGTATCACATAAAGACACATATGTATGGTATCACATAAAGAAACATATGTATGGTATCACATAAAGAAACATATGAATGGTATCACATAAAGACACATATGTATGGTATCACATAAAGACACATATGTATGGTATCACATAAAGACACATATGTATGGTATCACATAAAGACACATATGTATGGTATCACATAAAGAAACATATGTATGGTATCACATAAAGACACGTATGTATGGTATCACATAAAGAAACATATGTATGGTATCACATAAAGACACATATGTATGGTATCACATAAAGACACATATGTATGGTATCACATAAAGACACATATGTATGGTATCACATAAAGACACATATGTATGGTATCACATAAAGACACATATGTATGGTATCACATAAAGAAACATATGTATGGTATCACATAAAGACACATATGTATGGTATCACATAAAGACACATATGTATGGTATCACATAAAGAAACATATGTATGGTATCACATAAAGACACGTATGTATGGTATCACATAAAGACACATATGTATGGTATCACATAAAGACACATATGTATGGTATCACATAAAGAAACATATGTATGGTATCACATAAAGACACGTATGTATGGTATCACATAAAGAAACATATGTATGGTATCACATAAAGACACATATGTATGGTATCACATAAAGACACATATGTATGGTATCACATAAAGAAACATATGTATGGTATCACATAAAGAAACATATGTATGGTATCACATAAAGACACATATGTATGGTATCACATAAAGAAACATATGTATGGTATCACATAAAGAAACATATGTATGGTATCACATAAAGACACATATGTATGGTATCACATAAAGAAACATATGTATGGTATCACATAAAGACACATATGTATGGTATCACATAAAGAAACATATGTATGGTATCACATAAAGACACATATGTATGGTATCACATAAAGAAACATATGTATGGTATCACATAAAGAAACATATGTATGGTATCACATAAAGAAACATATGTATGGTATCACATAAAGAAACATATGTATGGTATCACATAAAGAAACATATGTATGGTATCACATAAAGACACATATGTATGGTATCACATAAAGACACGTATGTATGGTATCACATAAAGAAACATATGTATGGTATCACATAAAGACACATATGTATGGTATCACATAAAGACACATATGTATGGTATCACATAAAGACACGTATGTATGGTATCACATAAAGACACATATGTATGGTATCACATAAAGAAACATATGTATGGTATCACATAAAGAAACATATGTATGGTATCACATAAAGACACATATGTATGGTATCACATAAAGACACATATGTATGGTATCACATAAAGACACATATGTATGGTATCACATAAAGACACATATGTATGGTATCACATAAAGAAACATATGTATGGTATCACATAAAGACACGTATGTATGGTATCACATAAAGAAACATATGTATGGTATCACATAAAGACACATATGTATGGTATCACATAAAGACACATATGTATGGTATCACATAAAGACACATATGTATGGTATCACATAAAGACACATATGTATGGTATCACATAAAGACACATATGTATGGTATCACATAAAGAAACATATGTATGGTATCACATAAAGACACATATGTATGGTATCACATAAAGAAACATATGTATGGTATCACATAAAGAAACATATGTATGGTATCACATAAAGACACATATGTATGGTATCACATAAAGACACATATGTATGGTATCACATAAAGAAACATATGTATGGTATCACATAAAGACACATATGTATGGTATCACATAAAGAAACATATGTATGGTATCACATAAAGAAACATATGTATGGTATCACATAAAGAAACATATGTATGGTATCACATAAAGACACATATGTATGGTATCACATAAAGACACATATGTATGGTATCACATAAAGACACATATGTATGGTATCACATAAAGACACGTATGTATGGTATCACATAAAGAAACATATGTATGGTATCACATAAAGACACATATGTATGGTATCACATAAAGACACATATGTATGGTATCACATAAGCAAGTAAACTGAATAATCATAGACACGTTAAACATCTAAATTATAATTTTTAAATCAGACCAATAGGAAAGCTAGACACATAATTATTAAAGGGCAAGAACCCACCTAAATTCTCAAACTTTCTGTCCGTTACATATGTCTTGTAGGCGGCATTCAATTCTGCAAGGTCTACTCTGTCCAGTTTGCTGTGTCGAAGCCAATATATCAACCGATACAGCTGTAGAGTGGACAACAGTGAGATTGTGTAAGGAAATATTTACCTTGCGTAGTTGTTGTCATGAGATTAGTCATATGGTAAAGAAACTTTGACAGAGCTTTATAAAACAAATTTTAGTCAAATCATTTTGTTTTCACATACATAATTAATATTTATAAACTAAACTTTGTTTACCAACAAAAGCATTTTCTTTTGCAACATGTTGCCAAATTTTAGGACAATATATTAGTGGGGTTTTTTTCTGTTAGATTTTAAAAAAAAACATTTCTGGGTGGTGTGCCTCCTTAATGTATTCAACTTGGACACGGACGATAAAACGTAGGTCCATGTTCAATTTGAGCAGGTAAAAGAACCCTTGGAAGTTCACAATCGAGAAGAGCAAGCTGGTAAGCCGCTGTCGGGAAAAATTCATTAGAAAAGATTAAAAATAAAATTCATACAAAAATATCTTGACCATCTTCAAAATGACATCCGGGATCCTCGCCAATGCTACGGAGTTCGTGCACTGCAGCTGAGATATTCCTGTGTAAGAAATAGATCCGAGCGCACATGGTTAATCACCGAAGTGCAATGATGATTGTCATATCAATCATTCAATCAATGTCTTCATCAATGTCCTCTTTTTTGTATATGAAATATTAGGCTCACTGTTCTCTGTCATTCTTTCAATATGCCTTAATTATCGTATCCTACTAACCTTCATGATGGGAGGTAATTATGGTGATTTCAACATATTATAAATATCCTTAATGTTTGTGAAAAAAATGATGACAAGAGTTGACAAGGAACACATTCTTACGTGGAACATCAAGATGGCTTCTAAAAAATGATAAGAGGTGACAAGGAACACATTCTTACGTGGAACATCAAGATGGCTTCTAAAAAAAGTGGTGACAAGAGTTGACAAGGAACACATTCTTACGTGGAACAATGGCTTCTAAAAAATGATAAGAGTTGACAAGGAACACATTCTTACGTGGAACATCAAGATGGCTTCTAAAAAATGATAAGAGTTGACAAGAAACACATTCTTACGTTAAACATCAAGATGGCTTCTAAAAAATGATGACAAGAGGTGACAAGGAACACATTCTTACGTGAAACATCAAGATGGCTTCTAAAAAAATGATGACAAGAGTTGACAAGGAACACATTCTTACGTGAAACATCAAGATGGCTTCTAAAAAATGATGACAAGAGTTGACAAGGAACACATTCTTACGTGAAACATCAAGATGGCTTCTAAAAAATGATGACAAGAGGTGACAAGGAACACATTCTTACGTGAAACATCAAGATGGCTTCTAAAAAAAGGATGACAAGAGTTGACAACAAACAAATTCTTACGTGGACCATCAAGATGGGCTCTGAAAAAATGCCAGTGATGACAAGGTAGACGATACAAAGAACAAAAAGAAATATTGCAAAATGTAGAAAGTGAAAATAGTGAATGATGTCTGGCGTTATGGAGCTGTTCTCTTGTCCACATGGAACTTCATCTCTGCTCATTTCCCACATGAAACGTATTAGACCAACCAGTAGACCACCCATCAGAGAGATGAAGGCATTCTGGAAGATTGAGAATAGTTGATCATCAGGTGATGGTTGATGTGTAGTTGATGTGTAGTTGATGGTTGGTGTGTAGTTGATGGTTATTGTAGAAGAGGAGGAATATGAAGAGAAAATTAGGTGGAACAATTGCAGAAACATGAAGAACAACTAAATCAATAACTAATAAACTGCAAACATTCATCAACTGGTGTATGCGCAGATTGGATGTAATGAGATGCTATAATAGGGTCACAAATGAGGAGCTTATAGAAAGAACAAGACAGATTCCAGTGAACCAAGACTTAAAGAAAAAACGCGGGCAGTGGATAACGCACACTCTGAGAAAACTTGAGGTGAATATAACAAGGGTCCTTTCCTGGAACCCGCAGGAAAAGCGAAAGAGGAGAAGTCTAGAAAGACACGTAGAAGCGATTTGGAGGCAGAGATTAACGATCTCGAAGAGGTGGAAGAAGCAGTAAGATATAGCTAAAAAATAGGAGGCCTTGGCATGAGATGGTTAGGGGCATATGCCCCAACCAGGATTTAAAAGACACGAGAGAGATAACTAGAGAGAAATGGCGAGGGGCGTAAAAATAAAGAATGTTCAACAACTTTATCAACTGTGGTTTACATTTTCTTACACTTCTTCTTCTTCAGCAATCTCTGGTCATGCGCTTAATTTACTGTGGGCCACAAACTGAGCAGTCAGCTACGGATCTGTCAGGTTTCCAAAAGGTTAGTTTTCAGGTCGACTGGGTGTGGCCACATGTTGCTTCTCTGCTCACTCAGGAGAGGACAGTCTTGCAGGATATGCTCCAGAGTCTGTTCCGCCTGCTGACACTGGCAGAGAGCTGTTTGACTTATTCCTAGTCATATAAGTGTTTGTTGAGTCTGCAGTGTCCGGTACGTAGTCGAAATATAATGACCTGGTCTGTTCTGCTTAGGTCTTTGAGGAAGTCTTTACCATAATCATATCCAGTGTTTGTCTTCCAGTCTACTGCAGATTTTCTTTGTATGAGGGTTTTGACCTCTTGAAAAGACAAGGGTTGTTACATGTGCTCTTTGACACTGCCTTCCTTAGCTAAGACATCGGCAATTTTCTAAGACAAGAATTCACATAATTATTTAGCATGATCAATGACATGGGAGCAGAAAAATAAGGGGGAAGAAGATGGGGAAGAAGATGGGGAAGAAGCAGCAGAAGAAGAGAAAATCAGGAAATGAGGAATAAGAGAGAAGAAGAAGAAGAAGAGGATTGAAAGGCAGGGGAGACAGAAGACTATGAAAGAAGAAAGACATGGATTATGAAGGACAAAACGAAGAAATACAGTGACAACAAAATAAGTAGAATATAAGAACAATGAAGAAGAGGAATAAGAATAAGAAAAATATAGAGAGATCGATGAAATTTAAAAAAAACCCAAGAGAATGAAGAAGAATTAATGCATAACAATATAAGCAGCTGTAGTCTACCTGTTCTGTAACTCTGTCCCACATAATACCGGAAATATAGACCGCCATGATGGGCGGGGCAACTATGCTGGTCAAAGAATGTATGTAATTATACAATCCAGGACTGTTCTCTACTGCACGCACACAGATCAGGCTGGTAATGGCCATCACCACCAGGAACATCCTAACAGAAATTTAGTCTATTATTGTCATGAAAAATAATGTCTACATGAATACACTTTGATGAGTAGGTCTATCTGTGGATGGGTGGTTACGTCTTTGCCTTTCAATCCGAGCGTCGTGGGATCGAGCCGTTCAGTTCGCGTGTGCATTTTTTTCATAGATCCTTAGGATTGTTGTCGGAGCTACGGAGTTCGTTCTTTGTGCAATAGTATCAGCAGAAGACGTACCATTTCTGCAGAGAGAAGCCAAACCATATGGGGTAAAACACGGCTCAATGAAGGCAATCTTTCATTTTTAGATCTCTTTGTAAAGAAAATTTGTTGAGTTTCTGATTTGTTTTCATTCTCAGCCCCAAGGAATTATTGCTTTTCACTCTTTTTCCTGTTCAGATAAGGGGATAGTACCCGACCTTTCTTGTAGATCCAGAAGATACCAACAGATCCCGGTGTGTAGTGCTTACCTAGAGTTGTGGAAACTCCTACTGGCGTGGAATCTATTGGTGATCACTACAGTACCTCATCAGCGCTCTAGAAACACCAGATATTGACCACACTTAGTAATAATATGAATGGAATTTTAGTTCAAGAAGCTTCTTCTGAGAACAGTCTAGAAAAACATCTCGTTGATAACTCTCTGTGACATATGTTTGATTTACTCTAGAGGGTATACTAGGCAACCACATGTTAGAAAAACATCTCGTTGATAACTCTCTGTGATATATGTTTGATTTACTCTAGAGGGTATACTAGGCAACCACATGTTAGAAAAACATCTCGTTGATAACTCTCTGTGATATATGTATGATTTACTCTAGAGGGTATACTAGGCAACCACATGTTAGAAAAACATCTCGTTGATAACTCTCTGTGATATATGTTTGATTTACTCTAGAGGGTATACTAGGCAACCACATGTTAGAAAAACATCTCGTTGATAACTCTCTGTGATATATGTGTGATTTACTCTAGAGGGTATACTAGGCAACCACATGTTAGAAAAACATCTCGTTGATCACTCTCTGTGACATATGTGTGATTTACTCTAGAGGGTATACTAGGCAACCACATGTTAGAAAAACATCTCGTTGATAACTCTCTGTGATATATGTGTGATTTACTCTAGAGGGTATACTAGGCAACCACATGTTTGGACAAACTGCGGCATTTGCTTACATTCCAACTATCAATTTTCGACATCTTATGGTGGCCTTTACTTGATCTGAGCCAGGAAGCGATTGCAGACTGTGGATCAGTGCTGTCCGATGTTGTTATATATTTGGGCGCATCTGACTAGTGGTAGTGTAAGGAGACGTGCGCCATGTGAAGATTACAGGTTGCTAATCCTACTACTACTACTACTACTACTAATAGTAGTATTAGTGATATAGTTAAGATGCTGTAAAAAGGTTTGGGTTAGGTGTAGTAACTTTACAAAGCTTTATGGTGTAGAATAGAGACAAAATTGCAAAACCGCGGGAAGACTGTGTTCATGTGAATGTTACGGAACAAAATTAAAGAATAGGTTTTCTTGAAATCTAATTAACGTCCAAGTCGACAGAATAAGATAGGGCGCCATGAATTATGGTATGGGCGCCAGGGGGTCCGTTGACGACGCATTCGACAGCGCTGAGCTAGATTCTCAAACTTTTCGTAAGAATGACGTCAGCAGAGTTTCCGAGATCCAGACGACATCCTTGTTTAAAAATAAACTTCTGGCTTCTCTTCTTTCCAATTGTTGTAATGACATTTTGTCCGACCCCATAGAGATTGACAAATGTATAAATGCTGAATATCTTGACTCCGTAACGTACAACAATATCTAGACTTTGCAAACAGAAACCAGAAGGAGACTAGCCATGACGTTTTAGCCGATGTTTAGTAGGAAGAAATTATGACATAACAATAGCAAAGAAACAAAAGTAAAACTTCGAGGAAAATGCGTTTTTATGTGACAATATCAGTTATCATTTATACGTTATCCGTTATCAGTTCTATAAGGACTATCATCATAGCACTCCGGACATGTCCATAGGTGCTCCGATACCCGCATAAACAAATCCAGCAATGGATGCGAAATATAGACCACACACACGCATTTAAGCACAAATTCGATTGTTTTTTTTTCACAAAATGCTGCATACAAATTCTAAGTGCGCAATAGACAGACCGCGTCTTTTGTTTGTCCGCCTGCCCAGCGTGTTCGTAGCGCGTTGTACGACGGGTGACACGCCACCTGTGAGTGCGGTTTCATTCCGCAGGATGGCAGAAAAGCCACAGGTTCTCCAGATTTACGGTGTTCGTGGCAGCTAGCCAAAAGGTTACGATGTCCATGACACCGAGCCGAAGAACTGAAGGCTCAAGTGCTTCTGGGTTACGATGTCCATGGCACCGAGCCGAAGAACTGAAGGCTCAAGTGCTTCTGGGTCGGAAAATAAAAAAAATAAATTTAAAACTCTTTTGTTTGTGCGGAATTACATGGAGATCTCATGTAAACAAGAAAATGCAAACTAATATGTGTATGTGTTTATATTAACAGAGAACAGAATATGCAAACTATTACGTGTATGTGTGTGTATATATAATACTTACTTAGTAATGCACACAAGTTCTAACTCACTAGCTAAAGGTCTGTAGTTGCGGTAGATGTTGACGGTGAAGATGGTGCTACCACTGTTGAAGCATGATGCCAAAGATGACACAGAGCACGCCAAAACAGCGGCTAACACAAAACCTCTGTGCGGTAACAAAACAAAAGGAACAAGTTCAGGACAGCAAATAAATAATGTCAAACGTGACAATATCAGACGTGACAAAAGTAGATGTGACAGTAGCAGTCGTGATAGTAGCAGTCGTGACAGTAGAATACGTGACAGCAGCAGATTTGATAGTAGCAGATTTGATAGTAGCAGACGTGACCACAGCAGACGTGACAGTATCAGACATGATAATATTAGACGTGAGAATAGTAGACGTGATAGCATCAGACGATACAATATCAGACGTGACAGTAGCAGACGTGTAATATAGTGACGTTATACCTGTAATTTGGTGGTACCATGTCCAAAAAAATGGATGGAAATGCCATATTGGAACAACCAGATCTGATCCCACAAATTGCTTGACATACATCTGGGTCTGCGCATGCGACACTGTCTGTATGTACAACAAATATCCATTGTATGATAAGTAGGAAAGTGGGAGGGAATAGTGTACGATTTATGTCAGAAATAGTAACATGTCATCAGGAGTGTATGTGCGCGCGTGTGTGTATATGTGCGTGCGTGTGTGCGCGTGTGTGTGTGTGCGTGCGTGTGCGCGCGTGTGTGTGTGTGTGATGTAAGCATTGAGTCAGTGGGTCATCCTTCTTCTTCTTCGAAGGCTCCATATCGACCAATTGTCAACCACTTTGTGTGATTTGTATGTGATCTGTGTCTAAGAGCGATTGTACGTTGTGCTAGATATGTGCCCACAAGTAGACCAACACATCCGATTTCTGAGACGCTTTTTAGTTACTAGGTAGCTTCCTAGGCCCCAATCTCAGTCGCCTCTTACGACATATCTTGTAGGTCGCAGTGTTACTATTCTTTGCTCCCTTGCGAGCTCTGGCAATACACGGACGAGCTGGTCATTAGGTGAGATGACGTCATGATCAGGATCAGTGGCGGCTCGTCATTAAGTGAGATGACGTCATGATCAGGATCAGTGGCGGCTCGTCATTAAGGGCCCGGGCTCCACTAAAAATAATGTATATCGTGTATTTATAATTTCATAAATTAAAATTACTTACTTACTTAATCCCGTCATGCCTAGTGACACATGGGGCTTCAGAAAGGACTTTCCATGCTCTCCTGTCCCGTGCAACCTTCAGTGCAGAGCCCCACGTCAGAGATGCGGTGTCCAGTTCCTCTTCCATCATGCGCCTCCATGTTATCCGTGGTCTGCCTTTCTTTCTCTTTCCTCTGGTGTCCAAGTGAGGGCTATCCTTGCAGGCATTTCTTATAAATTAAAATATAGCAACCAAAAACCAAGGTTTAAGCGGAAAAAAAATGTCGGGCCCCACCAACAAAAATGATCACGAGCCGCCACTGATCAGGATGATTATGATGATGTGCCATGATTGATAGTGTTGATGTTGCTAATAATATGGATGATGGTAATGAGAGAGCAGGCAGGCTGGCTGGCTCTGCCACCATATTAGAGAGCCAATGGATAGAGCTGATATTTTGAACGCTCTCATAGAGTATGACCGCAAAGAAGATTTTCATTTAAACCAATCCACGTCAACTACTAGATTGCAGGACCTCGGTTTGAAGATTGGAGTAGCAAGAAAAGAACAGCCTAACAGGTACGTGAATAGGCTCATCAATCAAAATCGAACTGGTACGGTCAGTCGCTGGACGCTGTTGGAGATATTGCGAAGGAGATCGGAGCACCTATGGACATGTCCGTAGTGCAATCAAGATATTCCAAACTGAAACTGATGGATTATGGGGATGGTTGTGGTGGGGACCGTGGTTATGCTCTTAATTACGGTAATGATGAAGAAGGTAACGCTAGTTATGCTCTTAATTACGGTAATGATGAAGAAGGTAACGCTAGTCATGCTCTTAATTACGGTAATGATGAAGACGGTAACGCTAGTTATGCTCTTAATTACGGTAATGATGAAGAAGGTAACGCTAGTTATGCTCTTAATTACGGTAATGATGAAGAAGGTAACGCTAGTTATGCTCTTAATTACGGTAATGATGAAGAAGGTAACGCTAGTTATGCTCTTAATTACGGTAATGATGAAGAAGGTAACGCTGGTTATGCTCTTAATTACGGTAATGATGAAGACGGTCGCCCGTGTGTTGCTGGGCTCACAGAGGGAGCAAAGAATAGTAACACTGCTACCTACAAGGCATGTCGTAAGAGGCGAATAAGGTAGGAGCCTATGGAAGCTATTCTAATAATTAAAAATCGTCGCAGAAATAGGATGTGCTGGCCTACTTGTAGGCGCATAACTGGCACAATCGCTCTTAGGCACAGATCACATACAAATCACAAAGAGTGGTTAACAAGTGGTCGATATGGAGCGTTCCAAGAGGAAGAAGTAGAAGATGAAGACTGTGACAATAGCTTTGTTTTCAATGACGGTAACGATGAAGACGGTAACGATTATATCGACGATGTTGACGATGATGCCAATGACTTCGACAACAATGATGTCAACACCAAATATGTCAGACACTTACTTGTATATATAATCCTGGCCACAAGACCCGGCAGTACCATAAAAAGAATGGTCAGTATTTTGATGTATCCAGTACAGAGGCATGCATACTTACAGTGGATGATGTTCTTGGCTCCCAGGCCGGTTTGAACGATTAGCTGAAAGAAAAACATCAATCCTACAGACATTAGGCGAGAAGAGAGGACGAAAACGAAGAAAAAAAGAAAAAAGATGAAGAAAATGATGCGAGGCAAGAGAAGACTAAAAGGAGAGAAGAAAATGAAAAAAAACAAAAGAAAGCAGAAGATTCATAAAGATCTACAGCTGAAGTATTAACTTCATTGCACTGGGAACTACCCTACACGAGTCGGTCCCTCTCTGCAGAAATGGCACGCTATCTGCCGAGAGTATTACACAAAGCACAAACTTCGCAGCTCTGGCAACAATCCTAGGTGTCTCTAAAAAAATGCACTCGTGAACAGAACGACGTTGTTCCGATTCGAACCCACTACCTGCAGAAAGCAAGGCAAGTGCTTTTCCACTTAACCACAGAGACCCCTATAGAAGAAAAATAAGAAGAAGAACAAAGCGAGGAAGATGAAGAAGAACAGGCAGAAAAAAATAAGAAGATGGAGAAGAGGAAAAGGAAAGGAAGAAGAAAAAAGAGGAAAGAAAAAAAGATAAGAAACAGAAGAGGAGAAAGGAAACAACAGGGAGAAGAGTAAGAATTAAAAGAGGAGGAAGAAAACAACAGGGAGAAGAGTAAGAAAAAAGAGGAAGGAGATAACGATGATGATGACCCATATAATAATTTACTTTACGGTGGGGTATGTATATTAGTTGTATATAACATTAGTTGCTGTCTTGATACTTTATTCTATTGCAACATTCTTACAACAAACACAGAAGCAAACAAGCAGCAGGAGGATGGTCCATCCCTCCCTGCCAGCATACAAACCTGATCACAGCACCAGTACCACATATTATTGATAGTTATACCGAAAATCATGCCGGGCCATGGAAGCTCAAGGTTCTTGTAAGACCGAATGATATGCCACGATGTTGACTGTGGTATACCACATGTTGTATATCTGCAACAACAACAGAAACATCAGCAACTTGATAGTAGTTTTTGGTGAGATATCAAATATAGTGAAGTTTATACAAAAGTAAACATTGAATATATAGACAATATTTCGAGCGGAAGGAGGGAGGGATGGAAAGGGAAGGTGGAAAGGGAAGGTGGGAAGGGAATGTGGGGTGGGAAGGGAAGGTGGGTGGGAAGGAAAGAAAAGGAGGGTGAGAATGGAAGTGGAGGGAATGAATGGAGAGTAGGGAAGGAAGGAGCGTGAGTTTAAACTCTTGTTCCCTATACCATGCAGGGGAGTTTATACCTTCGACTTCACGTTGGTGAATCTCCCGACATGTTTTTCTTATCGGAAAATGTCTAGAGCATATTTTTCTTCAGATTCCATAGAGCTGCTTGACTCAAAGTGACAGTAGTGGCGTGTTATGAGATGGGCAGTCTTCTACTCGAGTGGAACTTTGTAGTGACTCTATCTAACCGCCTTGAGACATGCTGAAGAATACTAATTTAGTTTAGCCGTCGGATCATCATCACTACACATCCAACCAATTAGTCCATAAGTGCTCTGATCTCTTCCTTAGTATGTCTCTCAGAGTATTGCAACTAACGACACAAGCTCTAGTTTAGTTTAGTCGTCGGATCATTATCCCTGCACATCGACGCCATTAGTCCATTAGTGCTCCGATCTCCTTCTCAGGATGTCTCTCGTGGCGTGTGGCAACTAACGACACGAGTTTACATTAGTCGTGGGATCATCATTACTGCACATCGAACCAATTAGTCGATAAGCGCTCCTATCTCCTCCTCAGTATGTCTCTCAGATTGTGGCGACTAACGACACCGGTTCTGTGTTCGTTTACTATTCTTATTTGGCTATCAGCATAGTGCTCTTGTCTAGCTACACCTCATTTGACTTGGTATTCTTGCAGTCTGGTTCGGGTTGTAGATTCACTACTATTACTTGAATCATTTACACGTCCTCTCTCGTGGAATTCAGAATATCACCCTGGCCCATAGTTAGTCCGTTTTTTTACAGCAATCATACCTACAAGCCTATCGTCATACATACAAGCCTATCGTCATACATACAAGCCTATCGTCATACATACAAGCTTATCGGCGCATTCATTTTCCCTTACACCTGCATGCCCTCGCACAAAAATAAAACTGATATTTATCAGCCTAAACCTCTTCAACGACTCCATCTTGGTTGTTTTTACTTTACCAAACGTCCCTGTGGAGTAGTAGTTATGTGCTCGCCTCTCGTTACAAAGGTACTCGGTTCGCTCCCTCGTGAAGACATTTTTTCAAGATATTTTTTCACAGATCCCTGATTTCAGTGTAGGTGAGATTGAGTTCCTAATCCTATCGGGGACGGACGATAAAATGTAGATCCCGTGTTCAAGTTCAGCAAGCAAAAGAATCCATGGCAGTTCAAAATCGAGAAGAAAACTGTCGTTACTGCCTCTAGTACAGCTTTTTAGGTCGGTGTAGGACAGGTGGGACGAGAATCTGAAGAATGTAATGGCTGGATGGCTAGTGCAGTCACCACGAAGCTGTTCAGGTTCGAATTTTCTTATATGCCTACAACAGAAAAAATCTTTGGCCTTACCGTGGATTGAATACGGGTCTACGGCATGGGAGCCGCGACCTAATCCATTCGGCCAGACGCTCCTCCATCGAGAAGAGCAGGCTGAAAACCCGCTGTCCTGGCAAAATTCATTAGATAAAATGAAAACAAATCATTCCTACAAAATATGTTCACCATCTTCTAAATTACATCCCCAAGACGTGCAGGGTGGAGTCTGTCATCACTTCTGCCAAATTATTATTTGTTTTTGTACAGACACAACGAAACATACAAACAGACTAACTGGTATGTGGAGTTGTCTCCAAAGTGAACCCGTGTTGTATTTGGCCAGGCTTCATAAAATTTCTCTTTCAATTCAATATAAGATTGGAACGTGATCATACCTATATATGAACAACGGAAATACGTTTTAGTGTGAAGTGATGCATGATGGGAACTCTTACATTTTATTAAGAAAACAGACATCATCATTACATGCCATGCCGACTGGTATACGTTATTATACATCTCCTAGCAGCTTAGGATTAATTCCATTAATTACCTTCTTGTTCTTCTGCGATCAACTTCTGCTATGCGACTACTTCGGTATATGTTATAAACCACAGTCAACTGTAAATAACTTTATAATAAGTTTATAGTTGGCAAGGCATAAACAGAGATCTTCACCGGTCCCCCCTAGTTTGTTCTAAACAATTGTTTCTGTTGACCAGATTTCCATTTTCATACTGCTCAAGCTAGGGCAGTCTTGCAGGATGTGCTTTGGGGACTATTTTGGTGCTCCACAGGAGTAGGCAGTCGAGTCCCTGAGACCCATTTTATGAAGATATGCTCTGAGACTGCAGTACCCCGCTCTACATCTGAAGACTGTGGTCAGCGCTTTTATGTTTAATGTATTTACGTTGTCATGCTCTGAGTTGTATCCTCCGTTTGTTTTTCTCCACGTCATTTTTCTGAACTGTTTCAGGAGAGACCCTTGTTTACCAACATTCCTGTTATGATGTGATAAAATCCTTAGTAGAACAGCGGTTAGTGTGTTTGCTTTCTAAACATATGGTTTCTGTTCGATCCCCAGTTTAAGAGTGATGTTCCAACAGCAAACAGTTTTAATGTCGGTCTAGTCTCCATTTGATACCAGAGAAACACTTGGAAGTTAAAACGAAAGCCATGATGAAATGTTAGGAAGATGAGCAAACAACAGTTAAACAGAATGTCCCGCCATGACTAAGGACATTTGATGTAGAAGTCGTCAGCATCAGTTCACGTCGTGTGTCTATTAATGCATCAATACAAAATAATAAAGGAACCTTTTTTATACCACGTGGTATATAGGGTAATACGGTGGTAGGCCAGTATTTTTCGTTGACCTTCGGCACACGATGTGTGATGTGGTCAACATCACGTCAGCCGCCTTTACTTCCCAGTGCTTTTCATTAGTACCCAATGAAGGCTGGGTGTACCTGAGAGCCGTTAGAGTTGGAAACAATGTCACGCCCACTGTGGAATTAAACCAGAACCACTAACCTAAGAAACAAGTTCACTAACAACTACGATACTGCAGCTCTCGATGGGAGTGTAGTGTTTATGTTTGCCTTTTGTCTATCCCCATGTGGATGATGAAATTAGTTGTCCACTCTTGCCGGTAAGCATAGGGGTGGGATTAGCGTTCCAGTGCCAGATGAGTTGCACTTGTGTTATATCCGTGTCTATTTAGTGAAAGCGAGAGAGATATCCGTGTCTATTTAGTGAAAGCGAGAGAGATATCCGTGTCTATTTAGTGAAAGCGAGAGAGATATCCGTGTCTATTTAGTGTGCTCTTAATATTGTCTATTCATCTTATATTTTTGTATACATAAATAAAATGCAGCATGTGTAGAGTAGAGACCTGGGTTTAATCCAGATTAAGGTCAAGAAGTTTTTGTCTGTCGAGGGCATAAAGAAAATATCCTAACCTGAGCAGTTTCGCTGCGATTACACTAGCCAAGCGGCCATTAAATTCTACAGTGTCATGTCCCTCCTATCCTGCACCGTCCACAAAGCGGTGGGACATGCAGTAATGACAGTTTTATTTTGTATACATAAATATAATATAAGTCCTAACTACTAGATATAATATGTCCTAACTACTAGATATAATATAAGTCCTAACTACTAGATATAATATGTCCTAACTACTAGATATAATATAAGTCCTAACTACTAGATATAATATAAGTCCTAACTACTAGATATAATATAAGTCCTAACTACTAGATATAATATGTCCTAACTACTAGATATAATATGTCCTAACTACTAGATATAATATAAGTCCTAACTACTAGATATAATATGTCCTAACTACTAGATATAATATGTCCTAACTACTAGATATAATATAAGTCCTAACTACTAGATATAATATAAGTCCTAACTACTAGATATAATATAAGTCCTAACTACTAGATATAATATAAGTCCTAACTACTAGATATAATATAAGTCCTAACTACTAGAACAACTTACAGAAGTAAGAGATAAACGTGGCACCTACTGCCAGATAAAATGCTTGGAATGTGTTCGTGTAGACAACAGCACGTAGTCCACCTGTTCAAACAAGCAACACAAACTGCCAATCATATTTGATAGATTTGATAGAGTCAGATTCTAATATAGAAGAGATATAGGTTACACCTACTAGATAATATTGAAAGTAAGACTATTAGAGAAGACAGACACGTTCTGTTAGACAGAAAATAAAACTGTTTGAGAAAACAAAAGATAGTGTATTGAAAACTAAAAAAACCAAAACCAAAAAATGAATATACGTCAATTAGAAAAGACAGAAGTTAAGTATATTAGAGACGAAAAAAAAATAAGAAAAAATGCGTCAATTAGATAATACAGACGATGAGTGTATTAGGAACAAAAACAGACAATAAGTCAATTAGATAATACAGACGATGAGTGTATTAGGAACAAAAACAGACAATAAGTCAATTAAAGAATAGACAAGTCGGTGTATAAGAGACAAAAATCGCCAGTGTGGTGTCGGGGCTAGCAAGGGACGCCGAGAATGGTAACATTGCGATCTACAAGGCATGTCGTAAGAGGCGACTGATGTAGAACCTAAGGTAGCTACCCTAGCAAATAAAAAGCATCGCAGAAATCGGATGTGCAGGCCTACTTGTAGGCGCATAACTAGCACAGCGTACAATCGCTCTTAGACTCAGATCACATAGAAATCACATAGAGTGGTTAACAGAAGAAGAAGAAGAGAAGGAAAATGACAACAATAAGACAATGAGAGAAGACAGAAGAAGAAGAAGAAGAGAAGGAAAATAACAACAATAAGACAATGAGAGAAGACAGAAGAAGAAGAAGAAGAAGAGAAGGAAAATAACAACAATAAGACAATGAGAGAAGACAGAAGAAGAAGAAGAAGAAGAAGAAGAGAAGGAAAATAACAACAATAAGACAATGAGAGAAGACAGAAGAAGAAGAAGAAGAGAAGGAAAATAACAACAATAAGACAATGAGAGAAGACAGAAGAAGAAGAAGAAGAGAAGGAAAATAACAACAATAAGACAATGAGAGAAGAAAAGAAGAAGAAGAAGAAGAGAAGGAAAATAACAACAATAAGACAATGAGAGAAGACAGAAGTGGGTGTAGTATTAGAGATGAAGACATTATGTAAGGAATAATGATCTGTTCATAATGCAACATTTAATGTTAACAGATAGTAGGGCTTCTGTAGGGAAACAGTTGAGACATTTGTCTTGTTGTGAAGGTTGTAGTATTAGAGATGAAGACATTATGTAAGGAATAATGATCTGTTCATAATGCAACATTTAATGTTAACAGATAGTAGGGCTCTCTGTGGCGAAGCAGTTGAGACATTTGTCTTGCGTTGTGAAGGTTGTAGTATTAGAGATGAAGACATTATGTAAGGAATAATGATCTGTTCATAATGCAACATTTAATGTTATCAGATAGTAGAGCTCTCTGTGGCGAAGCAGTTGAGACATTTGTCTTGCGTTGTGAAGGTTGTAGTATTAGAGATGAAGACATTATGTAAGGAATAATGATCTGTTCATAATGCAACATTTAATGTTATCAGATAGTAGAGCTCTCTGTGGCGAAGCAGTTGAGACATTTGTCTTGCGTTGTGAAGGTTGTAGTATTAGAGACGAAGACATTATGTAAGGAATAATGATCTGTTCATAATGCAACATTTAATGTTAACAGATAGTAGGGCTCTCTGTGGCGAAGCAGTTGAGACATTTGTCTTGCGTTGTGAAGGTTGTAGTATTAGAGACGAAGACATTATGTAAGGAATAATGATCTGTTCATAATGCAACATTTAATGTTATCAGATAGTAGAGCTCTCTGTGGCGAAGCAGTTTAGACATTTGTCATGTGTTGTGAAGGTTGTAGTATTAGAGACGAAGACATTATGTAAGGAATAATGATCTGTTCATAATGCAACATTTAATGTTATCAGATAGTAGGGCTCTCTGTGGCGAAGCAGTTGAGACATTTGTCTTGCGTTGTGAAGGTTGTAGTATTAGAGATGAAGACATTATGTAAGGAATAATGATCTGTTCATAATGCAACATTTAATGTTATCAGATAGTAGAGCTCTCTGTGGCGAAGCAGTTGAGACATTTGTCTTGTGTTGTGAAGGTTGTAGGTTCGAATTCGGACTGCGATGTTCAATTCACATGTTCATTTTATCCAGAGATCCCTTGGATTGTTGCAGGAGCTACTGTGTTTGTGCAACACTGTTGAAAGCTGGCGTGCCATTTCTACCGGAGCCATATGGGGGAAAACGGTGCGATGAGTTCTGCCGTCTTCGCCTTTAAATCGCTTTTTGTTGTTACAAGTTTTTGGAGTTTGCAGTTTAATCCATTTGTATTCACTGTTTCTTAAATTGGATGGTAAAAAAAAAAAAAATACGGAATTGAAAGAAAACGAAACAAACTGTTTATATATTTTACCATTAAAAGTGGCACCGGAACAATTATGAAACAATTATCTCTCATACGTTTGGTCGCCATCAATGTCCAATAACTTGTCCTGAGCAGGACTTGACCACTCTTAACAGTAATTGGGAATTGAACTATGTTATATGCCAGATGTCCTGCCTCTGCAGCGATCATGCTAAAACCATCAGTTACATCATGAATCCATCTTCTCTATGGTCTTCCTCTTCTCCTCTTTCACAGAATGCCTACTTCCATAATTGTCTTTTTCAACTCTTTATGTTTCTTTATATGTCCTAAATATTTAAATTGTCTCATTCTTATTTGTAGCATCAGCCAGTTCTCTTTGATTTTGAGCTCTTTCTGGATAGATCTATTTGTTCTTTCTGTCCACACTATACAGAGGGCTCTTATGTAACACTTATATTCCAAAGCATATATATATATATCATTTATATGCACATTATATAATATATATATATCATTTATATGCACATTATATCATATATATATATCATTTATATGCACATTATATCATATGTATATATATATATCATTCTGTTTTCTAAACCAATGACTCCTTATTCTTACAGTTAAACGTTGACACTTCGCAGAGATAGTCCTATTTTAGCTATCGTTTCCTAGGGTTTCCTCTTATGCTCTTTCCCTGGATGATATCTGTCTTCATCATCCCTTTCATGTTTTTTTATGTTTTTAAAACTGGAATTTCTTATTATTATTGGCAACATCAGTCAGTTATCTTTGATTTTCAGTTTCTTTCTTTCCACCCCACCACCCCCTCTCCCACCCCATCTCCTCTCTCACCTCTCTCACTCTCTTTCTTTCTCTTGCGCCTTTTTAAACCCCTATATAAAATATGATTGCATATTATCTTTACTCTGAACTATTCGACAGTAGCAGACATATGTGTCTATCAAATTGTAGATCACTGGTATTTACTTAGTACTGTTTGTTCATATGTCGGTAGTTGGTAGTCACAAACGAATACAATTACTAAGTAAGCAAGTTGTTACAGTTACTTGAAAACAACGACAAATCACATCTGGATTGAATGGGCAGAAAATAGGAAGGAGGGATGAATAAAAGGGTAAATAATAGGAAAAACAAAGGAATGAAAGTGTAGAAAATAGGAAAGGCAAATGAAGGACAGAGCAGACAATATGAAAGACAAAGGAAGGACAGAGCAGATAATATGAAAGACAAAGGAATGACAGAGCAGACAATAGGAAAGACAAAGGAATGACAGAGCAGACAATAGGAAAGACAAAGGAATGACAGAGCAGACAATAGGAAAGACAAAGGAACGACAGAAAAGACATTAGAAAAGACAAAGGAATAAAAGAGCAGACAATAGGAAAGAAATAAATGTCGAGTATTTGAATGCAAACCTGAAGATGGGATTAGTACAGCAACTGTGAGTATAGACAGCCAGACAGACGTAGGTCCCAACTGTGTGAAGACAGTCTGTAACACTTTGTAGATCGCATACAGCTCCACCTGGTGATAACATTCATGTAGAATTATTAATTGATCTTGATCTTCAATGATCAAAGGTCAAATGGCAACAATTTATAATGAAGCAATAATTTGGCTACAATGAATATAACTTGGAATAATAAAGGAGGTTAGATAAAAGAATAAACTAGACAGTTAAGTACAGATATAGAAAAGAATAAACTAGACAGTTAAGTACAGATATAGAAAAGAATAAATTAGACATTGCCCTTGTGTTGCCGGATCCCACATGCGGATCAAAGTATAATAACACTGCGACCTACAAGGCAAGTCGCAAGATAGGAGTCTATGGAAGCTACACTAGTAAATAAAAAGCGTTGCAGAAATCGGATATGCTGGCCTACTTGTAGGGGCCTAACTGGCACACCATACAATCGGCTCGGATCACAAACAAATCACAAAGAGTTGTTTAATAGGTAGTCGATATGGAGCGTTCGAAGAAGAAGAAGAGAAGGAAAAAAGTAAACAGTTAAGTACAGATAAGAAGAAGAAGAGAAGGAAGAAAGTAGACAGTTAAGTACAGATAAGAAGAAGAAGAGAAGGAAAAAAGTAAACAGTTAAGTACAGATAAGAAGAAGAAGAGAAGGAAGAAAGTAAACAGTTAAGTACAGATAAGAAGAAGGAAGAAGAAAGAGAAGGAAGAAAGTAGACAGTTAAGTACAGATAAGAAGAAGAAGAAGAAGAGAAGGAAGAAAGTAGAAAGTTAAGTACAGATAAGAAGAAGAGAAGGAAGAAAGTAAACAGTTAAGTACAGATAAGAAGAAGAGAAGGAAGAAAGTAAACAGTTAAGTACAGATAAGAAGAAGAAAGAGAAGGAAGAAAGTAGACAGTTAAGTACAGATAAGAACAAGAAGAAGAAAGAGAAGGAAGAAAGTAAACAGTTAAGTACAGATAAGAAGAAGAAAGAGAAGGAAGAAAGTAAACAGTTAAGTACAGATAAGAAGAAGGAAGAAGAAAGAGAAGGAAGAAAGTAGACAGTTAAGTACAGATAAGAAGAAGGAAGAAGAAAGAGAAGGAAGAAAGTAAACAGTTAAGTACAGATAAGAAGAAGAGAAGGAAGAAAGTAAACAGTTAAGTACAGATAAGAAGAAGAGAAGGAAGAAAGTAAACAGTTAAGTACAGATAAGAAGAAGAGAAGGAAGAAAGTAAACAGTTAAGTACAGATAAGAAGAAGAAAGAGAAGGAAGAAAGTAGACAGTTAAGTACAGATAAGAACAAGAAGAAGAAAGAGAAGGAAGAAAGTAAACAGTTAAGTACAGATAAGAAGAAGAAAGAGAAGGAAGAAAGTAAACAGTTAAGTACAGATAAGAAGAAGGAAGAAGAAAGAGAAGGAAGAAAGTAGACAGTTAAGTACAGATAAGAAGAAGGAAGAAGAAAGAGAAGGAAGAAAGTAGACAGTTAAGTACAGATAAGAAGAAGGAAGAAGAAAGAGAAGGAAGAAAGTAAACAGTTAAGTACAGATAAGAAGAAGGAAGAAGAAAGAGAAGGAAGAAAGTAGACAGTTAAGTACAGATAAGAAGAAGAAAGAGAAGGAAGAAAGTAAACAGTTAAGTACAGATAAGAACAAGAAGAAGAAAGAGAAGGAAGAAAGTAAACAGTTAAGTACAGATAAGAAGAAGAAAGAGAAGGAAGAAAGTAGACAGTTAAGTACAGATAAGAACAAGAAGAAGAAAGAGAAGGAAGAACGTAAACAGTTAAGTACAGATAAGAACAGGAAGAAATTAAGCAGTTGTGAATAAATAAGAGAAGAATTAAGAAGAAGGGGAGAGCATACAGTTAGTAAGACATAAAAAAAAGTCATATCGGTATATACTTGTCGCATATTCGACTTGGACAAAGCTATACATCACTGAGACACTATGTGACCTGGCCATATAGAAAGCGTAGTCAAATGTAACACATGAAGCGAACTAGACTTTTGTTATGTGATATATGATATGTGGTATCATCTATGCGTGACTCAACTCCAACAAATGTTTGTGCTTGCAAGTTGGGTTTTCATTGTTTTTTAATGTCGGTAATGGATGTCTCGCGCCCGACTGGTTACCGGAGCATAAATCAAGGTGTAAGGAAAGAGAACCATTGTTACCTGACACGAATAATGTCGTACGAAGCGACAACAAGGTCGGCAGTGGGGCTAGCTTCCTCCCTCCCCTCCCCCAATCCGTAAAAACACTAGATAGCTACAGAAACAACGAACAAGAAAATTCAGAGCTCGCCACCAGAAGATGAAGGACCCCGCAAGGAAGGAAAATGGGGAGAGAGTGGAGAGATCTGGAAAGGGTGGCTTTCGATAGGCTGGCTTGCAAGGTCTTGGTTGTGGATCTATGTCTCCCTAGCGGTGAAGAGTGAAATAGAAGAATGGATGTCTCAAGTGTAGCAAGTTCAATTGTAGCAAGTTCAAGACTTGCATGTTCAATTGTAGCAAGTTCAAGACTTGTATGTTTAAGTGTAGCAAGTTCAAGACTTGCATGTTCAAGTGTAGCAAGTTCAAGACTTGCATGTTTAAGTGTAGCAAGTTCAAATGTAGCAAGTTCAATTGTAGCAAGTTCAAGACTTGCATGTTCAAGTGTAGCAAGTTCAAATGTATCAAGTTCAAGTGTATCAAGTTCAAGTGTAACAAGTTTAAGTGTATCAAGTTCAAATGTATCAAGTTCAAATGTATCAAGTTCAAGTGTAGCAAGTTCAAGTGTATCAAGTTCAAATGTATCAAGTTCAAATGTATCAAGTTCAAATGTATCAAGTTCAAATGTATCAAGTTCAAGTGTAGCAAGTTCAAGTGTATCAAGTTCAAATGTATCAAGTTCAAATGTAACAAGTTCAAGTGTAGCAAGTTCAAGTGTATCAAGTTCAAATGTATCAAGTTCAAATGTAACAAGTTCAAGTGTAGCAAGTTCAAATGTATCAAGCTCAAATGTAACAAGTTCAAGTGTAGCAAGTTCAAATGTATCAAGTTCAAGTGTTGCAAGTTCAAGTGTATCAAGTTCAAGTGTATCAAGTTCAAATGTATCAAGTTCAAATGTTGCAAGTTCAAGTGTAGCAAGTTCAAATGTATCAAGTTCAAATGTATCAAGTTCAAGTGTAGCAAGTTCAAGTGTATCAAGTTCAAATGTATCAAGTTCAAATGTATCAAGTTCAAGTGTAGCAAGTTCAAGTGTATCAAGTTCAAATGTATCAAGTTCAAGTGTAGCAAGTTCAAGTGTATCAAGTTCAAGTGTAGCAAGTTCAAGTGTAGCAAGTTCAAATGTATCAAGTTCAAATGTATCAAGTTCAAGTGTAGCAAGTTCAAGTGTATCAAGTTCAAATGTATCAAGTTCAAGTGTTGCAAGTTCAAGTGTATCAAGTTCAAGTGTATCAAGTTAAAATGTATCAAGTTCAAGTGTAGCAATAAATGTATCAAGTTCAAGTGTTGCAAGTTCATGTATCAAGTTCAAGTGTAGCAAGTTCAAATGTATCAAGTTCAAGTGTAGCAAGTTCAAATGTATCAAGTTCAAATGTATCAAGTTCAAATGTATCAAGTTCAAGTGTATCAAGTTCAAATGTATCAAGTTCAAGTGTAGCAAGTTCAAATGTATCAAGTTCAAATGTATCAAGTTCAAGTGTAGCAAGTTCAAGTGTATCAAGTTCAAATGTATCAAGTTCAAGTGTTGCAAGTTCAAGTGTATCAAGTTCAAGTGTATCAAGTTCAAATGTATCAAGTTCAAGTGTAGCAAATTCAAATGTATCAAGTTCAAGTGTTGCAAGTTCAAGTGTATCAAGTTCAAGTGTAGCAAGTTCAAATGTATCAAGTTCAAGTGTAGCAAGTTCAAATGTATCAAGTTCAAATGTATCAAGTTCAAATGTATCAAGTTCAAGTGTATCAAGTTCAAATGTATCAAGTTCAAGTGTAGCAAGTTCAAATGTATCAAGTTCAAATGTATCAAGTTCAAGTGTAGCAAGTTCAAATGTATCAAGTTCAAGTGTTGCAAGTTCAAGTGTTGCAAGTTCAAATGTATCAAGTTCAAATGTATCAAGTTCAAGTGTTGCAAGTTCAAGTGTATCAAGTTCAAGTGTTGCAAGTTCAAGTGTATCAAGTTCAAGTGTAGCAAGTTCAAATGTATCAAGTTCAAATGTATCAAGTTCAAATGTATCAAGTTCAAATGTAGCAAGTTCAAATGTAGCAAGTTCAAATGTAGCAAGTTCAAGTGTTGCAAGTTCACGTGTTGCAAGTTCAAATGTAGCAAGTTCAGGTGTTGCAAGTTCAAGTGTTGCAAGTTCAAATGTATCAAGTTCAAATGTAGCAAGTTCAAGTGTTGCAAGTTCAAGTGTTGCAAGTTCAAGTGTTGCAAGTTCAAATGTAGCAAGTTCAAGTGTTGCAAGTTCAAGTAAACAAAGAAACAAACGAATATCTCACAGAAGCTTTCGTGAAGATAATCAGACCGATGCTGAGTACTGATATGTAGATCTCGATCCGTAGACTTCCATATCGCTTTTTTAAGTAGTCGACCGTTGTCATGGACTGGTGAAGAGAGAGAGAGAAAGAAAGAGAGAATGTGTTAGAGTATATTATCAGTGATATCAGGTAATAATATTATGATTGAGAGGGAGACGGAGAGAGAGAGAGAGAGAGCGAAGGAGAGAGGGAGAGAGTGTTAAAGTATATAAGCAGTTAGATGAGTGAATCACCCGTATGTTATCGGTACTCGCAGGGGGAGCAAGGAATAGTAACACTGCGACCTACAAGGCATCTAGTAAGAGACAACTGAGATAGGGGCCTAGGAAGCTACCCTAGTAAATAAAAAGCATAGCAGAAATCGAATGTGCTGGCCTACTTGTAGGCGCATAACTGGCACAACGTACAATCACTTCAGGCCCAGATCACATACAAATCACAAATAGTGGTTAACAAGTGATCGATATGGAGCGTTCGAAGAAGAAGATGGTTGAATAATATTATGATTGTATGAGAGAGGAAGACTGGAACTGTTCACAGAGAAAGTATGTGTCTAAAAAGAAAGGATTGACTTCATTGCATCGGGTTTCCTAGTATGGCTTCGTCCCTCTCTGCACAAATCGCAAACCACCCGCCGAGAGTGTTCCAAAGGTAGACTACAGAAATAACAGACTCTGAATGACCTCATTTGCAAAGAGCACACAAGATCCCGTACTAGAAATCTCTTCTTATACTGATGCTGTGAGGGAAAACAGGATTAGAGAAAGAAGAAGAAGAAGAAGCACAAGTTTAGGTCAACATACTGCTAAATGTTTTCTCCAAGTTTCATTTGTTATCTTAGCCAGTCAGTCACTTAGTTTATCTTACCCAGTCAGTCACTTAGTTTATCTTACCCAGTCAGTCATTTAGTTTATCTTACCCAGTCAGTCACTTAGTTTATCTTACCCAGTCAGTCACTTAGTTTATCTTACCCAGTCAGTCACTTAGTTTATCTTACCCAGTCAGTCACTTAGTTTATCTTACCTAGTCAGTCACTTAGTTTATCTTACCCAGTCAGTCACTTAGTTTATCTTACCCAGTCAGTCATTTAGTTTATCTTACCCAGTCAGTCACTTAGTTTATCTTACCCAGTCAGTCACTTAGTTTATCTTACCTAGTCAGTCACTTAGTTTATCTTACCCAGTCAGTCACTTAGTTTATCTTACCCAGTCAGTCACATAGTTTATCTTACCCAGTCAGTCACTTAGTTTATCTTACCCAGTCAGTCACTTAGTTTATCTTACCCAGTCAGTCCCTTAGTTTATCTTACCTAGTCAGTCACTTAGTTTATCTTACCCAGCCAGTCACTTAGTTTATCTTACCCAGTCAGTCACTTAGTTTATCTTATCCAGTCAGTCACTTAGTTTATCTTACCCAGTCAGTCACTTAGTTTATCTTACCCAGTCAGTCACTTAGTTTATCTTACCCAGTCAGTCACTTAGTTTATCTTACCCAGTCAGTCACTTAGTTTATCTTATCCAGTCAGTCACTTAGTTTATCTTACCCAGTCAGTCACTTAGTTTATCTTACCCAGTCAGTCACTTAGTTTATCTTATCCAGTCAGTCACTTAGTTTATCTTACCCAGTCAGTCACTTAGTTTATCTTATCCAGTCAGTCACTTAGTTTATCTTACCTAGTCAGTCACTTAGTTTATCTTACCCAGTCAGTCACTTAGTTTATCTTACCCAGTCAGTCACTTAGTTTATCTTACCCAGTCAGTCACTTAGTTTATCTTACCCAGTCAGTCACTTAGTTTATCTTACCCAGTCAGTCCCTTAGTTTATCTTACCTAGTCAGTCACTTAGTTTATCTTACCCAGCCAGTCACTTAGTTTATCTTACCCAGTCAGTCACTTAGTTTATCTTATCCAGTCAGTCACTTAGTTTATCTTACCCAGTCAGTCACTTAGTTTATCTTACCCAGTCAGTCACTTAGTTTATCTTACCCAGTCAGTCACTTAGTTTATCTTACCCAGTCAGTCACTTAGTTTATCTTATCCAGTCAGTCACTTAGTTTATCTTACCCAGTCAGTCACTTAGTTTATCTTACCCAGTCAGTCACTTAGTTTATCTTATCCAGTCAGTCACTTAGTTTATCTTACCCAGTCAGTCACTTAGTTTATCTTACCCAGTCAGTCACTTAGTTTATCTTACCCAGTCAGTCACTTAGTTTATCTTACCCAGTCAGTCACTTAGTTTATCTTCTTATTGCAACGCTCCATATCGACCACTTGTTAACCACTCTTTGTGATTTGTATGTGATCCGAGCCTAAGAGCGAGTGTACGTTGTGCCAGTTATGCATCTACAAGTAGGCCAGCACATTCGATTTCTGCAATGCTTTTATTTACTAGGTAGCTTCCTACGCCCTACATCAGTCGCCTCTTATGACATGCCTTGTAAGGCGAAGTGTTACTATTCTTTGTTCCCTTGAGGACCCTGACAACACAGGGGGACAAACCCCGGTCATATACCTATCATAAAGTGTAAACATTATTGAGTACATAAAATAATGACTAACTAACAAATTTACCCCGGAGGCGATATAGACAGGAAAGAAAATCCAACCTAGGAACACCAGAGCAATAGTCGCCTATATCCGTCATCAGGAGTACAGCATCATCAGCGATACAGCAGCATCATCAGCGATACAGTACCATCATCAGCGGTACAGTGCCATCATCAGCGGTACAGCAGCACCATCAGCGATACAGCAGCATCATCAGCGATACAGCAGCACCATCAGCGATACAGCAGCATCATCAGCGATACAGTGCCATCATCAGCGGTACAGCAGCATCATCAGCGATACAGCAGCACCATCAGCGATACAGCAGCATTATCAGCGATACAGTGTCATCATCAGCGGTACAGCAGCACCATCAGCGATACAGCAGCACCATCAGCGATACAGCAGCATCATCAGCGGTACATCAGCATCAGCGACACAGCACCATCATCAGCAATACAGCACCATCATCAAAAATACAGTACAGGATCTCAGTCAGCAACCAGCATTATCTCACATCATCACACAACAATATTAGAAACAACATCAGCAAACATCATTACACAGCAACATTAGAAACAACATCAGCACACAACAATATTAGGACCGCATCATCTCACATCATTACACAGCAATATTAGGACAGTATCATCTCACATCATTACACAACAATATTAGGACAGCATCATCTCACATCATTACACAACAATATTAGGACAGCATCATCTCACATCATCACACAACAATATTAGGACAGCATCATCTCACATCATTACACAACAGTATTAGGACAGCATCATCTCACATCATTACACAGCAATATTAGGACAGCATCAGCACACATCATTACACAACAATATTAGAAACAACATCAGCACACATCATTACACAACAATATTAGGACATCATCATCTCACATCATTACACAACAATATTAGGACAGCATCAGCACACATCATTACACAACAATATTAGAAACAACATCAGCACACATCATTACACAACAATATTAGGACATCATCATCTCACATCATTACACAACAATATTAGGACAGCATCATCTCACATCATTACATAAAATAAGAAACATATTTACACTTAAATAAGAAAAATAGTAACATTAACAACAACTGGTAACTAAGAACGAAAACATGTTTACCAACAACAACTGGTTATTAAGGACGCAGACATGTTTACCAACACCAACGGGTAATTAAGGACGCAGACATGTTTACCAACAACAACTGGTAAATAAAGACGCAGACATGTTTACCAACAACAACGGGTAATTAAGGACGCAGACTTGTTGACCAACAAAAACTAGTAAATAAAGACGCAGACATGTTTACCAACAACAACTGGTAACTAAGGATGCAGACATGTTTACCAACAACAACTGGTAACTAAGGATGCAGACATGTTTACCAACAATAACTAGTAACTAAGGACGCAGATATGTTTACCAACAACAACTGGTAACTAATGAAGCAGACATGTTTACCAACAACAACTGGTAACTAAGGACGCAGACATGTTTACCAACACCAACGGGTAATTAAGGACGCAGACATGTTTACCAACAACAACTGGTAAATAAAGACGCAGATATGTTTACCAACAACAACTGGTAACTAAGGATGCAGACATGTTTACCAACAACAACTGGTAACTAAGGACGCAGACATGTTCACCAACAACAACTGGTAACTAAGGACACATACATCAACAATAACTGGTACAACAGGTATCAAGGGATATTATCTTACGTTGAGCTCATAAGCATAAACTGTGACTCCCGACCGACTTGCAAAACCAGCTACCCCCATAAACTGGGCTGTACCAATGTTAGACATGACCATGCTGCATACCATCTCAAGGAAAAAACACAACAGGAAACACGGTGAGCGAGAGAGAGAACAAAACAAGAAACACGATGGAAGTGAGAAAGAGAGAGAGAGAGAGAGGGGGGGGGAGAGAGGGGGGAGGGAGGGAGGGAGAGGAGAGAGAAAACAGGAAACATAAGAGCGACAGAAATTAAACATAGCGACAGAAAAGAAAACAGAAAACATGGAGAGAAAGAAGTAGAAAACAACGGTGAGATAGAAAGAAACATCAAATCACGAAGGTAGATTTATAAAACATATAAACAGGATAATTCTCCTTCTTCTTCTTCTTTGCGTTCGATTTCGTATGCTCATCTAAACTATTAAATGGATTGCCTCTATGAAGCTGCATGTCAGTTGGAGTTCCTGGAGAGCTCCCCATAGCTTGCTCCGTAAGCTTTGTTCATGCGGCCATGTTTCGCTCCGTTGGTGTATGTATGATGGACATGACTGCAGGATGTGCTCTGTAGTCTGTGTTTCTGTCTCGCATGCATACTGTGCAGTCTGAGCAGGCTTTATTCTGTACATGTGATGGTTGATCCTGCAGTAACCTGTTCTGAGGCGAAAGATTGTTGTGTGCTGTTTACTGTTTAATCTGCTGATGGGATCGTGTGGGTGTTTGCTGTGGGTTTGTTGCCTCCACAACTCTTTGTATTTTCGTTTGATATGTGTCTCGATTTCTGGTAGTGGCATTGTGCGTTTGTGTTGTATAAGTTATATATGTGTCTTGATTTCTGGTAGTGGCATTGTGCGTTTGTGTTGTATAAGTTATATATGTGTCTTGATTTCTGGTAGTGGCATTGTGCGTTTGTGTTGTATAAGTTATATATGTGTCTTGATTTCTGGTAGTGGCATTGTGTGTTTGTGTTGTATAAGTTATATATGTGTCTTGATTTCTGGTAGTGGCATTGTGTGTTTGTGTTGTATAAGTTATATATGTGTCTTGATTTCTGGTAGTGGCATTGTGTGTTTGTGTTGTATAAGTTATATATGTGTCTTGATTTCTGGTAGTGGCATTGTGTGTTTGTGTTGTATAAGTTATATATGTGTTATATTCCCTCCTTGGTCAGCATGTCTGTTCTCTCATTTCCTGATATGCCATACTGGGCTCGTATCCACTAGAGAATAATTTGGTTGGGTTCTGAGGATAATTCAACGTCTCGACTTAAAGTTCTTTGTCAAGTAAATAATACAAGTCTTTCATATTGTCGCGGAAGATTAAGCAAATTTGTTTAAGGAGATAAGGTGGGGGAGCAGAAAAGTGAGTGAGGAGGAAGAAAGATGACAGATGATAATTGTTGATAAGTATGCTGTTTTTACTACTGGCTAGATGACACTTACCGGAAAGAAAGTCAAACTCCGATTGGAGACAAAATATCCATTAATATTAGTTCTTCCTTTCATGGCAATCTATAAATGTGAGAGAGACGAGCTAGATATTGCAATCTATAAATGTGAGAGAGAGACGAGTTAGATATTGCAATCTATAAATGTGAGAGAGAGACGAGTTAGATATTGCAATCTATAAATGTGAGAGAGAAACGAGTTAGATATTGCAATCTATAAATGTGAGAGAGAGACGAGTTAGATATTGCAATCTATAAATGTGAGAGAGAAACTAGTTAGATAGTGAAATCTATAAATGTGAGAGAGAAACTAGTTAGATATTGCAATCTATAAATGTGAGAGAGAAACTAGTTAGATATTGCAATCTATAAATGTGAGAGAGAAACTAGTTAGATATTTCAATCTATAAATGTGAGAGAGAAACTAGTTAGATATTGAAATCTATAAATGTGAGAGACAGACGAGTTACGATATTGCAATCAATTTATAAATGAGAGTAGAGATTACCAAAACATCATCACATCATTCCCGATATGTTCAAATGTGCTCTGTTCGTCTCCCACACACTCTGATCAGTGTAACGTGACTACGGCTTGCCTATGACCAATCAGATCTGATACCATGCTACAGTATAACTTTTTCTTCTTCGAACCCCAGAAATTATGAATTTACACTCTTTCCGAGATGGCAGTTGGGGGGTGTACCCTACTATCTTTAAAACTAAGAAACCTCCAACAGCTCCAGGCGTGTAGTGCTATGCTTAGTGCTGCAGAAACCTCCAACAGCTCCAGACGTGTAGTGCTATGCTTAGTGCTGCAGAAACCTCCAACAGCTCCAGACGTGTAGTGCTATGCTTAGTGCTGCAGAAACCTCCAACAGCTCCAGACGTGTAGTGCTATGCTTAGTGCTGCAGAAACCTCCAACAGCTCCAGACGTGTAGTGCTATGCTTAGTGCTGCAGAAACCTCCAACAGCTCCAGACGTGTAGTGCTATGCTTCTCTCTCTTCTCTCTTTGCCTTTTTACCCGGGTTGGGGCATAGGCCCTCAACCAACTCATGCCAAGTCTTCCTATCTCTAGCTATCTCCTGCAGCTCCCTCCAGCTCTTCTTTATATTGTTGATCTCCGCCTCCAAATCTCGTCTCCATGTATTTCTCGGCCTCCCTTCTTTCGCTGTCCCTGCGGGTTCCAGGCAAGGACCCTTCTTGTTATATTCCCTCCGGTTTTCGCAAAGTGTGTCCTATCCAGCGCCAGCGTCTTTTTTAACCTGTTCGTTCACTGGAATCTGTCTTGTTCTCTCCATAAGTTCCTCATTTGTGACCCTATCATACCATCTTATTCCCTCTATTCTGCGCAGACACCAGTTGATGAATGTTTGCAATTTATGCGCTATTGTTTTAGTTGTTCTCCATGTTTCTGACCCATACAGTAGGACTGCTTTAACATTAGAGTTAAATATCCGAATTTTGTTCTAGATTTGATTTCTTTGGACTTCCAAATGTTTCCCAGTGCAATGAAAGCTCCTCTTGCCTTCTGTATTCTTATTTTAACATCTCTATCTGTTCCACCCTCTTTGTCTACGTTGCTGCCCAAATATGTGTATGATTCTACCTCTTGAAGTGGGATTTCCCACAGGGAGATTGAGTTGTCGTTTGCTTGGTTAATTCTCAATATCTTTGTCTTTCCCTTATGAATGTTCAGCCCTAGTTGCTGGGACCTTTGATTCAATGTGTTAAGCTTATCTTGCATCTGATTTTGTGTATGTGACAGAAGGGCTATATCATCAGCGAAGTCCAGATCATCCAGTTGCTCTGTCAGAGTCCATTGGATTCCATTTCTGGTGTTAGTTACTGTGGTCTTCATAATCCAGTCTATTGTCAGTAAGAACAACAAAGGTGATAGAAGACATCCCTGACGCACTCCTGTTTCTATTCCGAAAGTGCTATGCTTAGTGCTGCGGAAACCTCCAACAGCTCCAGACGTGTAGTGCTATGCTTAGTGCTGCAGAAACCTCCAACAGCTCCAGACGTGTAGTGCTATGCTTAGTGCTGCGGAGACTCTACTCAGGCAGGATTCCCAGTATAACTTCAGAAATTGTTCTTTAAAATTGGATTATTAAGTTTGTAAAATCTTGCATGCAGCTATCCGTCTGTACAAATGTGTGCCCTATGGATAGTTATCAGTTACATGAGGACTATCATCATAGCACTCCGAACACGTCCATAGGTGCTTCGATCTTCACCTCAACAAATCCATCACCGCAAAATACGCCAGTTTGATGTTGATTAATCAATCTTTTGGCATATTTGATATGTCGTTCTTTTCGGGCTGTACCAATATCGACAACCATCTCTCTCAATTTAATCAGCGACTGGGATTCACAACCTTGAAACTCTTCCGTTCGGAAAGACTATCAGTGCGTTAAGAATGTCATGTCAGTCCATTGCAGCTCCCTCTGATATCGTGGTCATGCCAGCCAATCTATCAAGTTAACTAACGGAGTAGTAATGTACTTACGTTCTCGGTGCAAACCACACAGATACCAAAGAATGATTAACTTGGTTGTTAAGAGCGAACGAACGTAAACAAACTAACAAACAACGTGACTGATCCCTCCGAATTTACTTTGATTAATCAAATATTTTGTATCGTGATAAAATGTCATCCTCTACTTTAAAAAATAAAACAGAAAATATCCAACTAATCAAACGAATGAAGTGTAAGCATCAGTGTTGGTGGTTATTGAACTGACCTCATAACACTCCGGACATACACATAGGTGATCATACTCCGCCAACAGATCACCAAGGATATGCACAATGATGGTTTCTGTGGCTCATAGTTAAACACACTACTCACTCTGTGCCTTAGCCGTTCATTTATACTTGATTTCACAACAGTTGATTTCAAACTGCTTAAATCGCTGGATCGATTGAACATCTATTTTAGTATCTTCATCCAACAGTCAGTCGTGAGAGACCGAAGAACCTCCCCTTATCCAGCTTCAACAATAAATTCGGTTAATGCAAGCCTGTTCGCTCTCTCACTGCCACATACACCTGCATGCCCAGGAAAACTATAACAATAAATTCGGTTAATGCAAGCCTGTTCGCTCTCTCACTGCCACATACACCTGCATGCCCAGGAAAACTATATCCTCTTCGTGTCCCGTTTGACATATAAGGCTTCCACAAAAGATTTCCAGTGTTGCCGTTCTGATGCCTTTCTATCAATTGTTTCCCATGTCAGGCCACAATCTGTCAACTCTCTTTCCACAGTTCTCCATATTTCCTTCGGACACCCATGCCTTATCTTCTCATCCGCTCTCCATCAGAGAGCTGTCCTAGCCAATGTTCCTACTGGCATACCACATACATGACCAATCCACCTCCATTTTCGTCTTTTAATGATGGTCTCCAATGATGCACAGTTTGTTCGTTTCAAAAGCGCTTCATTTGCTAATGTATTTGGCCAGAATATTTGCAGAATTCTTCTAAAACATTTATGTTGGAATGTCTACAGTTTGTGTATGATATTGTGGGTCATTTTCCAGCACTCACTACTGTATAATAATCTGATGATCTGCTTTAACCGACTTGTTTTCTTTAATCACAAAGTAACAAAGATATAACGACATATCTTTCCGAAACGTAGTTGCACACAGTCATACACAGTCACATTGAGTCCCATACAGTCACATGGAGTCACACGGAGTACCACACTGTCACAATGAGTCCCACATAAGCACAGATAAAGATCGAAATTGCCTAAACACAATGCTACAGTCCCACAAGCAATAACAAACTATCACAGTCACACACAATCCCATATCAAATGTATGTGTCTACTTACCACAAAAATGACAATATTGATCAGAAGGACAGACATTGCGAATATAAATTTGTCAAATGAGCTGAGAATGTCCCCTTTGATTAGGAAAGGGCTACTCGTAGTTAAATGTGCTCCACTACGCACCGTGGCTTGCTCAAGAAACCCTTGAGCCATCTGTGACTTTTGCTAATGTTATATGTGGCGCTTGCTACTTGAGTCTATGACTCTTGTTTCTGTGTGTATTTGACTTGTGTTATATGTGTCTCTGACTCTTGTAACTTGAGTCTTCGACTCCTGCTGACTGTGGCAGGGACGCTTGTTTCTTGACACACTCTTGTATCTTGCGCCTGTGACTTGTTCTCCGTGTCCGTGATTGTTATTCCTTACGCCTTTGACTCGTGTCACTTGCTTGAATCAGTGACTTGTATTATATTGTTTATCTGACTCTTGCTCCTCGAGTCTTGACTCTGCCACTTGTATATGACTTGTTTCTTGAGTCTGTGACTCGTGTTAGTCCCTCTTGTTCCTGCGACAACTAACTAAAACATAAAATTTCACCTGTTCTTAAGTACAAATGTTTGCGCTGATTGAATTCATATGATAAACAGTGTAAGCAATAAACATGGCTATGTTAGAACAATTTGGCATTTGTCCGTTAGCATCAGAATTCATCACTTCCGCTGTCAATGTTTGTTTACAAGTTAGAAACTTTTAGTTAGAGATTATTCAACTTTCAGTTTTGAGATTATTGAAGAAAAAAAAGTCACGTTACTTATCTTGCTTTCTTTTCTTTAATCCTGTTTTGCCTCACAGTGCCAGGATAAAAAGAGATTTCTAGAACCGGCTTTTGTGTGCGCTTCCTATACAGTGTTTTTCACCGCCTCTACTATTTCTTAGATCTATCTTTTTGCGTGGACGGCCTTTTGCTTTGTATCAACTGTAACTTAGTAACATGTCGTTAGTCGCCACACGCTGATAGACATACTGAGGAGGTGATCGGAGCACTTATGGACCAATTGGTTCGACGTAGAGTGATGATCCGACGACTAAACTAAGCATTCCTCTTTGATAAGCATGTTGGTAATCTGCTTACGTGGATTGAATTTGTTGTTTGTTGATGAAGTTCAGTACTGGTGTAGTATCCACTTTTTCCTGATGTCTTTATTTTGAAACCTGTCGTTTCTTTATACTTCCAGCATTCCTTGTAGACGACACTTCATCTCTGTCGTGACTAGTTTTCTTCTATCGTTTGATGTCGGCGTACAGGTTTGGCAATGATAACACAATGTTGGGATAAATATTATTTTGTACAATGTTATTTTAGTTAACTTCGTGGTGGCATGTTTGCATTTAAAAATTGGTGCCATTTGTTCTATGATTTGTTTTGCTTTATTGTATCTATGATGGATTTCGTTAATTATACTTCCATTTTCTGAATAAATGCTCCCTAGTTATGTAAAGTCTTTGACTTGCTTTAATTGATGTTTTCCTCTCTAGTAAATGTCATTACTTCGGTTTTGTCGATATTTGTTATATTCACTGCATGTTAAATGGAGTATGTTAATGTGTTGCTGTTCCTGATATGATTTCTTGATTGTCAGCAAAAAAAAAAAGACTCGTTTAAGAGTTCTCCAAGGTTGTTCCCTTCACTTGTGTTAGCTATTTTACATATTCGATCGATATATATGATTAACAGTGCTAATAGTACACATCGTCTTCTTCCTAACTCAACGTGGAACTTTTCTTTTAGACCTGTATTTGTTCTAACCGTACGCTGGCTGTTTATAGAGAAGCTTTTGCATAGATTGACTATACTATCTACAACAGATGTTTAAGAGTATGCATACTAATGGTTCCTATGGCTCACTGGTTAAACATACTTCTCTCTCTTGCGCAAGCAGAGCAAGGTCGTCTTGCAGTGGATACCGTCTCACTGTGGAATACCAGGAAATGAAATAACAGACCAACTGGCAAAGAAAGGTGCTGCAGAAGAGCAACCGTGCCAGTTACCTACCACCAAAAGAAAAGGATGATTATATCAATCAGAAAGCCACAAATACCAACATAAGACGACTACTATAATATGAGCAGATTAGAACAAGTTGTCATACTGCACATTAGAACAAGACACAATCAACTTTGCATCCACATGTATACAAAATTCAAGATTGGCAATTCAGCCATGTGTACAGGCACATCAGACTGCAGAGCACATACTTCAAGATGGTCTCGAATATGATATACTGAGGTAAACTCAGCCTAATGAAACAACACTCGACATAAAACTACACGGACCTCTGTGTGAGCTACAAAAGACAGTGAATATATACAAGAGACAACATTGAATGTATAGATATTTCATGCCAACGAAAGGAAGGAGGATACTTCTCTCTCTGTCCATCAAGCGTCCAGTGTTACTTGTACAATATGTAATTCCAAACTCCTTAAATCACTGGATTGCTTCAACATCAGTTTTAGTGTCCTCATCCAACAGTAGGTACTAGTTTGCTAAGAGATCGAAGAACATCATCCTTATCCATCCTAAACTCCACAACAATCCATACAAGCATGTTCACTCTCTCATTGCTGCGAACACATCTGCAAAATTTTGAAACAGAGCTCACAGACGTGCAATGGACTAGGAGGTTTGAGGTAGAAACAATGGCACAAGATCGAATTGAGTGGAATCATGGACAGTTGTGGTCAGGATACTGGTCTCTTAACTTTTACAATACCACAAGTCAAACCACAAGTCAAACCACAAGTCAAACCATTCTGGCAGTACCAGTTCTCTGACAAGCCACCTTATAAACCAAAACATTACACAGAAACAAAACATATTCCCAAGATTAATTTGTTGTTATTCTTTGTATAATTCTTTGTGAAATACAGTCGAGAATTTATAAACAAAGTTTTAAACTTTGCACATTCTCTCACGCGATCGTTCTAGGCTAGTTTTTATTTCTTATTGTGATGTATAAACAGTCAAACATCAGAAAGTAATATACGTGCACCAACCTTCAGCACCTATTTGAGCACAGTTGCTTATCCTTCGGTGGGGTGTCCGACTTCAACCTGCTATTGTGTGCGGTTCGCTCTCCGCTAGCCTTTGACTGTCCCCAGCCGTAACCCACAAGGCAGTGGGTTGCTATTTTCTTTCAGGGCAGCGACTCTTAGACGGCCTGCCCTCCCAGGCTTATGAACGCCAGCAAAACCGGTCGTTTTAACTCCTTGTGGACCAGGAGGGAGCCACACTAAGTGGTGTTTTTACTCTAAACGGCTTTTGCCCTGGTCCACTAAGAGTTAATGAACACCTTGGTTTGCCGCCCGTTCAGGTTTGTTTGCGGTTTGCCGCCTGCTCAGGTTTGTTTGCGGTTTGCTCCGCTAGCTTTTGATTATCCCCAATCAAAACTACAAGGCAGCAGTAGTTCCTGCGAGCGGAAACGCGCACTGGCTTTACGTCTGCTGGGCTTTCCAATTGCTCTGTGCATTTGTTTGGGTGGAACGCACACCCTGCTTGCTGCTGCCGCGCTTGCACTGGTTTTGCCTCTGCTGGGCTTTCCAGTTCTGCTCATGTGGGTGGGATGCACACCCTCTTGTTTGCCATGCTCGCCGCAGCAGTGGCTGCCTCGCTTCCCCGCTGGCCTGCCCTCGATAGAGCCCACTGTGACTTTGCCAGCGTGTGTGCTCGCTCTGCCCTGGTACCTACCTCACCATATTCGTCAATTCCTACTGGGCTGTCTGACTTCAAAGGGGCAAAACCGAGTTCGCCCCATGTTGCCCACGTGCAACTCAACTCGACTCTCAGCATACTCATCGGCTCTAGTGTAGTGTCTCAAGAGAGAGCATGCTTGGGCTCCGAATTTCGCCACTTGCGGGTCAACGTCCCTTCGATGGTTTTGATTCGTGCCCCTATCTCTGTGATGGGGCTAGACTTTTGACCTATGTGGACCAACGTGCAGTCCAACTCATCACCCAGCATCCTCATCGGCTCAAGAGTAGTGCCTCAAGAGAGAAAATGCGGGGCTCGAATTTCGCCGTGCGCTGGTCGACGTCCCTTCGATGGTTTTGATTTGAGCCTTCTATGATGGGGCTAGACTTTTGACCTATGTGGACCATCATGCGGAACTCATCACCCAGCATACTCATCAGCTCAAGAGAAGTGCATCAAGAAAGAGAAGTGCATCAAGAGAGAGAATGCGCGGGCTCCGAGTTCCGCCTCGCAAGGATCCACATGTATCGTTCTAGCTTTTCCCATCGTCCAGAGGAGGCGAGCATTAATAGTCACTCTGGGAGTTCGCTTGTCTGTGTTGCGAGCGGATCCCATCAAGCATGACTACCTTTGCATCTCTACTTGCCCCAGAGTAGCTCTCCCACAGCACCTGCCCTCTTGGCCAGACAGGAACCACCGTCTGTTACCAAAGTCACCACGTGGAGGTGAGAGCAGGGGATTAGAGCCATCTCTCTAATCCTGACGCGCGCTCCTTGCGCCTTTGACCCCGCTCTGGGCATTCGGGAGTATAAGGCAATGAGCGTTCAGAAGAATCCACTGTGCTACGATGTCGCTCTTTTTTTGACCATGAAGAGATAATTTTGTAATGGACAGTGATTAAGTGTTGATATAGTCATCATCATCAGGTGCCGTGCCAGCTGGCGTAGGCGATCATGGAGCTCCACAAATCTGTCTTTGGTGTTTGCTATCATCTCAGATGTTGACACTCTACCGTGACATGAAGTCAGGCTATCCAAAATTTTCGCTCTCTGTCTTCCGAATTTACCGGTTGTCACAATGTGTTCTAAACCTCCCCTCCTCATTACATGCCCGAACAATGATGACTGCCTCTTTCTTATATTGATGATTAGCTTTCTCTGTGTCTTGGCCTCATTCAACACCTCAACATTAGTCATTTTAGCAGTCCATGGGATTCTCATCATTCTTCTGTAAAACCACATCTCTGTGGCTCTCAGAGATTTTTCGATCTATGTGTTTATTTCCATGACTCGCATTCGTATGTCATTATTGGTTCTATGTAGCACTGAATAACTCGCATTCTGATCGCAATTGACAAGTACTTGTTACATATAGTAAAGGTCACTTTATTCAGAAAATAACTATTTCTTATGCTGACGTGCATTTTACATAATAACATCCCACATCAGAAACTATCACTTTTTATACAAAAGATGTGTATCAATTTCCCATATGTACGCTCATGGTGAGGGACATTCACATCTATCCATACAAATTCACAACTTTAATGAATCACATCTATTTCCCCAACTTTAATGAGTTACATCTATCCCCACAACCTTACTCCCATTCAAGCCTATCCACACAACTTTACTGACATTTTGTCATGCAAACAAATTTTCACTGACATGCAGTTATGCAAACAACTTTTTTTTACATTTACACATTTGCGTTTGCACATTTTTATACGTAGTTAATTCTAGAGCACTCACACCTGTCCACTGTCTTGGTCAGCTCCCAAAACAATTTCATCACAAGATGATGGATGCAAGTTGGAAACATCACAATGATCGTGCTTCTGACTGATTTTTTGTGTGAAGGCCTGCTTTCTTTTATCAGTCTCCTCCTTATAGGTGTGCCTTGACTTAGTTTTTTTTTTTACAGAGATTTCCTTTGCCCTTGACTAGAGCTTATATATAACAACTAGCCCACATCATGTTCCAGGAATTAATTGACATGAGGTATTTTATTTGGCAAAACAAATAAAAACAAAGTACTGTAGTTTTACAAAACACAAAAACAATACAAAGCAACGCTTTCACCAAATTGTGTATTGTTATTGTAAAATTACAGTACTTTGTGTTTCGCCATTGCTAGATAGTTTTACTGCAGTATTCCCATACATAGAGGTATTTTATTGAAAGCACCAGTGCCTTCTATTGCCCCATCCCCTTCTGCTGGATAAGTATTGCTGTTTGGTCCATGACTGCTTATTCATCCAGTGTGAAAATTACCTTCATTGAAACTCATTTACAGGATGTCGCCATAAACCATAGTAAACGAGATGTTGGTTTTCTAGGCAAACTTATATGTTCAGTAGTTTGCCATTGATATCTGAACGGCAAGGTTTATTTTTATCGTTCGTAAAAATCCATGGGAACAAATTTCCTTTAAAACTGACGGCTGCACCGGAGTTTGAACCAGGTACTGTTGGGTTGTAATCGAGCTCACTACCGCTAAGCCACAGATGACCACTACAAATGATACTAGACATAAAAACACAGACACTAGCCATCTAGGTTAGGGTATTCAGGCACTGACGACACCAGGACTAAGGTGTCAAACAAATCCAGAAAGCCATGAAACATTCGCCTGGCCTTTAGAAAAAAAGAATATTGCGTTATCAATGACAGATTGTGACAGCTAATATCTGCTGTCAGATGAGATGACTGAGACAGCTAATGTCTGCTGTCAGATGAGATGTCTGAGACAGCTAACATCTGCTGTCAGACTAAATGCCTTGGACAGCTAAGATCTGCTGTCAGTCATGATGTCTTCAGCATATTTGTCTGTCAGTCATAATGTTCTCAATAGGACCAAACAGTCAATGACTGCGCTCAGATCTGATGTTGCAAACAGATTTGGACAGTCGAGATCAAATAACAATCACAACTCTTCTGCAACCGCTTCGTTAGTTTCCTCCATTGTCTTCAAGCTGTCCTCACCTTCCACCTCTTCTTCTGCATTTTGTGATTCCTCTTGACCAGCTTTCTTGACAGTTTTCTCCTTCTCCTTCTCTCTGCTGGCAAAACTAAGAGAATCTTTGTCAAACTTGAGCAGCATCAAGCCCAACTCTCCATCAAATCTGTTCTTGGTTACCTGTAACAGAAAGAAAGATGTATCTATAAGACAACTTGTAATTACATGCAACAAGAAGATGGTAAGTACATTCTTCTTCTTCACTCTACAACTTACAACTCGCGGAGTACAGGTCTTCAACAAACTTCTTCCAGCCCTCCCTCTCTCTCTTTTGTCATCCCTTCCAATTCTTTCCATGTCTTGCCTATTCTTTTACTATAAGTTTCCAGCTCTCTTCTCCGGGTATTTATAGGTCTTCTCCATCTCCTCTTTCCCTGTGGGTTCCAAAACAGTGCCTGTCTTGCAATGCTTCCAGTCTGTCTTCTCAATATGTGTCCTATCCATCGCCATCTTCTCTTTCTTAGCTTTTTTCCCACTGTTATCTGCTTAGTTTTTTCTCTGAGTTCCTCGTTCATAATCTTATACCATCTCAGTCTATTCTACGTAAATATCCACTTATGAAGGTCTGTAGTTTTCTTGTAGTTTCTTTTGTTGTCCTCTATGTTTCCAAGTCATACAACAGCACTGATTTCACATTTGATTTATAAGACAACCTGTAATTACCTTCATATGGACACCAGAGGGAAAAGAAAACGAGGAAGACCAAGAGAGACTCTGCGTAGAACCATCACCAGAGAAGGCTCAACGATGGGCCTAGTAAACATTAAAGACTTAAAACAAATAGCAACGAACCGAGAGACATGGAGAGCTATGACCTCTGCCCTATGCGCCCACAGGCCCAAGAGGAAAGACTAACTAACTGTAATTACCTGCAACAAGAGCATGTTTTTTTATTACACCAGCATTTCCAATCGTGCAACCATTTTAGATAATCTCTATTGACGTGTTTTCCCTTGTTCTTGTCAAAACCATACATTTGCCTGCCCCCTCCTCTTTGTGATTTGTAGGTGATCCGAGCCTAAGAGCAATTGAACGTTGTGCCAGTTATGTGCCTACAAGTACACCAGAACATCCAATTTCTGTGACAATTTTTATTTACTATGGCAGCTTCCTAGACCCTCCCTCATTTGCCTCTTACAACAAGCAGTGTAGGTTGCAGTGTTGCTATTCTTTGCTCCCCTTGCGAGCCCCGGCAACACACAGGCGGTTAAACAATTTATACATTGAGTGATTTGGGAGATTATTAACTAGTTAGGCCTTATTATGTACCTCATTAACTCAGAGAGTTATGCTGGCAGGGTTACCCAAGCCGGACAGGTCAAAGGAGAGAGATCAGACTAAATGTGGTCACCTGGTCCTCCAGGTTGGGGGTTGTGTGATGGGCTAACTACCCATCCATTAATAAAAATACAGAGTTACAAAAACCAGAAACAAAATGAAAAACTGCCAAGACCGGGAAAAATGGCAAACAATTGTTGAGGCCCTATGCTCCACGAGGAGCAGAGAGGAATAAGTTATGAAGTATGTAGACATGTTGTACTACCTTCTTCTGTAAGTCATTTGTTATAATTTTGATAACAAGTGCCAAACACCTAGACAATAATAATGGACAAACTAACCAACTGACCTGCAAGTACTTTCTGCCCCTGACAGAGGTCAAACGTTTGTCTTGAAGAATGAGAACATTATCTGCTTCCTGTGTAGCTTTGGCTGTGCCGAATACTGAGGCTGTGGTCAAGTCTTCACTTTCTTTCTCCTGGTTGAGATACAAACACAGAATAAATGGTGACTGATACATAAGTTCACAGATGATGTCAAGATATCTAGGTTCACAGTTGACATTAGTCAACTTGTTTTACAATTAAATACTCAGATCTTGGTTTAGATCTGGAGACAGATACTTTCAGATGTAGACAGACAACATGCAGGCAGACAGACAACTAGGTAGATAGATTGAAAGACAACATGCAGACAAATAGACAACATGCATAGACATGTATTCAGACAACGACAACATGTAGACCCGAGTGCTTACCGGGGCCCAAATTTGGGGTGTAAAGAATTGAACCACTGTTACTTGCCATGCATGTCATAAGAGGCGACTAAGGAGGTTTGGCTGAAATTGGATGCACATGTCCTAAATGTGTAGAAGTCTATGCGTTTAGGGGCCTACCAAACCAATGTGCAACATATACACGTTTGTGGCAAAGATCAAACATACCACAAAGATTTATTAAAATTGGCCATAAAGAACGAACGCAAAGAAGAAAAACATGTAGACAGGCATACATGTAGGCAGAAAGACAACATGCAAACAGAAACATGTAGACAGGCAACATGTAAACAAACATGTAGGCAGACAAAATACAGACATGTAGACAGCATGTACATAGATAGTCCGACAACATGCAGAATGAAACAGGCCTGTAGACAGTCAATGCAACCATAAACTAACACAAATCAACTCTAACCTTTCTTGGGTGAATAACCAATGTGACGTGACAGTTCATATATGTGGCAAATTTCCTACACGCAGCTACAATGGAATCTTGCTTCATGAAGCGGTCACTCCACTCGGACCCACCAGCTCCCATCATGAACTGCAAGTTGTCCAAGACCACATGGGCAATATCATGGACATAGACTGCATGTGACATGGCCTGGATATAAATCATAGACAATGAAAGGTGAGACAGCAACAATGGCTTCATTTCATGGTCTCTCTCCCTACTATTGCCTCACATTCTACTTCTGTGGTTGCCCGCTATGAATTCAAGCGTAGTCATGGGCACCTGGTACTGCGCTTCTAATTGATTTCTGCATGAAGGCCTGTTTACTTTATTATCAGTATCCCCTGCCATACAGGCATGCCTTCTCCGACTACAGAGGTATGATTCTTGTTCCTATTCTATTCCATGACACTGAACTCTACCATGTTCCAAATTCTGTATTCTTCTTCTTCGAACGCTCCATATCAACCACATACACTCTTTGTGATTTTATGTGATCTGAGCCTAAGAGGGATTGTACGTTGTGCCAGTTATGTGCCTAGAAGTAGGCCAGTAAATCCAATTTCTGCTACACTTTTTATTTACTAGGGTAGCTTCCTAGGCCCTACCTCAGTCGCCTCTTACGACATGCCTTGTAGGAGCAGTGTTACTATTCCTTGCAGGTCCCAGCAACACAAAGGCGACTCCAAATTCAAACTGGATGATTTTTGTTTGAAAAACTGGTTCATTTTTTCATCAACTCTTTCACTCCCTAAACAACTCGTTGATCCTAACTACCTATTGTACCGTCACACAAGCAAATTAACTCCTCACCTGCTCCCTGACCTTAACTCTCTCTGATCCTAACTCCCTTTTGTACCGTCACACAAGCAAATTAACTCCTCACCTGCTCCCTGACCTTAACTCTCTCTGATACTAACTCCCTCTTGTACCGTCACACAAGCAAATTAACTCCTCACCTGCTCCCTGACCTTAACTCTCTCTGAATCTAACTACCTATTGTACCGTCACACAAGCAAACTGACTCCTCACCTGCTCCCTGACCTTAACTCTCTCTGATCCTAACTCCCTCTTGTACCGTCACACAAGCAAATTGACTCCTCACCTGCTCCCTGACCTTAACTCTCTCTGATCCTAACTCCCTCTTGTACCGTCACACAAGCAAATTGACTTCTCACCTGCTCCCTGACCTTAACTCTCTCTGATCCTAACTCCCTCTTGTACCGTCACACAAGCAAATTGACTCCTCACCTGCTCCCTGACCTTAACTCTCTCTGATCCTAACTCCCTCTTGTACCGTCACACAAGCAAATTGACTCCTCACCTGCTCCCTGACCTTAACTCTAATTTTTTACCCTAACCTACTTATGGATCTCTCTACCTTCTATCCTTAAATCACTTACATCAACCATCCTCTTGATACTCCCCTGTCACTACATTACTTACAACAACCACCTTATTGATACTCCCCTGTCATTACACTACTTATATCAACCACCTTCTTGATACTACCGTCATTACACTACTTACCTTGACCACCTTTTTGATACTCTCCTGTCATTACACTACTTACATTGACCACCTTCTTGATAATCTCCTGTCACTACACTACTTACATCAACCACCTTCTTGATACTCTCCTGTCATTACACTACTTACATCAACCACCTTCTTGATACTCTCCTGTCATTACACTACTTACATCGACCACCTTCTTGATACTTTCCTGTCATTACACTACTTACATCAACCACCCTCTTGATACTCTCCTGTCATTTCACTATTTACATCAACCACCTTCTTGATACTCTCCTGTCACTACACTACTTACATCGACCACCTTCTTGATACTCTCCTGTCACTTCACTACTTCTTCTTCTTCCAACGTTTTCAGACATCGATTTGTATACTTTTAAAGTAGTTAGTGGTCAACCAGAGTCCATGTACATCTCCGTATAGCTTGTCTTGGACTGATATGGGGATTGGCCATGTGTTTTCTCTCTGTTCCATGTACTTTGGACATTCTTGCAGTATGTGTGTCTCTGTCATCTTGCTGGTGCCACATGTACATATGTCAGATGGGCCTATTTTATACTTGTTAACCCTTTCGCTGCTACATACTTTCTGAAGGTTGGGCTAAAAATAGCTACTCTTTGTTTCTAGGTCACAAACGTGAATGTACGACTATAGAAGTGACAGTAGCAATGTATAACGTGTTAACACGTCTTTAGCCCACAGAGGAGAGATAATAACAGACGTGTTAATGCGTCTTTAGAAGTGAATGAGAAAACGTATATATACGTCTTTAGCAGCTAAAGGGTTAAACAGATGGTACCTCAGTCTATTGTGCCCTGTTCGTAGACAAAAAATGACAACCTGTTCCTCTCTACTTAGTTGGTGGTAAGCATCGTCCTTTTCATGCCCTGGGTGATCTCTCAGCCATTTGTTCTTGTAGGCCATTTTTATCCTTACTTTTGCTTCCTCATATGTCATACTGGTGTCTGTCTGTGGTAGCCTGCTTCCTGCTTTTGCCAATATGTCTGCAGTCTCGTTGCCAGGTATTCCACAGTGAGATGGTATCCACTGTATTACCACTCTAGAGAAGATGTTGCATACTTGGTGTAGTGATGCTTGCAGTTCCTTCAAGTTGTTATCGTCTTCATCTTTTAGAGCAGTAATTACTGACAGGGCATCAGTAAGAAATACCAGGTTTTCATTTACATGTTCACTACACTACTTACATCGACCACATTCTTGATACTCTCCTGTCACTACATTACTTACATCGACCACCTTCTTGATACTCTCCTGTCCATGAAATGTCATGAAGTACATTGGCAAGTTCTGGAAATGGTCAGCATAGATATCAAACATGTCCAGATTTTTAGCCATGTTCTTCCTGTATGTAAGAAAAAACATATAAGACAACTAAGTATATATAGTATGTATTACGTATTTGAGTGGGAGATATTGAGTGGGAGATAGAAAGTATGTGTGAATGGGTGCAATAGCAGTATTATGTAACTCACTGACCACACCAGACCAAATATATATATATATATATATATATATATATATATATATATATATATATATATATATATATATATATATATATATATATATATATATATATATATACATATCGACATTCACACCTGACCACACTAGACCTAATGGACTGAATCACTACAAGTGTCAACAATTTGCAGTCTTATCTTTGTTTTGAGACAAATGACTCATATTTTCATACTCAGTGACTCCATGAGCATGATTCATAATGTCGAAATGGGAATGGTGAGACAAAACTGGGTGGAGGTACTGGTACAGACACGGATCAGAGAAATCGCCTTCATTTTTGTCACTGGGCATGCAGGAGTCAGTGGTAATGAATGAGCCAATAGATTGGCTGGCATGGCTATAATATCAGAGGTGGCTATAATATCAGAGAGAGCTGCAATGGACCGAAATGATATTCTCAATGCATTGAGAGAGTAGTTCTGAACAGAGGAGTTTCAGGGTTGTGAATCCCAGTCGCTGATCAGATTGAGAGAGATATGTGTCGGTATTGGTACAGCCGAAATGAGCGACATACCAAATATGCAAAGAGATTGATTAATCAACATCGAACATGCGTGTTGGATCGCTAGTTGCCGCTGGATTTATTTAGGTAGAGATCGGAGCATATATGGACATGTCTGGAGTTCCATGATGATAGTCCTCTTATAACTGATGGGTGACATTGGAAATGAGAGCAGACAGGCTGGCTGGCTGTTCCCCCATATCAGAGGGTCAGCCAATAGACAGAACTGACATTCTGAACTCCCTCATAGAGTGTGGCTGCAAAGAGGATTCTCTTTTAAACCAATCCACGTCAACTGCTTGATTGCAAGAGCTTGGAATGAAGATTGGAGTGGCCAGAAAAGAACAGCACAACAGGTATGTGAGTAGGCTCAACAATCAACATCGAACTGGTACTGGCAGTTGCTGTTGGAGATATTGTGAAGGAATTCGAAGCACATATGGACATGTATGGAGTGCAATGAAGATATTCCAAACTGAAACTCGACTTAATATATATATACAGACATCCACTCCCTGACCATATTAGATCTAACACATACAGATAGACATTGACTGACCACATACAGGCAGACATTGACTGACCATATACAGACAGACATTGACTGACCACATACAGGCAGACATTGACTGACCACATACAGGCAGACATTGACTGACCACATACAGGCAGACATTGACTGACCACATTAGATCTAACATACACCAAAACTTACTGAGCAAATTGAGTCAGCATCATTTTTCCTAGCCGGACATTGTTGATTTCAAAACTTCCCCATAATGTGTTTACCTGAAAATATTAGGAAAGATGAGAAACAACAACAACCAAGACAAAACATGTAAATACGACGAAATATAGTTGTATAAAGTACAAAAACAAGATACAGCAACGTATTGACTAAAAGGCATTTATCTAGCAACGGATGCAAAAACAAACGATGAGATCATCTGTTCTTATATGCTGGACATCACAGATACAGTTAGGTGATTAATTCCTATCTGCACAAAAATGAAAACGTGTGACTAAAAAATGAAATAAATGTCAACAATTTGAAATGAAAAAATAAAAATAATAATCTTCTTGAAACGCTCCACATCGACCACATGCTAACCATTTTTTGTGATTTGTATGTGATCTGAGCCTAAGAGCGATTGTATGTTGTGCCAGTTATGCACCTAAAAGTAGGTTAGCACATCCGATTTCTGCGATTCTTTTTACTTACTAGGTAGCTTCCTTTTTTTTCCCGGAAGCATTTGAGCTGAAAGCTCTTAGGCTCGGTGTCATGGACATCGTAGCCCTTCGGCTCGGTGCCACGAACACCGTAAATCTGGGAACCTGTAGCTTTTCTGCCAGTCCGCGGAGTTGAACCCGCACTCACAGAGAGTCGCTGTAGCGTAGTTGTTAGTGAACTCGCTTCTCAAGGCTGGTGGTCTGGGTTCAGCTCCGCAATGCGCGTGGAATTTTCCCGACCGACGGCTCTCAGGTCGACTCAGCCTAAACTGGGTACTAGACATGTTCTGGGAAAGTAAAGGCGGCCAGCGTGATGCTGACCATATCACCCATCGTGTGCCGAAGGTCAATGAAAAATACAGGGCTAACACTGTATTGACCTATATACCACGAGGTATGAAAGGGTTCCTTTTCACAGAGGACTAGTCACCCGTAGTCCAACACGCTACGAACACGCTGGCAGGGTAGCTTCCCTAGGCCCCTACCTCAGTCGCCTCTTATGATATACTTTGTAGGGCACAGTGTTACTATTCTGTGTTCCCCTAGTGGGACTCGGCAACACATGAGCGAGTAATAATAAAATATATATATATATATATATATATATATGGAACATGAGAATAGACAGTATTAAGAAGCACAACAATAACTATCAGAGAGTACTCACTCCCTGCATGCATAGATCAAGAGAATATTCACTCATAAAAGTTGTCTTTCCTGACCCTGTAGGCCCAGTGAACACAGTTAACTCCCCTCGTCTATGACCTTTCAAGAGCTTGTTCAGAATGGGATAACGTTTCCACTGTAGACATAAGTGTACAAGTATTAGAGGCGTTAGGAAAAAAACAAATTACCAAACACAGGATTCGAACCACATGCCCTTATTTTATGCGGCACCCATTGCCTAGCCCAATAATATGAGCATTTTAAGAACACAGCCAGCTAGCACTTCAAAAAAAGGAGTTTACTGAGGAGTGTCTAACGTAAAACTTTTTATTCTCTTCTTATTCTTCTTCTTCTTCTGCGAACGTTCTTCACGGCCAATTTGATCATTCTTATTGTGATGTATAATTGGTCCACTGGCAAACGGAGTGATCTCGTCGGGACGATTATGCGCCCATGGTGACTAGGCCCGCCCGTCCGTTTTTTTGCCAGCTTTTGATTTACTAGGGTGAACTTTCCTAGATGCGATCCTTCGGATCTACGCCTTTTCGATCAGCTATGCCGTATATTTGGGCTTTGTGATCTACGCCAAGACAGTGAGTTACGCTGCTTTACCCGTTCTGACTGGGAAATATTTCTCGGGCTTGTCAGCTTGTCCTCGGACGCGTCTTACTCGTATAAAACACCGTGTAAAGTATCGGCCTTCGCCAATGTTCAGGACCCGGACTTCCTGTTTGATCCGTACATTGTCGGCCTTGCTTTACCGTACATTTTTGAGTTTGATCCGGGAAGGAACATTCTCAGCCTTTTCTAGACGCGTGATCGTCGTGGCAATTTGCAATTTACCTCAAAGCACTGGCATGGGGCCGAGTACAAACAATGTAGAGGTTCGTTTCAGTGGGCACTATAAGCGTAACTGAGGATTTTGCGCTCGCGCCATCACCCGCCCCAGTTATTCCGGGGATGTTAGTTACGACAGCAATCGAACCTTGCCCAGTTGCCCCAAGGCTGGCAGTTCCGTTAGGCATCACCAACCTCAGTTCTTCCGGGATGTTAATTTTAATCGCACAGTACCTTGCACGGTTTTCCCAGGGCGGGTAGTTTCGTTATGCACTAAACGCAACTTGTTCTTTTGCGCTCGGCAAACCTTGCCCAGTACATGTATCTGCACCAGGCTACCAATGCGGGGTCAGCTGCAATCTTCTCTCGCACCAACACGAGGGTAGACTTTCATTCGTTACGGTCCTGTCTTATTTATTCTTGCCGACGGGCTGGCAATGTTTTCCCCTCCTCAGGGCTTCGAGCTTCGCCCTACGTGGGCATACGTTTGGTCACTGGATGCACCTCTCATCCATGTCTGAGACGTTTCGTTGCTGTTTCTTTGCGTTCAGGGACTTGGGCACTTACTTGTTGGACATCGGTCAGGAGAATTGTGCATTTTATTTGTATGTATCTTTATCGTATTTCCGTAATTGCACTGCTACCACTACCAGTAGTTTCCTCTCCCGATCCCTGCCCCTCTTAGCCAGACCAGAACCAGAGTCTGTTTCCAGGGTCACCGCGTGGAGGTTAGGGCAGGGTCTTGTTCAGCGCCCTGCTAACCTGGCTCATGTTACCACCATGACCTCATGAGCCTTTTGACCCCATTCTCTTCTTATAATAAACTTTGAAAGAGATTATAGCTTTGGCTGAAATCGGATGCACATGTCCTAAACATGTAGAAGTCTATGCATTTAGGAGCCTACCAAACCAATGTGCAACTTATACACATTCTTGGCAAAGATCAAACATATCACAAAGAATGATTAAAATTGGTCATAAAGAACGGACGCAAAGAAGAAGATTATAGCACACATGGTTACTCACTAATTTCAATGATTATGGTTGTATCAATCAATGAAGAATATGAGAAATTCACCAAGGAATAAATATTTTCATGATCTGAAATTCATTACTCACCTTAACTCCTGCAACCTGCTCCGAGTGTAAAAACTGTGAGAGAACTTCCTGTCTAAGCTGGGCAAAGCTGACTATTGAGTCATGGGATATTGGTCTTGCTTTGTTGAGGATGGTGGACAACTTGAGACCTTGTGTAAGGGCTGTGACTGGACCAGGGTCATCTATGCTAGGTCTGAAGACAACATTCACAACAATAAGACCAAGCTAAACATAATTAAAACTTGCAGACAACCGTACAGTTTATATATATATTCCTCTCGTAGTTATACGTTACATAGGACCTGCAAGTAATTTCTCCATACCGCTCTGTCCTGGGCAACTCGTTCAATCTCTTCCATGGAATTGAGTCCTATATTTTTTTGCTGTCTCCGTAAAGTTTGTTTCAGGGTTTCCCTAGGGCATACTCCCATTTCAATGACTGCTTTAGTTTTCTTTGATCATTTCTTCTCAAGGTATGTCCAACATAACTCTATCTTCTCCTTCTTATAACAAATTTTATCGAAAAAAGGTGGAGGCTGCAGTAAAACTTTGAAAAATAGCTAAACACGTAAACACAAAGTACTACAGTTTTACAAAATACATAAACAGTGACGATAAACAGCAGCGTTTCGACCAAAAGGCCTTTATCAAGCAAACAATACAACAAGAATAGAATTTGAGGAACACTACAAATGGACGATTACATGTGGAAACATAAACCTATCTAATGAAAATCTGGGAATAAAAGCGAACAACGAAATGAGTGCAACACAAAAAACCGAAAGTGGAAAAGAAGAGAAACAATAAACAATATAGTGGATAAATGACACATATATGGAGCAAACACACATATAGATAACAAGGCACGAGATAAGACAGTACTAAGAAGCATAGGAATGTAATGCGTTGAGTCAAAGAGGTCGCAAAGTGCCATAGAATGAAATAAAACAGTTCTCCAGGGCGAATCGACTGCGATCATCGGAGGAAAATGATCGGATGGCTGTGACCTGAACATCGTCAACGCCTGAATGGCCAGTATCGTTGAAATGAGTGGCCACAGGAGTCACAGAGCGTTGGCATATTCGCACGCTCTGTGACTCCTGTGGCCACTCATTTCAACGATACTGGCCATTCAGGAGTTGGCGATGTCCAGGTCACAGCCATCCGATCATGTTCCTCCGATGATGCGTCGATTCGCCTGAGAACCGTTTATTTCATTCTATGGCACTTGCCTCTTGACTCTACGCATTACATTCTATGCTTCTTAGTACTGTCTATCTTGTGCTTGTTATCTATATGTGTGTTTGCTCCATATATGTGTCATTTATCCACTATATTGTTTATTGTTTCTCTTCTTTCCCCTTTCGTTTTTGTGTTGCACTCATTTGTTGTTCGTTTATTCCCAGATTTTCATTAGATAGGTTTATGTTTCCACATGTAATCGTCCATTTGTAGTGTTCCTCGAAATTCGTCATTCTTGTTGTATTGTTTGCTTGATAAAGGCTTTGTCAATGTGTTTATCTCATTTTTATGTATTTTGTAAAACTGTATACTTTTGTTTACGTGTTTAACAAATTTTACTAGTGGTTGACCAGACATTTCTCCGATTTCATCACTTCTGAATTCGTTTCATTTTATGTCCATTATTTCTCGCAGATATCTATTTTCAAATGCATTCAACTTACTTTCTATATCTTTAGTCATTTTCATGTTGTAATGGCAGAGGAAACAAAAACGGGTGTTAGAACAGTCCTCTATGGATCTGAGATTTGAAAAACAGAAGGGAAAATAGAAAGTATGTTACGGGGATCGAGGGAAAATTTCTTAGAAGAATACTTGGTATACCTGGAAGGATAAGATTAGCAATATCAGACTTCAAGAACTGGTCTGAATGACAGAAATAAAGAGATACAAAAGACGATGGATTGGACATGTGCGGGAAGGTGGCTAAGACATTCAATGGAGTGGTCACCACATGGACAGTGGGAAAAAAGGAGATCCGTTTGAAGCAGAGTTCAAAGTCATGAATAAGATTAGGTTTGCTGTAGAGAGAAAGGCACAAGATCAAATTATGTGGTAATTTGTTGTCTCTACCTTATGTATACTTGGGCGTGACGAGGACTAATGATAATGATGAAAGACTGCCTTCATTGCACCAGGTTTCCCAACATGGCTCAGTCACTCTCAGAGGAAATGGTACTCAAGTAGCATGTCCCTTGTGGAATGTCACTTTCATCACAGCCTGCCTGAAAAACTCGTCTCTAACAAGTTCTCCCACCTCCTCAGTCTATCTTTTATGTCCTGCTGCCACTTTCATCTTAGTCGTCCGCTGTCTCATACTCCGGGAACCATGCACATTACCATTCTCTTCAAAATATTACATCTTCCGGGACATGATGTTATTTATGAGCCAATGCTCCTCGATATGCAGGTCTTGTAAGATGTCTTTGTTTTTTCTCTTCTCTGTCCAGGATGTTCTAAGTAATGGTAATCCACATGAGAGTATTGCACAAAGCACAAACTAAAAAGCTCCAACAACAATCATAATGGATCTCAGCAGTAAAAAAAAAGCACTGTGAGCCAGACTACATGGTCCTGATTCTCTCTCTCTCTGTTCTTTTGCCATGTTTATCATTCTAATTGTGATATATACACAGCCTTTGCCAAGCATGCAATTTTACATCACAATGTTCAGTACCGATTGGAGCTCTAGTGCTTATCCTTCGGTGAAGTGTCCGATTTCAACCAGCGTTTACTGGGTTCGCTCTCCGTTAGCCTTTTGTTGTCCCCAGCCAAACCCACAAGGCAGCAGGTTGGTCCAGATTCAAAGCCATTACCTTCAGAACCCAAGGCAAACAGCTTAACAACTTCTTTCTTATTCTCTTAACTCCCTTAAAGCATATGGCATCAACAAATTTTCTCCAACCAGATCTGTCTTGAGCAAACCAGCTTATTTCATTCCAGGTCTTTCCCGCATCTTCTTTTTCTGTCTATAGTTCGTCCCCTACTTTTCATGCCTCTCAGATCTCATTTCAAAGCCACATGTGGATGTCTGGTCTTCTGCATTCTTAATGTATGTCCAACCACTTCCATCTCTTTTTTTTTAAAAAGATCAACAATATCGAGGAAATTAACAAACAAAAGAGGAGAGACACTTGGAGAATGACAATTTTAAGTGGTGGCACCTCTTTGCTGTTTAGACTGCATGAACTGCTGTCATCTCTGCTCTTTTCTTTCTCTGTCCACAGTTCGTCTCCATGCCTCTCTAGGTCGTCCCCCACCTCTCTTGCCTCCCGGATTCCACAGTGGAGACACCGATAGGAGGGGCATAACAACTTCACTACTGCTTTATGCTTGTGTGTTGCCGGGGACGCTCAAGGGGAGCAAAGAATAGTATCACTGCGATCTACAAAGCATGTCATAAGAAAAGACATGGGTAGGAGCCTATGGAAGCTACCCTAGTAAATAAAAAAAATCACAGAAATTGGATGTGCTGGCCTACTTGTAGGTGCCTAACTGGCACAGTGTACAATCACTCTTAGGCTCAGATCACATACAAACCACAAAGAGTGGTTAACAAGTGGTCGATATGGAGCGTTCGAAGAAGAAGAAGACTACTCCTAAAATAAAAACTAATGTAAACAAACATTCAAGACTTGGATTTCACTCACCGGATAATGTGACATCGTTTACTACCGAGTTTCTTTGAAAATAACTTGGCTGCTTCCCAAGCTCGAACATCATCTCCAAACCACAAAATAATTGTCTTAAATCTTTCTAGACTTGGTAATGCCTGCAACATAACAACAACAGCCATTACATAACTGTGATATAGCCATCACTTGATCACAAGAGGGACAAACACGACGGAAGAAGAAATGCACATGATATCTTTGACATTTAACACTCAATTGCGCCTGTGTGTTGCCAGGGCTCACAAGGAAGCAAAAATAGTAACACTGCGACCTACAAAGTATATCGTAAGAGGCGACTGAGGTAGGGGCCTAGGGAAGCTACCCTACCCTAATAAATAAAAAACGCTGCAGAAATCGGATGTGCTGGCCTACTTCTAGGAGCATAACTGGCACAAAGTGCAATCGTTCTAAGGCTCAGGTTACATAGAGTGGTTTAACAAGTGGTCAATATGGAGCATTCGAAGAAGAAGAACACTGCAGTGAAGGCCATAAAAGACAGGAGTACATATAGAGTACTTGTGGAAGTCTCATGTTCACAAGGCACAGCAATAATTAAGTAATACTAACAACAATTAATTTAATGTATAATCTTCAACATAAAACTCAGTTTTATCAAAAATCTTACACAACATACATTTCCTCTAAGTGTATGGTCTATATCAGCGGTTCCCAAACTTTGCATTACAGCGAACCCCCTTTTAAATACATTTTGCTGCCTTGGACCTCCCAAAAGTTTCTATATATGAAAATCTTCTAACAATGGAGTTATTATTACACCACACCAACAGTCAAGCTTGCTCCTTCTCAGACTGCGGGAAACTTCAAATGATCTTTCATTTTGTTCTGTCAGACATTTAGACTATGATCTGATCCGGGTCCTTTGAATGTCAAAGAGTATATTTCTTCAAATGCTTGAGGACCCCCTGTGAGTACCTCGCGGACCCCAGTTTGGGAAACGATGATCTACATTATCATAAACTCAATGTAGATGTACAATCCCCCTTATCGTAATATCTCTCTAGATGTTCAATCTTGCTGCATCTAATCTACATCTGAGTTGTCAGTTACATATTTGTATCAATGCCTAACTTTGCCTAGACACAGAAAAGTACTAACTTCTTGTGGTAATGAACTGAAGCCCTTAGGTAACGCTATAGCTGGCCTCCTTGTTTCCTGGCTGACTGCCATGGCATCAACTTCAGAGCTAGTAAGAACCACTTCAGTGGTAGTAGCTGCTATTGTATCCAGACCAAACACACTGGTCGGACCTGTTCTGTATGTGAGAGTCAAGCAGAATTTCTGTTAGAATTGATATAGCACATACAACACACACATATATATAATTTGAGTACCTCTGAAGTTGAAGAAGACCTGCCTGTATGGCGAGGAAACCAATAAAATGGTAAGCAGACTTTCACGCAAAAATCAGTGAAAAGCACCACACTAGGCGCTATGGCTACGCCTGAATTCACAGTGGGCAAACACAGAAGAAGAATAACTTGAGTACACTGATAATAAGGAAAGATGCCTTCACGAAAAAATCAGTCAGAATCACCATAGCAGGCACCCTGACTGCGAGTGAATTCATAAGCGTATGCAAGAAGAAGGTTGTATAGATGACTTTAAAAACATTAACAAATCTACTATCCAAAGTGAAGAAGATGGGAGTGAAAATTGGAACTGAGAGACATTAACACTTTGCTAGAGGCACAAGACATTTAATCAACACTCAACAGTTGTGATTAATCGTTATACACTGGTAAATATATCTTCTCCGAGCGCTCCATACGAGCACTTGTTAACCACTCTGTGTGATTTGTATGTGATCTGAGCTCTAGAGCGATTGTGCCAGTTATGCGTCTACAAGTAGGCTAGCACATCCGATTTCTGCGATGATTTTTATTTACTAGAGTAACTTCCTAGGTCCTACATCAATCGCATTTTCCGAGGTGCCTTCTAGTTCACAGTGGTGCTATTTTTGCTTCCTTTCGAGCCCGGCATCACAAGGGCGGGTAAAGATATTGGGAAGGAGGTCAGAACACCTATGGACCTGCCAGAAGTGCTGTGATCATGATCCTTACTAATTACTAACGGCAAACAGACATCAATAAATTTTACCTGGGAATGAAGGTTTCCTTAAGGCTGCCAACAACATCTTCCTGCTGTAAGTGACTGACCATCTTCTTGACACTCAGGACGCAGCTGTTAGCAGTAACTGGTAATATTACACAAGGATGATGGGGATCACACCGAACACCAAACTGGTCTAGAGTGGAAGTTTTCAGGAACTGTAATAAGGGAGAAGACAAGGCTGGATTAAAACATCTCCCTGTCTCAGTTTTACAACAATACAAACTTCTCTGTCTCAATTTTGCACCAGCATGAGCGTTTCCCTATCTAACTGCCACATTAAGATTATGAACACAACTATCACATTCTCATAATGAAAAAGACAAACATATGTTGAAATCGTATGAGAACATCACATATTCAAACCATATATTCATATTATGTATTTATATAGTCCTCTCATACCGGTATACGTTACATAGGGCCTGCAAGTAATTTCTCCATACCGCTCTGTCATGGGCAACTCGCTCAATTTCTTCCATGGAAATGAGTCCAATATTTCTTACCTCTCTCAGCAGTTTTGTTTCAGGTTTTCCCTAGGACGTCCTCTCTTTCTTGAACCCTTTGTCTCACACTTCAATGCCTGCTTTGGTATTCTTTGATCATTTCTGCTAAGGCATGCCCAACATATCTCCATCTTCTCACTCTTATAACATTTGCTATTAGTGGTTGGCCAGATATTTCTCTGATTTCATCACTTCTGAATTTGTCCCATTTTATATTCATTAATTTTCGAAGACTTCTATTTTCAAATGTATTCAACTTGCTTTCTATATCTTTAGTCATTTTCCAACTCTCGCTGGCATATGTTAGGATTGATACAATATTGAATTGAAAATTCTTAATTTAGTTCTAAGACTATATAACTTGCAGTTCCATATTTTATCCACATAACATATGGATATTAATGTTTGGATAATACTTACAATCATTTATTTAATTCTTAGAATTCATTGCCAATCCCATATTTTAGAATTTATCTAGTTTCTCTAAGTTTGACTTGACTTCTGACGACTAAGAGCTGGTTGGTGTAGTCCATAGTGAGTCTAAGAGCCCCTATTCACATTTCCTTTAGAATTCTATGGTTCTTTCTCTTTACTGCGAGTCTTTGAATTGCTCTACCAAGGAGTTAAAATCAAATGTCTACGAGTGAGATTCACACACAAAAATATAATAAAAACTTTACTGCCTGTAATATCGCTTTTTATGGTGGTGTAGGAAAGAGGAAAATGAGCCTGAGGAATTTAATGGCTTGAGGTATCACCGCTAAACTGTTCAGGTTATGAATTTTTCATCATGCACCTGACAGGAAAAAAACCCTTGATCTTACCAGGATCGATCCGGGTCTCCTGAATGAGAGCCTGCACTCTAATACTTTCGACCAGACACTCCTCAGTCAGATTAAACATGAGATCAAATGTTTACAACGAGAAAGACCAACCTCTAAATCAAACGTTTCCTTCATTCTCTGGGCAATGTCATCTTGTAGAGAGCCAAATAAGACACAGTTGTTAAGTAACTCTTTAGCTTGCACTACTTCCTGAAGATAAGGTCTGACAGTCTCCAGGTCTTTAAAACAAGTGAACCCTAATCTGAGGTCAACAAATCAATAACTCACAACTTTAACAAAGCCTATAAATATGAGGTGACATGCAGTGACTAAAACTAAATATGAGGTGACATGTAGTGACTAAAACTAAATATGAGGTGACATGCAGTGACTAAATATGAGGCGAGATTTAGTGACTAATAATGATCAAATATGAGGTGGCATGCAGTGAGTGACTAAATATAAGGTGACAAATAACAACTAAATATTAGGTGACATGCAGTGACTAAATATGAGGTGCCTAATAATGATCAAATATGAGGTGACATGCAGTGACTAAATATAGGTGACGTATTGACTAAATGTACGTCCCTGCCGTGCAGGGCCCGCGTCGATTATTATTATACAAAAATAATACTACTGCGGCCTACAAGGCTGTCGTAAGAGGTGGCTGATGTAGGACCTAGGGAAGCTACCGTAGTAAATAAAATGCAACTGAAATTGAATGTGCTGGCCTACTTGTAGATGCATAACTGGCACAGCGCACAATCACTGTTGAGCTCAGATCACATACAAATCACACAGAGTGGTTAACAAGTGGTCAATATTGAGCGTTCAAAGAAGATGAAGACTAAATATGAGGTGACATTAAGTGACTAAATGTGAAGTGACATATAGTGGCATAATCATATCCAGTGTATGTCTTCTTGTCTACTGCAGATTTTTCTGTATGAGGGCTTTGACCTCTGGAAAAGATGGCGGTTGGTAAATTTGCTCTTTGACACTGTCTTCTGTAGCCAAGACATCAGCATTCTCATTGTCTGCAATGCCACAGTGTGATGGAATCTGCTGCAAGTGACTTTCCATTTTTTTAAACAGATTAGCAAGTTCTCTTTCTAGGTTCTATACTGCGCTGCCAGCCTCCAGGGTTTGTATAGCTGACAGTCAGTCTGTAAGAAATAAGTGTTCCTAATGAAACAGCGCTGAAATTGTTCCTAACGCTTTGTCCATTTTTCATTGCAGTTTCTGTAACTAAAGTCTTTTTTAATGTATTTGTGTTGTTCATCAGTCCTTGATTGATTGAACCATCATCACTGCACTTTGGTGAGTAACCATGTGTGCGCCGATCTTTCTTATACAGGAAGATCTCAGCTGCAGTGCATAAACTTTGTAGCACCGGCGAGGTATACGTGTAATTTTGAAGATATTTTTGTAGGAATTTTATTAATCTTTTCGACTGAATTTTGCCCGGCCGGCAGCTTTCCAGTCTATCCCTCAATTTTGAACTGCCATGGGTTCTTTTACGTGCTCAAATTGAACATGGAACCTACATTTTATCGTCCGTCTCCGATAGGACTAGGAACTCGATCTCACCTAAACTGAGATCAGGGATCTCTGGAAAAATATTCAGATGGCTCCTCGAGGGAGCAAACCTGGTATCTTTGGCATGAGAAATGAGCACCTAACCTCTACACCAAAGAGACCCCTAAATATTGTTTACGCTGGGGCTTGAACCCAGGACCTTCCGCATGTTATGTGGATGTGATAACCGCTACACTACTGACAAAAAATGTTTACTCAATTTGAGCTTGTGCTTTTCTTTCTACCTCATACCTTCTATGGCAATGAATTCAGGTGTAGTCAGGTAGCCTGAAATGGCACATCTAACAGATTTTTTGCGTAAAGTCCGATTTCCTTATTATCTATGTCACCCGCCATACTTCTCTGACTTCAGAGGTTACCTCAAACATAGTTTTTTGCATAGCTGTTCCCTACTACTATGGTTTCCAGATTTCCATAAGCAGTTTGGTTTTTGTCTTCTGTCTCTCAAGCTAAGCTTTTTTTAAAGTGTGGGGTCGCCCGCCTCATCACCGACCCCTCCAAGTCGCCTTTTATGACATGCATTGAGAGGAGACGGTACTGCCATTCTTTGCTACCCGGAAACCACACGGTGGATTTGGGTTGTTAGACATAACTTTCAATTGACCTTACCGAAAGTTGAAAACTGGATGTTTCCGCCAGGAAATCCCACCGAATTTAACCATTCTGTTTCCTCGTTTTCCCACACAACATACCAGACAATGAATACAACATATCTGACAATGAATACAACATAACTGACAATAAATACAACATATCTGACAATAAATACAACATATCTAACAATGAATACAACATATCTGACAATGAATACAATATAACTGACAATAAATACAACATATCTAACAATAAATACAACATATCTGACAATAAATACAACATAACTGACAATAAATACAACATATCTAACAATGAATACAACATATCTGACAATGAATACAATATAACTGACAATAAATACAACATATCTGACAATAAATACAACATATCTGACAATAAATACAACATATCTGACAATGAATATAAGATAGTTTAACAGCCAATTGTATATTTACCTTTTCTTTTGTGTTTTCAATAACATCAGATTGTCCAACAGGTCAGGCCAGACACCCTGCTTGTTGCAGTGTTCACATACAAAATGTCCTGACAGGCAAATATTTTTCAAAATGACAATATGACACCAGTAACTTTCTGAATCAGCAAGAGGAATAAATGTTTAAACTAAAACATCAAACCAGGGGGTTTATGGCAATGAGATACTGTGCTTGCATCGCACTCCAAAAGTGCCAGTTCACATTTCATGTGGAGTGATCAGGGTATTTTCCATTCTTCTTCTTGCAATCGCTAGTTAGACGATTATACTTCAGATGTATTCTTATGATAAAGTCAACTGTTGTCTGGAGCTCGACTCTGACGATGTATAGTTTTGAATGTAGCGACTTAGCTGGTCGATCATAAGTTTCATCAGACGGTATAATCATCAAATATAAGCGTGAGATGTTTGATACTCTGGTTTCTGGTGCTCCTTCTGGCCTAATATCGCTGACTTCAGCACCGGTATTTTCAATGCTCCCTGATCTCAGCGAGGGTAGGACTGCTGCCGTGGTCAACAAAGGATGTTCTGCGCCTGGCTTGCATCCCGCAGAGTTGGGGCTGGAAAGTCTCTCTTAGGAAGGGTGAAAAGTGAAAATTAGTAGCCTCCTGAAGACCCGCAGAGCACACAAGCCAATCCCACCACCAAATGGTGTAGACTGGGAAACTTTGACATTGAGGTTCAAGGTTAATGACGTTATGACACTCCTAGATTTTTTTTTGTCTGCTGCGTAATGAAGCAAACTCGTATAAAAAGCATGCAGAAAATGAAAGTGCTGGCCTATGGGTCTGTAGGCACAACGAACTCATGCACTAAGGAGAAAATCACACACTAACCACTAAGGGTGGTTTCACAAAGTGATTGTTGTAGAGAGTGAGGAAAAAGAAGATTCTCCGCCACTAGATTGCCTCCTGGTCATGTCGAACTGTACTATATTCTAGACAGGTGTCAAAATGTTCACGGCAAAGAGGATTATCCTTTTTCATCTTCGAACGTCTAATATCAATTTGTATGTGATCTGAGCCTAAGAACGATTGTACATTGTGCCAGCTATGCCACTACAAGTAGGCCAGCACATCTGATTTCTGCAATGATTTGTATTTACTTGGGTAGCTTCCCTAGATCCTACATTAGTCACCTCTTACGACATACCTTGTAGGTCACAGTGGTACTATTTTTGCTTCCTTGGGCCCAGGCACCACATGGGTACCATTATCATTTCAAAATATGGATATACATAAAAGAGTCGGGTGAATATCATGACAGAAAAGAACAAACTAATAGAGCAAAGCTGCAACAACTTGGAGTAAAAATATAACTAATTAAAGAAATCAAAGTAAGACAAATACACGGCTGTGTGTTACGGCGCTCGAAAGGGTCCAAAGAATAGTAACTCTGACCTGCAAGTCGTAATAGGTGACTTAGGTAGTGATCATGGAAAGCTATCCTCGTAGCAGAAATCGGATGTGCTGGTCTACTTGTAGGCGCATAACTGGCATAACGTACAAATGACCTCTGTGTGAGCTACAAAGGACAGTGAAGTTCATACAAGAGACAACATTGAATATATAGACATATTTCAAGCGAACGAAAGGAAGGATAACATACAATCGCTTTTAGGCCCAGATCACATACAAATCACAAAGAGTAGTTTAACAGGTGGTCGATATGGAGTGTTCAAAGAAGACAAATACAGTATTTTGGTTACATTAAAGGACATGGTATCTTATTGAAGACCATATTGGAGAGGACAGTTGAGAGCAAGAAAGAGATATAATTGAGAGGGACAAGCAGTAGCCTTTAAGTGTACCTTCAGAATTTGCTGGAAATCCACTGCAATCAACCATCAATCTGAAGATGGCACATGCTCATTTTTTTTTAACGTCCACCAGCTATGAAGTCAGGCATGATCATGGCGCCTCTGACTTATTTTTGCGTGAAGGCTTGCTTTCCTTATCACCAGCGTCCCTCGCCAGTCATGCAAGTCTTACTTCGACTTCAGAGGTAATTTAGATCCCCAAGTACAGGAACAACGAACTTGTGGTCCAACTGCGAACATCAAGAATTTTTAACCCCAGCTGGCATCGAACCCCAGAATGTCCATGTCACGCAGTCACCAGCGCAGCATGTTATCAACTTTGCTATCAGCGACCCCACTTTCTATATGTTGTTTGCTGTTATTGTTTGTTTGCAAACGCTCTTCTTGACAATCTTGATCATTCTAATTGTGATGTATAAACGATCTTTGCCAAGAACGACTAGACGTTGCGCCCCCTACTAACTTTCTATATAATTCTTAACATTCTTCTATCTGTATAATTGAACTTTGAACTCTCAGTTACTTACCTGAAGTTGTATTTATATATAAATTATCAGATTTTGAACTTTGTGTTGACCGTGTAATCTTTGGACACTGAGTGATGATGGATGTGTACCCATGCTCTAATTTCATCTTCAAGTCAACAAGCACCTGTTAGAATGTCAGTGATAAAATAGATTAATAAGTTAATGTCAGTGACAAACAAGGTTAATGTCAGTGATGTCACTATGACTATCAACAGAAGAGAAGCAACAAACTTTAATAATTTGAATTGATTGATTACCTAAACAAGGGTCTAAAGACGAAGGATTGACTTCATTGCACTGGGTTTACCTATATGGCTCTGTCTGTCTGCAGAAATGCAGAGTGTTGCACAAAGCATAAACTCCATAGCTCCAGCAACAATCTGGCCTCAACTTGGGCCCCCACCTCAGGGCTCTGAGTTTCGGCCCATGTCTCTTCTATGGATGCACCTCTCATTCCTTTATGCTTATTTATTTCACTTTTCCCATCGGCCGGAAGAGATGTGCAGAGTCACTCTGGGATTCTTCTCGTCTATATTGCGAGAATATCTCGTATAGTTAACTGCTCTTGCATCACTACTTAACCAAAGTAGTTCTCCCTCGATCCCTACCCACTTAGCCGGACAGTATCCTCTATCGCCCGAGTGGTTACCGGGCCCAAATTGGGGTGTAAAGAATAGAACCACTGTTACCTGCCATGCATGTCGTAAGAGGCGACTAAGGAGGTTTGGCTGAAATCGGATGCATGTGTCCTAAGCGTGTAAAAGTCTATGCGTTTAGGGGCCTACCAAACCAATGTGTAACGTATACACGTTCTTGGCAAAGATCACAAAGAGTAATTAAAATTGGTCGTAAGAAACGAACGCAAAGAAGAAAAAGTATCCTCTATCTGTTTCCAGGGTCACCATGTGGAGGTGGGGTAGAATCTTGATTAGTGCCAGCTCACTAAACCTGGTGCGCCGTTGTCCCTAGAATTGCGCCATTGACCCCATATATGTAAGGGTTATATGATTTAGCACTATGAGAGACTATCTCTCTATGCCTTTTTAACACAGACTGGGGCATAAGCCCTCAACCAACTCATGCCAAATCTTCATATCTCTAGCAATCTCCTGCAGCTTCCTCCAGCTCTTCTTTATATTGTTGATCTCTGCCTACAAATCCCATCTCCATGTATTTCTCAGCCTCCCCTTCTTTCGCTGACCCTGCGGATTCCAGGAAAGGACTTTTCTTGTAATATTTCCCTCAGGTTTTCACAAAGTGTGTCCTATCCAGCATCTTTTTTAACCTCTTGGTTCACTGAAATCTGTCTTGTTCTCTCCATAAGTTCCTAATTTGTGACCCTATCATACCATCTCATCCCCTCTATTCTGCGCAGACACCAGTTGATGAATGTTTGCAATTTACACAAATTACACGTTATTATTTTAGTTGTTCTCCATGTTTCTGACCCATACTGCTTTAACATTGGAGTTAAATATCCAAATTTTTATGAGACAGAAAATGTTGATGCATTACTGCCAAAAATTAATTAGACAACCTTTGATATGAAAACACCTGATAAAAGAACAGATGAATCATGATCCAATCAATACTATATTTACTTGTTACCTGTTGAATTATGCCTGGTGATACAAGAATATTTCCTCCATTTTCCGCCTCTTTAGTAAAGAATCTTTTCGGAACATTAAATATCGTCCACAAGACTGGCTTGAAAGCAACTTTTGATCTTTGTCCGAAACTCTCGGTACGAGTAGTGCAACACTGCCAGCAGTTAACACTCCTTAGCCATGATCTTTGACTATAACAATTCATTATTTGTTTTTATTTATTAAGTTAGTAACTAATTTAGTTACGTGTGTTTTGTTTGTTACGATAGTTATACTAAAGATAGTTAGATAACACGTTATGCAAACTTATATTGAATGTTGCTGTGCAACTGAAATGTATTCAGTTTTAATTGATGTTTCATATTACTTGATGTTTCATATTACTCTGTAAGAAATGTCATGGGCTGAAGTCAACACACCCCAACATCTCTTTCATGGCCATGTGTCATTATTATTATTAATTTATTATGCGACTACACAATTTCGACTCGATCGTCTCTCTGTACAATTAAGATATATATATGCGTCTACAAAACTGTTCTAAAGTAGTTTAAACTGTTTTGGCTTACTATTATTTTATCTCATGTTTCTTTTAGTAGCTTTCTATTAAATGTAAATTGCCATAATGATCACACACGTTATACGCATATCAATCTGAATTCATCCTTGAATAAAGTCTATGAATTCCCGCCATGTTGTTTGGGTAGGGAATATTACTCTTAAAAAGAAAAAAACAAGACAATTGACAGTTATTTCCCATGTGCATTGTTCATTTGAGCTTCATCGGACATGTCCGTAATTGCTCCGATCTCCTCCCAAGCATGTGCTCAGTGTGTTTAGGCTAACAACTCCCGTTCTGTGTTGATTGATGTATCTACTGGGTTTTATCTCGTGGTTTTCCCGTCTTGCCGCACCTATCGTTATGCGCAACAGAGATGGGGAATACCCTTTATCTTCTTCGTTGAAATCTTCAGAGCGTGTGTTTTCTCTTAGAGCGTTGATGATGATGCAGCTTTTTGTCCACAGAAGACCCATTCTCAATCGTAACATTTCCCGCTAGTGCATCTGCTCTCTCATTGTCCTTCACCCCAGCATGACCTCGGACAAAGATGAAGGTAAGTGTCTGGATTGTCGAGTTTTGTATTAACTGCATCCACTGCCTTCGTACATAACCGGCCTTGATCTTCTGTATCATGCTCATAGAGTCGCTGATCATGCATGCGTGAGTGAATGTATGCGTCTGTAGTCACTCCATGGATCTTGTCATCGCCATGACCTTCATAGTCCTGATGCTGGTAGTTGTTGCATATGCGCCACTTGCCTCTATGATGACTTTTCCTGTCGCTCTAGCCGTAAAGTTCCATGCACTCCAACTGTACCGAATAACAGAACCATCATTGAAGACAACATCATCTTCCTCCGATGTGTAGTCATTTATTACTGCTTCGACTATTGTGGGCAGCGAATCTCGACTTGGTTTGTTTATCGTGGTGACTACTACAAAGGATTGTCTGTGTTCAGTGGGTATTGGTATCCACTCTTCTTCATGGTCGATGTCCTGAATGGCACATACGCGTTGTATGACATCCTCTGCTCGACCCAGCCACGACTGGCCACGTTTAAGTCTATTTCCTTTGCAGTTGTCTAGTTCATTATGTATAGATGTGTTAGGTCTTGCGTGATTTTAAGGTAGGCAACTGTTCTACGCAGCCCAATTTTAATATTTATGCCTGGAAGGTCCATCAGGTATTTCATTGCTCTACATGCTATGTCTTTGGTGCATCCAAGTATGATGCGCATTGTTTCGTGCTGTATCTTCTCTAGCCTGTGAATGTGTGTCTTGCTGAAAGTGAGTATTGCTCCCATGTGCATCTGTCATCAAAAATTCATACAAACAAACATAAAAAGAACAATCATGGCCTTATTTTTTAAATTAATTATCCAACAAAAAATAGTATGAAATGGAACTGATAGGCTTTAGTTACAAGTTTAGTTCAGTGCATGTCCTCTGCTGTACCATACAGTTTAATCCCGGAGTTATGGTAACTACCTGAAATAATTGTTTCATTATCTATCATACCGTCGGTTACGGAATTAAACGACAACTTGCTTCTAATGATCAGTTCTAACGTTAAATGTCTTTCGGATAATGTTGGGTGTTTAGTATTGTCTAATAAATTTATGCATGGACTGTATATTTTATTAAATAAATTAAAATGTGCGCCATGCGCTTGTCAAGTACACAATTCGATTTCTTTATTTATGTATGACGACCAATACTTCCGTCAAATGCGCACTTTGCGCTCCTGCGCAAAGGAGAACATACATAATATAATAAATGAATCTTCCATCATTAAAGTGAAATACAGTTAATAACTAATAAGTTATGCCAAGTATGGAGTTTAGAAAATACGGCAGATGGCTTAGTTCCTCCTGTCACGTAGTTCAGACATCTGTACAACTTGGTGCTGTATTGGTGGTTGGCGCTGTGGTATACAGCAAATGGAATGGTACTAGTACTAGTCTTCTGCATGCGATAGGCAGGTAACTAACTTTCTAAAAATGTCTTATCATGAGAAGTGTTAATTTGATTTTTATTTGATCAAATAATTTATTTACTCTGTATTACAAGTTCTTCGCATAGAAGGTATGCTGATGTTGGTATGATTAAAAACCGCACACAACCAGACAAAATATGGAGCAGTAGACTATTTATAATTTACTGTTACTACTATTGTTATTAAATGCCATCTCCTTAGCCCCGAGGTGTAGTCCATCTCCTCGTCACTGCGTTACATTCATTGTTCACTTTCATCCGACTGCTAAATCTCCCTTATATAATACTACTAACCCAAAAAATTATGTGTTTATATATGGTGTACATTTATGATTCGACTTACGCAATCTTGATTTAGACTGTCGATATGTTATTAACTTTTCCAGGAGTTTTCTGAGACATTCATGTTTTAACGCGCCAGTCAACCGAAGTCGATAATGGCCTCTGGCGCATGCGCGGTTCATTTCGTCTGCTACAAGAGATGGACAAATGCTTTTATCCCTCTATTCTGCAAAGACACCAGTTGATGAATGAATGCAATTTATTAGTTATTGTTCTATTCGTTCTCCATGTTTCTGACACATGCAGCAGAACTGCTTTAACATTTAAGTTGTAACAAATAACATGTATATTTTACATTGACAAACCCGAAGTAATGACATTCGCTAGAGAGGAAATCGTTACCAATATCTCCATCGCCAAACAGCAATTAAAACAAGTCAGAGACTTTACATACGTAGGGAGCATTTTTACACCAACTGGAAGAATGAATAACGACAGCCAACATAGATGCAATAAATCAAATCATAGGACAAATGACACCAATTTTGAAGTGCAAACATGTCACCATGAACACTAAAAGTTCATTGTTCAACACAATCTTTCTCCCAACATTATGCTGTCAGTGCCAAACCTGAACGCTAACATCAAACGAAAGAAGGAAACTAGTCACGACAGAGATGAAGTGTCTACGCAGAATTCTAAGGGTATCAAGAAGAGACTGGTATAGAAATGAAGACATTAGGGGGGAAAAGTGGATACAACATCAGTACTGAACTTCATCAAGAAACAACAAATTAAATGGTTAGCCCACGTACAGTATGACTCAAAGAGCATGCAATGCTACTCCGATACAGAGGATACAAAGCAAAAGACCGTCCACGCAAAATGTAGACCTTGGAGATAACTGAGGAGGTGAAAAGCACTGTTTATGAACGCACACAAAAGCCCGTTCTAGAAATCTCTTCTTACACTGTGAGGCAAAACAGGATTAGAGAAAAGAATAAAAGAAGTAGTCAGTGTATATTTCAACATAAAATCTAATCCCTTGTACAAATTTGTATATGTTGCAGGCACGGCCGCCAAAACCTGTTATCACATCATAGAGAGTCTAAAGATGAACATAATGACCACAACATGGCACCACATCATAGAGATTCCAAAGATGAACATAATGACCATCACATGGGATCACATCATAGAGGGTCCAAAGATGAACATAATGACCACCACATGGCACCACATCATAGAGGATACAAAGATGAACATAATGACCACCATATGGAATCACATCATAGAGGGTTCAAAGATGAACATAATGACCACAACAGACATGCAAAAAATCACACATCTACTGTCTGTAGACATATTCTGCTCATACGCCATGGACAGTATCTCGATTATGAAACTATTGATAGGAAACAGGTTCTCACCACTTTGGGTGAGTTGTCATAAGCTTATGTTACTTTTTTCTGTCTCTGTGGCGTAGAAGTTAGGTGGTCACCTTTCGTTCCAAAGGTACTCGGTTCGCTCCGTTGTGGTGCCATCGGGATATTTTCCCCAGAGATCCCTGTTATCAGTGTAGGTGAGATCGATTTCCTAGTTCTCTCGGAGACGGGCGATAGTTAGGTTCCGTGTTTATATTGAACACATAAAAATACAATTGGCAGTTCAAAATCGAGCACAGCCGGCTGGAAAGCCTTGTCTAATGCACTTTGTAAGCTGTATTCATTTCTCTAACGTTTTTGACGCAGTCTTTCTATATTTTTGTGTTCGGTTTTCCTCTTGCTCTGTATTAATTATATTTCTTCCATGTAACTATCTATGGTATATGTCACCAGGGTATTCATCTTGTCATGTGACTAAATCATTTAACCTGTTGTTCTTTTATTGAATGAATTCTTCTTCGAACGCTCTATATCGATCACTTGTTAAACCACTCTTTGTGATTTGTATGTGATCTGAGTCTAAGAGTAATTGTACGTTGTGCCAGTTATGCGCCTACAAGTAGACCAGCACATCCAATTTCTGCAACGCTTTTTATTTACTAGGAAGCTTCCTAGGCCCTACCTCAGTAGCCGCTTACGACATGCCTTGTAGGTCGCTTTGTTACCATTATTTGCTCTCCTTGCCAGCCCGGATAACACATGACGTAACAAATAGTACGAGGCGTGTTCAAATGAAAACGGGACTTGTGGATTTATTTAAAAAGTATCATAGGCAAATTAACAGTTTCAACGGAATTAAACAAAGCAACCACTTGTGAATAAGAATGCACCTGGGTTCATCAGAAAAATCTCCGTATGCATTAAGTCAAGCATCCCACTGTTTAGGTAGACGTCGAATGCCGTCCGAGAAAAAGGTGCGTTGCTGCTCACTGAACCATGTGGTCACCGCTGCCTTCACGTCTGCGTCGCTGTTGAATCGCTGTCCCTTTAGTGCTTTCTTCAACGGTCCGAACAAATGGAAATCACACGGGGACAAATCGGGACTATAGGCTGGATGATGAAGAACTTCCTAATTCTTCTTTGCCAATGTTTCCTGCAAAATTTTTGCGACGTCCGGACGAGCGTTGTCGTGGAGAAGAATCACACCTTGAGAAAGCTTGCCTGGTTGCTTAGCCTTGATGGCCTTATGCAGCTTGTCTAAAGTGTCCTTGCTTGATAAAGCAGTATGGGGTGTTGGGTGAGAAGGTAGGGGTTAGTACCTCACGGAAAATGACAGCCGTATCCTGGGTATGTCCATGGATAGTCATGATCCTATTTGGTCCCCACTTCTCACCTAGCTCATGTTTGGCTCCACGTGCCACACCCTGGGCAACAGTCTCGGCTGACTGGCTAAACAACATGAGTGGGCGGTAGTAATCCTGCTTAACCCTCCCACTTCCCTCCTTTCTTTCCCCTACCCACGTCCCCTTTTTCCCCTCCAATACTCTTAACCACAGTGAGAGCTCTAATGGCCTCTCATATGACCATTCAGATCTGGCACAGCACTACAGCATAACTGAGTAGATGTGGTAAACATTTGTATAATAATTGACAATGTACATGCACCCTCTGTGGTTGGAAAGAAGTCAGAAGGGTACTAACTAGATCTGAGGATAGAGAACCAATGTGTGCTGCTTTCTGACGGCTGACATCCATCGTACAGGCGCAGTGACTCAGGACGTGATGATCCTCTTGCCTTGAACATTTGGACACAAGCCTAGAGTATAACTGAGCTCGGCATGACCAGCAGGCAATCTGGTGGCGGGGAATGAGAACAGCGAACCCTACCTTGGCTGCAGTATCATTAAGCGACATAGAAAGCCCCTCATCCACTAGTGCTATGGCAGTATTATTCTGGCTCCTGTCCGGGGTGGGTAGGAAATCCACAGACTCCCCAGCTTTTCAATGCTATGTACAACAATAATAGAAATTCAAGCGAGATCGGACGTCGACTCGAATATCAAGGTCCGCGCCAGACAGAGGGTAACCGGGCTGTTCTGTGCGAAAAATTGACTACTGGAAAAACAAAACAAACAAATGCAAACATAGAAATACACAAAACCCTTGGAGGAAGAAGGACCTACAGATGTCAGATGACCAAAAGAACAAACATTCACTTAATATCCTACAATTAAACATCTGTGGCCTAAGAAACAAAAAGATTGAACTCTCAAAATTATTACATGACCACAAGGTACATGTGGCCCTTTTGCAAGAAACCCTACACAAAGACAGTGACCTGCACTTGACTGGATACACTAGTTATCCCTGTAGGTGTACTGACTGCCGAGGCATAGTCACATACATACGTAACGACATTCAGGGAGATGCATCACAGCTTACAACAGCCCATCCCACAGATGTGCAACAAATTACTATCTGGCACTCTGGAGGAAAATATACCATATACAACATCTATAACCCCCTGCAGAAAACACTCAAACTGCCAGAACTGCACAACACACAGTATCGCAAAACTATTTTAGCCGGTGACTTAAATGGACACTCTCAACGTTGGGGCTACCCAGACAACAACAGGACAGGAAAATTAATAGAAGAGCTATGTGATACAACAAATCTATCAGTATTACAGAATGCAGAATCTCCACCAACTCTGCTGCACAGAGCTCACCTCTCACTTACTCGACCTGACCTGACCATCTGCTCATCCGACTTGACAGAATCCTGCCATTCTCAAATACTTGATGATATCGGAAGTGATCACAAACCACTCCTTACTACTATAACAACTGTAAGTAGAGCCTGTCGAAAGCAAAAACACGGTGGAACTTCAAAAAGCTAACTGGAGACTTTTTCAAGAAACAACTGACTCTCTGCTTTCACAAGTTGAAGCCAGCAGTGTTGAGACTTTCAACGAAGAAGTAACAAAAGCAATTCTGAAAGCCTCATCATTATGTATCCCAAGGGGCAGCCGGAAATCACACAAACCATTTTGGAACCAAGACATACAAGACACCATCTATGAAAGAAGCACATTAAGGAAAACACTAGAGTCCACACCATCACTGGACATAAAAGTGCAGTACAATAAAGCTTGTGCAAAAGTAAAACTTGCAGTTAGGAAGGCTAAAATGAAAAATGGATAGACACATGCTCAAAACTAGACTTCAGACGTAATGGAAATAAAGCCTGGCGTTGGTCAACAATCTGTCTGGGGATAGTAGGAAGACAAATCCCAAACCAGTGATAGATGGAAGGAAAACAATCATTGAAGACCAGAAAAAAAGCAGAGCACTTCAACCGTTACTTTGCATCAGTGAACAGAGCAGGGCAACTCACAGAGATAGACAGAAAGCGTATGAACCACTTGAAGCAACAAGAAAAAGCTCAAACAGTAAATGCTTCCATTTTTGAGAAAGAAATTAGTAGACAGGAATTAGAACAGGCATTAAAGAAATTGAAACTTAGAAAGTCTCCTGGACCAGATAAGATCCACAACGAGATGCTTCTAAACTTGGGTCCAATAGGAAAGGTAGCAGTTCTCCATCTAATTAACATGACATGGAGAAATGGACTCCCAAAGTCTGGAGGAGTGCCCATATTATCCCTATCCTGAAAAACACCAAACCACCAGGTGAACCCAGAAGCTACCGACCAATCTCCCTAACATCATGTCTAGGGAAATTAGCTGAGAAAATTGTAAATTGTCGTCTCTACTGGTTTCTTGAAAGTACCAACACTCTATGCCACGAACAGGCGGGATTTAGATCTGGCAACTGCACAGAGGACCAACTCTTTAGGCTTACTCAAAGAATACACGACAGCTTCCAGAACAACAAACACACAGTAGCCATTTTCTTTGACCTGCAGCAGGCTTACGATCGAGTATGGAGAAAAGGCCTCCTTATGAAGATGATGGACATTGGAATACATGGGAAATTGTACAACTGGATTAAGTACTTCTTAATTGACCGTACGATCCAGACAAAAATCAATGATGCAATTTCATCTAAGGAGGTCTTAGAAGAGGGTTTACCACAGGGCTCATCCCTAAGTTGCACCCTCTTCCTCATATACATCAATGACCTTGCAAGTCAGATTACGGCTGAAAAAGCGCTATACGCAGACGACCTGGCTATTTGGCAAAGTCATGAGGATGTAGAAAGTGGAGCACGTAAACTTAACGGAGACCTAAGAAAACTCCATGACTACTGCCAGACATGGAAACTAAAGATAAACTGTGCCAAAACAGTGTATACCATCTTCACTATTAGCCACAAAGTTGCCAAACAGAATATCACATTAAATCTAGACAATCACCAACTGCTAAGAGAACAACACCCCACATATCTTGGAGTAACACTTGACCGCCAGCTTAACCTGAAGAAGCATGTTGTGAATGTAAAGAACAAAGCATTAAGAAGATTACAGCTATTGAAGAAGCTTGCTGGCACAACATGGGGATCAGACAAAGATACTCTGAGAGGCTTATATCTTGGTTACATCCCCCTCCATATTAGCCTACCTTATCGTGGTTGGAGGGTTTGTGTGCCTTTAGGATCCTTCAGGCTATGTCGGCGGGAGTCTAACTCCTGGCAGGTCTAACCAAGCCGAACAGACTGAAGGTGAAAGGCCAGACCAAAAGGCGGGGAGCAGAATGGGGCCTCATAAGGTGACAGTGCAGAACCCACCGGCGAGTGGTAAATGCTCTGGCTGCAACCAACCCATCCCCCAGCTATGGGACAAATAGCACTTGTCCTCTCTCTCTCTTGAGGAGGACATCCTTTTCTTGTCTTGTCTTCTACTTTTATGACACTTTCCCTTAAGCATAAGGGATTAAACTACAGTGTCCAGGAAGCACACCCTGCAAAAAGCCTGGGTTGGTGAGCCCGGCAACAGAAGGCTGAAGTCATCTAGAGTAGGACAACTCCAGACAAACCCGGGAAGACAGATCTCGTCAGCAGGGGACTGCAACTGTCTAGAGAACAACCTCAAAAAAAGATGTCCTCAGAAACGGAATGTGTCAGCCATTATTGGCGGGAGGAATCGACACATACGAATAACTCAAATGGCCATGCGCAAATATTTATATAACTGTGGTGCCACCACCATGGGAAACAGCCAGGTGGTGGTGGGACCGAACCCCCTGCCTCGAAGGGGTCCACCCTTAGCTACTGGCGGCCCTGTTGATTCTTGCAAAGCCAGGGGAGGACAGGGTATTACTACTGGCAGCAAGGACAAACTTTCACCCCTCACAATTATGCAATGGAATGCAGAAGGGTAACCAACAAAAACGAGAGCTAGAGGAACGTCTGCGAGCAGAAAAGATTGACATCTGCTGTATCCAAGAGACGCACCTTAATCCGGGAAATAGATTCAGCATTAGAGGATTTGAAACCTTCCGTCAGGATAGAGAAAATAGACATAAGGGTGGAGTAGTAACACTAGTTCGTAATTCCATACCGGCAGTTGAACTTCACAGGTCCAATCAGATGAGCACAGAATTCATAGCTGTTCAACTCCTTATCAACAACACTAAGATGACTCTATACAATATATACTCACCACCCTCCATTCAAACTGAGCTGGAAGCTATCAAAGTTCAAGATGACAACTTGCTTATAGTAGGAGACTTCAACAGCCACTCACCAAGCTGGGGCTATGACACGCTAGATCCTCGAGGTGAAAGCCTTGAAGAATGGCTGATCACCAACAGTCTCACCATTCTCAACCACCCAGATGATCCTCACACATGTTACTCACGACGGTGGCGCACAACAAGCACCCCAGATCTGGCTTTTGCTACAGACGACATTCACAGGATAACAGAAAGGCAAGTCTGCGACCAGATTGGAGGTAGTGACCATAGACCAGTGAAACTCCTCATAAATAACATTAACAAGGAGGAACTTACAAACTCTGCCCCTAGTTGGAATTACAAAAGGCAGACTGGAAGCTATTCCAAGAACTAGCAGACAAGTACTGTAAAGAAATTAATCAATCAGGAAAAGTGGACAGAGATGCACGTTCATTCAATAAAGCCATTTTAGATGCTGCAAAAAGGCTATACCCAGAGGGAGGAGAAAAACTACAAGCCATATTGGACACCAGAGATGGAAGTTCTCCATAGCTCGCTTTGCAGTGCCAGAAATACAATGGAACTCGCACCAACGGACCAAAATTTAATGCAACACAATAGAGCAAGGGCCCTTTATGTTAGAGAAAGAAACCAGCAGTGTAGAAAATCCTGGAAAGAAAAGACAGCCTCTTTGAACATGGAAAAAGATACTCAAAAGTTGTGGAGACTTACAAAAGCCCTGAACGATGACAACCCATCTAGAGGGAAAACAGTTCTCCAGCAAGGAGAACAACTTCTCACAGGAAAGCGAGCAGCCACCCTGATGGCCCAGTGTTACAAGCAAGAAAGCTCATGCTCAATAAGTCAGGAGCAAGGGAAAGAAGTCAGAAGTGAGATAAATGCTACATTCAAAAAGCAACAAGTGAACCCTGTATGGAGGTAGACATCACACTGACTGAGCTGCAGAGAGCACTGAAAAAGCTCAATCGTAAAAGGCCCCGGGACCAGATGGAGTATCAAACGACATGCTCAAACAAATAGGCCCAATAGCACAGAGTTTTCTACTCCAGATTTTTAACAATAGTTGGAGACAGGGGGAGTCCCAGACATCTGGAAAAATGCCACAATCCACCCAATTTTCAAAAGTGGAAAAGACAAAAAGGATCCGCAGAGCTACAGACCTATAAGTTTGCTAAGTTGCACTGCAAAACTGCTGGAGAGAGTGATAACCACTAGACTCCAGTGGTTTTAGAATCCAACCATAAACTGGATCCAGCCCAGACAGGCTACAGGCAGCATAGAAGCACTGATGACCAAGTGGCATACCTGACACAGGACATAGAAAATGGCTTCCAAGAAAAGAAGAAAACCCTCACAGTGTTCTTCGACATGTCTAAGGCCTTCGACAAAGTTTGGAAAGATGGTTTGCTACTCAAGCTCTTACGTAGTGGAATACGGGGTAGAATGTACTATTGGATAAAAGACTTTCTTACCCATAGACAAGCATCTGTAAAATTGGATGGAGTGCACAGTCCCAGATTCAAATTAAGAGCAGGAGTCCCACAGGGGAGCGTACTGTCCCCATTGCTTTTCCTGGTATATATTAATGATCTGCCACAAACTCTGCCCAGACATGTATCACACTCTCTCCATGCTGATGATCTAGCTGTGTGGTACACCTCCGAGTTTCTGGGTCCTGCCATCTTTAAACTCCAGGCCAGCCTGAACAGCGTCATAATGTGGGCAAGTAAATGGGGTCTAGAAATAAACCGGAGCAAAACTATAGCAACGCTTTTCTCATTGTCAACAAAGGAAGAACACTTCAGACTGAAATTTAACGATGATATCGTTCCCCGTTCCCATACTCCAACCTTTTTGGGAGTTAAGCTGACAGTCGTCTGACATGGAAACATCACATAATGGAAACAAACAGAAAGGCTATGAGGAAACAAAGTGTGATGCGGAAGCTGGCTGGAACTACCTGGGGAGCTGATATTCGAATCCTGAGTCAGGTGTACACTGGTGCAGTTAGACCGACCCTGGAATATGCATCATCGACATGGATATCAGCAGCCCATTCAAACAAATCGATACTGGAAAAACACAAAACAGGTGTCTGCGTACTATTTTGGGAGCCATGAAATCTACACCAATTGTAGAAATGGAAAAGGCAGCCAACATCCAGCCCTTGGAAGACAGAAGAAGGAGAAAAGTGATTCTACAGACTGAAAGGATTAAAAGAATGCCTCACCATCCACTGCATGAAAAAATGGCGGCTAGAACAAAGAACAGACTAAAGCGTACAAGTCTAAACCACAAAGCAAAAGAAATAGGAATGTCATACTTGGAACTACTAAATCATAATTCCATTCCTGAAGAATTGCTTTTGATCACTGGGAACCAGACTCAGTACCACTAAACTTCTCAACCTCCATCCCTAAATTATTAAGCAAAGATGCCGAGCCTAATCTAGTGAAAAAGCAATTACAATGGAACATCTCCATTACATGTTTCCAGAAGACAGCTGGATAAGAATTTCACAGATGGATCGGCAATGGAGGCAACCATGAATGGTGGAGCAGGAGTGTACATTATGCACCCAGATGCTACCACTGTGTCTCTAGCGGCTCCTACTGGAAGAATATGTTCCAACTACAAAGCAGAACTCATAGCCCTTCTGATGGCAGCACAGCACATGAATAAGCCGCAAGCAGCTGCAAGCAAGATGGTATTTCTTACAGACTCATTGTCAGCTATACAAGCCCTGGAGGCTAAATCCACTGACAGCACAGTACAAAAACTACAAAGAGAACTTGCTCAGCTTTCAGAAAAGGCAGAAATTCACTTGCAGTGGATTCCATCTCACTGTGGCATTGCAGGCAATGAGAGTGCTGATGTCTTAGCTAAGGAGGGCAGTGCCAAAGAGCAAATTTACCAACCCTTGTCTTTTCAAGAGGTCAAAACCCTCATACAGAGAAAATCTGCAGTAGACTGGAAGACAAACACTGGATATGATTATGGAAAAGACTCCCTCAAAGACCTAAGCAGAACAGACCAGGTCATTATATTTCGACTACGCACCGGACACTGCAGACTCAACAAACACTTATACAGACTAGGAATAAGTCAAACAGCTCTCTGCCAGTGTCAGCAGGCAGAACAGACACCAGAGCATATCCTGCAGGACTGTCCTCTTCTGTGTGAGCTGAGAAGCAACATGTGGCCACACCCAGTCGACCTGAAAACTAAGCTTTGGGAAACCTGACAGACCTGAAGCTGTCTGCCCAGTTTGTGGTCCACAGTAAATTAAGCGCATGACCAGAGATCGCTGAAGAAGAAGAAGAAGAAGGTTACATCCGCTCTGCAATAGAGTACAACAGTGCTCTTCTAACAATTTGCTCCAAGACAAACCTTGATTCCCTGGACAGAGTACAGAACAATGTCTTACGTCTAATCAGCGGAGCAATGAGGTCAACACCAACCGCCGCATGTGAAATACACACAAATGTGGAACCTCTTGGGTTGCGCAGGGACAAAGCTGCTGTTGAAGCTTATGAAAGGAGCAAAAGAATGAATCAAGATCACCCCAATAAACTACTTGTTGAGAAGTGGAAACAGAGAAACAGAATTAAACAAAAGTCAATCCTCCACCACGTCAGTGAAATCAAAGACAGATACCACCTTCCAGAAACAAGACAGCAGCTGCAGAGAGTAATAGCAAACTTACCACCACATACACTCTTGAATACACCTGAAATTAGAACAAAATTGACAGATGAAGCAACTAAACGCTCCGACGCAGTCAGCCTTATGATAGCATCTCAAAGAACCATTGATGCCTATCCCCAAGAATGGATACATGTCTATACTGATGGATCTGCATTTAAAGCCACCATCAAAGCAGGTTACGGAGCATATATACAATACCCAGACAGATCATCCGAAGAGCTGTTTGGTGCATGTGGGGAGATATGCTCCAATTATGAGGCTGAAATTCATGCGATAGAAGCAGCGTTGTACCACCTGAAGACTGTTTTCGATGCCTTTCCATCAAAGGCACAAAACATAATTATCTTCACAGATTCAATGTCTGCCCTTCAAGCCCTAGAGGATGGTGGACATTGTAAATCTGAACTATCCCATATAGCCCTAGATATTGACAGACTTATTACATCACATGACATCAAAATAACCATGCAGTGGATCCCTGGACATTCAAACACACCTGAAATGACAAAGCAGATAGGCTAGCCAAGAAAGGGTCAACACAGGAACAACCAATCACAGCAACAACTCTCCATACAGCAAAGCAAATCCTAATGACAACAAATAAGGAAATTTGGCTGAACAGATGGGCCATGGGAAACACAGGAAGAGATGTGTACACCCATATGGCCAGCCCTAACCTTAATGACAACATCAACCACCTTACAAGAAGAGATCAGAGCACCATTTTTAGACTCCGAACCCAACACATAACACTTAATAATCACTTGAACAGAATTCATCCACAACACACTCCAGAGTGCCAACTGTGCGCACATCATCATGAAACCGTTCACCACCACCTCTTCAAGTGTCAAGCACTAGAAGACATCAGAAAGACCCTCCTTCCTCCAAGGCCAGATAAATGGAACACACTATACGGAACAAAAGAACAACTTACAGACACATGCAGATACCACTACATAGCATTGGGCCGAAGGGCAAAAGCTCAAGTGCCGCTGGATCATTGAAGAAGAAGAAGAAGAAGAAGTTAAAGCAGTACTGACTGACCGTCGTCGGAGCATTCGTTCGCTTGCAGAAGAATTCCATATGTCAATTGGGACAGCCCACATGGTTGTTCGGAAGAAATTGAACTATCGGAAGGTGTGTTCACAGTGGGTCCCACGGATGTTGACTGACCACCATAAGGAAGAACGGATGGGGTGGAGTTTGAACCACTTGATGCGTTACAGGACACAGGGTGATGCATTTCTGTTGAGCATTGTGGCAGGTGATGAATCGTGGTGCCACCACTATGAACCGAGCAGCAAAATTGACATCATGCAATGGAAACATCCAGGTTCACCAAAACCCCAAAAATTCAAGACACAGATTTCTGCTGGGAAGGTTATGGTGACCGCATTTTTGACCATGAAGGGCTTTTGTTGGCCGATTTTAAGGAACCTGGTGTCAACATCAATGCCGCCCATTATAAAGACACTTTAGACAAGCTGCATAAGGCCATCAAGGCTAAGCAACCAGGCAAGCTTTCTCAAGGTGTGATTCTTCTCCACAACAACGCTCGTCCGCACGTCGCAAAATTGTGCAGGAAACATTGGCAAAGAAGAATTGGGAAGTTCTTCATCACCCAGCCTATAGTCCCCATTTGTCCCCGTGTGATTTCCATTTGTTCGGACCGTTGAAGAAAGCACTAAAGGAACAGCGATTCAACAGCGACGCAGACGTGAAGACAGCGGTGACCACATGGTTCAGTGAGCAGCAACGCACCTTTTTCTCGGACGGCATTCAACGTCTACCTAAACAGTGGGATGCTTGACTTAATGCATACGGAGATTTTTTCTGATGAGCCCAGGTGCATTCTTATTCACAAGTGGTTGCTTTGTTTAATTCCGTTGAAACTGTTAATTTGCCTATGATACTTTTAAAATAAATCCACAAGTCCCGTTTTCATTTGAACACGCCTCGTAATTATCATTTCATACTGTTGGTGGAGCATCTTGCTGAATTAATTAGAGCGCGGCTCTCATGCGGGAAACCTGGGTTCGATCCATGGTAAAGCCAACGAGTTTTTTTCTGTCGAGGCATAACGAAAAATCATAACCTAACAGTTTCACGGCGACTACACTAGCCACATGACCATTAAATTGCACATGTCCTCCCTGACCTACACTAGCCACATGACCATTAAATTTCACATGTCCTCCCTGACCTACACTAGCCACATGACCATTAAATTCCACATGTCCTCCCTGACCTACACTAGACACATGACCATTAAATTTCACATGTCCTCCCTGACCTACACTAGCCACATAACCATTAAATTTCACATGTCCTCCCTGACCTACACTAGACACATGACCATTAAATTCCACATGTCCTCCCTTACCTACACCGCCCACAAAAAGCGGTATTACAGACAAGTTGTCGGTTTGTTGTGGTTTTTTAATATATGTATTTGTTACTGTTGCTAAATTGTAGTAGTGCTAAGATTGATGTACTTTCTATAAATCATTGATTTACGTTGTTATTTATTTGTATCCAGGAAATACACAAGCGGGAATGATTGGGCAGAGATTGAAAGATTTTCATTTTCCGTATACCAGTATTATCACCTCCACAATGAGGCGTGCTCAGGAGACTGCTAGGATTATACACACTTACTTGTCTGATGTTCCATTGATAACAGATGACACTTTGGAAGAGATCATAATCCATCCTGAACCACCTTTAGTTTACTTTCGACCAGAGCAACAAGTATGTGCACAAGTATCCTACTACATATGTCAGTATCATTATCTTTCTATTTTCTGCGCTTTTATATTTATATGTCTTCTTCTTCTTCACCCTTCGCCCCTAGAGAGGCATTGGTCCGCAACCAAGGCCTTTGAAGCCCGCCTATTCAATCTCATATTTTCCAGATCTCTCCATTATCTTTCCATTTTCTTGCATTCCGTCTCCAACCCCCGTTTCCAGGTGTTCCTATGTTATCCCTTACCTCTATTGCCCTGGGGGTTTCATCGGAGAGCCTGTCTCGTGATGCTGTCAGGGGGTTTCCTATCCATCGCCACCTTCTGTCCCTTATTTCTTGTTCCAGTTGCCGTCGTCCCGCTCTATCACACAGTTCCCTGTTTGTGAACCTGTCATACTATCGCAGATGGAGTATCCTGCGCAGGTATCTATTGATGATGTCTGCAACTTTGTGGTGTTCCCTTTAGTTGTTCTCCATGTCTCCGCTCCATATAGAAGGACAGCCTTGACTTTTGAGTTAAACGTCATTATCTTAGTTTTATTCCTGATCATTCTTGAGCTCCATATGTTCTTCAGAATATTTTATGTAATTGGTGTTAACTTTGGATGCTATTAATACAAAATGCGACAACTCACACACTTACCATCTTCTTTGTCCCAGCTCATTCTGGGGTGAAGGGAACTAAGAGAGCGGATGCACTGGCGGCAATGTTACGATCGAGAATGGATCTTCTGTGGACAAAAGCGACATCATCAACGCTCTAAGAAAAAACATACGCTCTGAAGATTTCAACGAAGAAGATAAAGGGTATTCTCTATCTCGGTTGCTCAAGTTATGCATACCGATATGTGTTGCAAGGTGGGAAAACCACGAGAGAAACACCAGTAGATATATCAGTCAACACAGAACGGGAGTTGTTAGTTTAAACACACTGAAATACATACGTTGGAGGAGATCGGGGCGATTATGGACATGTACGAAATATGCCAAGAAGATGATTGTCAAATGAACAATGTTAATTATTAATGTTGGAATTGAAAAATGGATGTCCAGTGTTAATATTTCTCTTTTCTATTGTGCACTTGAAATATATTGTATATTTCTGCAGTTTTGTCTCTTGTATAAGCTTCTTCTTAGAACGCTCCATTTCGAACACCTGTTTAACCACTCTGTGTGATTTGTATGTGATCTGAGCCTAAGAGCGTGTGTACGTTGTGCCAGTTACGCGCCTACAAATAGGCCAGCACATACGATTTCTGCAACTCTTTTATTTACTAGGATAGTTTCTTTAAGCCCCTACCTCAGTCGCCTCTTAGGACATGCCTTGTATGTCACAAGGTTAATATCTTTGCTCCCCTTGAAAGCTCCGGCAAAACACGGGCGATATGTTTTGATATTACTAGTAACATCACTCTATTACTATTATTACGATTCGTATTATTATTATTATTATTATTGCAATCGCCACATGGCGTCCTGGTCTCCCCTTCCATCAATCACATACGCTCCAGTACACAAGAAGGTTGGACAACACTGTATTACAACAGATTGTTACACAGGAACTGACAAAAATTATTGCTATTTTACTCTCCAGTCCGTTTGACTCCTACAAGTCGCTGTTAGCGCCGAACAGACAATTGTTTTAGATTGATCTTAAAGAACATTCATTTACATACAAAATGGTACATTACTCATAACAATCTGTTATATATGGCCTTTTTCGTCTTTACAGACGGGCAATTGGCAAGTGTTTTACTGTGACAACTTCTGAGTTTGCGCTTTTCTCTCTTGTCGTTCAGCTCGTATATAAGTCTTTTCTCAAAAGACTCTGCGCCCTTTCGTAATTTGGCTTTCCATACAACTCTGTCATCAGCTAGTCCCTCCCATGTGCTGGGACCTATAGAAACATTTTTCGTTGAGGCTTTGCAGACATCTTTATATCTGAGCAATGGTCTGCCCTGGTGCCTCTTCCTCCGAAAGTTCACAGAACAACATTTGTTTTGGTATGCGGCAAGTTTCCATTCTTCTCACATGTCCCAACCATCTTAGTCGTCCACTGCTGATCATGCCCATGATGGAAGGCAGTTTTGCACGTTGCAGTACTTCAGAGTTGGTTATCTTGTCGTACCACCTGATGTTCATAATCTTGCGGAGACATCGAAGGTGAAAGATGTTAAGTCTCCTCTCGTGTCTTGAGTAGGCTGTCCATGTTTCTGAGCCATATAGTAAAGAACTAATTACACAGGCTCGATATATTTGAATCTTCGTCTGCAATGTCAGTTTTGTGTTGTCCCACGCTCGCTTTGATAGTATGCCGAATGTAGTAGCCGCACTCCTATACGAGCGTTGATTTCTTCATCAAGAGAAAAGCTGGCAGTGACCATGGACCCAAGATAGCAGAATTTGTGATCTGTTAATAATGAAGATAAATGCAACTGAATTCGTACACACACCTGCAATGAGAAAAGGGGATCTAAATTTAATTCAGCCACAACCCATTTTGTGAATTCAGTAGCTAATCATTGAGCGCATGTAGTTTAATTAAGCGGTAGTAAGCTCGATCACAACCCAAGCGTATCTGGTTCAAACTCCGCGGTGGACAAGTTTGAAAGCAAATTAGTTTCCTTGGATTTTTACAAACGGTAAAAGTAGACTTCACCGCTCAGAAAGCAATGACAAACTACTGAACGTATTTGTGGTGCCTAGAAAATCTACGACTCGTTTACTGTTGTTGATTGCTACGTCCTGTAAAGGATATGCTACGATTTCCGATTTTTCAGATAAACAGGTAACTGGTGCTAATCTATCTCATTGTATTCCAGCGTTACTATGACGACAGATATCGTGTAGAAAATGCTTTTAGGCGGTACTTTAGGAAACCTAAACCAAACCAGTTACATGACTCATATCTGGTCATTGTATGTCATGCTAATGTTATCCGCTACTTTATTTGCAGGTATGAGTTGATATGTTTCTTTGATATCTTGTATAGCCGTTGTACGTGCCTGTGTTGCCAGGGCTCGCAAGGGGAGTAAAGAATAGTAACACTGCGACCTACAAGGCATGTCGTAAGAGGCGATTAAGGTAGGTGCCTAGGGACTCTACCCTAATAAATAAAAAGTGTCGCAGAAATCGGATGTGCTGGCCTACTTGTAGGCGCATAACTGGCAGAAAGTACAATTGCTCTTAAGCTCAGATCACATACAAATTCAAAAGAGTGATTTAACAAGTGGTCGATATGGAGCATTCTAAGAAGAAGAAGTAGCCATTGTTCGGCCGATTGGTTACAGGGGCCCAAATCAGAGGGGTAAAGAATAGAACCACTGTTACCTGCCACGAAGGTCGTGAGAGGAGACTAGGGAGGCTGAAGGTGAGGCGGTTTTATAAAAAAAAAACACTAGATAGCTACAGAAACCACAAGCAATGAAATTCATAGCTCGCCACCCGATGAAGTAGAAGGGCCCCGCAAGGAAGAAAACGGGAACAGAGTGGAGAGATCTCGAAAACGTTTTCTTGGAAATGGGGGCCTTGAAAACCTTGGTTGCCGACCTATGCCTCCCTAGGAGCGAAGGGTGATGTGTGTGTGTGTGTGAGAGAGAGAGAGAGAGAGAGAGCCGTTGTTTATTGTTTACATAATACTTTAAAAGTTAAAGTAAAGAAATAATTTTCATACCCAGAGGTTTATTGGACAATACGGTATTAGGCCGTATTTATCTTTGAACAACTTCATATGAGAGCGGATCTCCCCTGTGTCGTCTCTGATCAAACCACAGTACATGTCCTGTAAGACTGTCCCCAGTATGTCCTTCTTCGAAAGGGATTCTGGCCCTACAACACAACACTACATTCAAAACTATATAACACCATTGATGAGCTCCAGGTAACAGTGGACTTCATCATAAGAACGTGTCTGAAGGTGTAATCACGGTGGTCTCTGTGGCTAAGTGGCTAACCCCTTGTGATCAGAAGGTCGTGGGCTCGAATCCGGACCGCGTTGTTCTGTTCACGAGTGCATTTTTCCAGAGACCCCTAGAATTGTTGCCAGAGCTACGGAGTTCGTGCTTTGTGCATTGCCCTCGGCAGGTGCCGTACCTTTTCTGCGAAGAGGGACTGAGCCATATGGGGTAAAACCCTGTGCCATGGAGTCAATCTTTCGGCTTTACAACTCCTCTAACCATCAAAATAGCGATTGCAATAAGAAGAAGTAGTAGAAATGGTAGATAATGTGGTCAACATCACACTGATTGCCTTTCTTTCAAGTGTTTTTCTGGTACTCTATTGAGGCTGGGTCAACCTCAGAGCTGTTACTGATGGAGGAGATGTGGCCCACTTACACCAGCGTCCAAGACAAACTGTATGACATGGCTGATAATCTGAGACAGATGGCTGCCTTTATTTGAGAATCCGAAATCCCATTCTAGTGAGAACGCAAAGATGGGGATCCATTCCCCCATTCCAACTGGGGAATTTGATGTTTGTTATGTTCTAAACAAGTGTAACATGAAGGTTGAACTCGCAATTAAGCAGTTGATAAAATATAATGCAAGTGATGATGTTAGTTTATGCCAATAGGTCTGTGCGACGTGGTAAAAAGTCAGGCTAGGGTTTCTTGGCTAACTCGCATGGTAGAGTTGTTGCAGAGCGAAATGAAGAGTACATGACAACTACTTCCAGTATGATGATGCAGGTTGAGGCCGTTTCTGCTGCCCCATTCCATCTTCTGACATCCACTGCAAACCCTGCTTGATTCCAAACGTATGAACGTTGTCTTTCCTTTGGATGAAACGGAAGGGTAGAGAGGTGTTTATGCAAAATGGGCAGGGTTCATTCCCCATATCAGCTGCCAGGCTAGGCAAACACTTGACCGTCTGTAAAGACGAAAAAGACCATATATAAATATGCCTTACATGAAATAGGGCTGTCACTGTGGTTTGTCACATAATTTATGTAAACAACTCATCTCTCTATTTGGATTTCTAAACACCGGAAGCTGATCTCAGAAGAAGAAGAAATAAAAGAAGAATAAAAAGAAGATACTTGATACTATTTGCTCTCTCAGGGTAAAGATTTGTATTTTTATTTTCTGAAGTTGTCCATTCTAAACTGAAATATTAAAAAAACAAAATAAACCTGCTGGTTCATCTTTTTCAGAGCCCTGCAGTCTCCAGGAGATGCCTGTACCCGAGTCCATGTGGCCAACTGCAGCTTAAGTTGGATATCGATCCAGTCTGAGGGACATCCTCTCCTAAAAATGAGGGGAGACTACAGCCACATAGACCACAATAGTATCACATATCATTAGAATGTGTCCAGATGTGGCGTGAGCAAAATCATAATCCAAACCAAATGGATTTGTGGTTCTATAAAAAAAAAAGTTAGAAACTACAACCAAATAAGACAAATAGAATAACATTACAATAGAACTTGTTTAGCTTCTTCTTTTTCTTTTTCGAACGCTCCATATCGACCACTTGTTAACCACTCTGTGTGATTTGTATGTGATCTGAGCCTAAGAGCGATTGTATATTGTGCCAGTTATATGCATACAAGTAGGCTAGCACATCCGATTTCTGCGACGCTATTTATTTACTAGGGTAGCCTCCTTAGTCGCCTCCAACCACATGCCATGTAGCTCGCAGTGTTATTATTCTTTGCTCTCCTTGTAGGCCGCGGCAACACACGTGCGACTTGAATAGCGAGCTAGTTCAGTTTAGTTCTCCCAATGAACATCCTCACACATTGGGTAAACTTCATATTCTTTCTGCATTCGCCCGCTATGAATTCAGGCGCTGGTATGGCGCTTCGGACAGATTTTTGCGTGAAGGCATGCTTTACTTTTTAATCAGTGTCTCCCGCTATTCATGCATGTCTTCTCCGACTTCAGAGGTTATTTATCCAAACTCATACATGTTCCATGCTCCAATTCGCCAGCCATTCCAGTGGTCCCACGCACACAGTACCCAAGTGAGGCCGGCTATTATATTCTCTCTTTGTCTCTCTCTCTCTGATCTGCAAACAGCACCATTGTGCTTCTCTGCACTTAACCACATTTCAATCAGAAGGTCTCTGACTCTGTTCCCACATATGTGAAGCAGATTGCGATTATAATGTACCCCCACACCCCCTCTGTCTTATTTTGTTTGTTTGTTATTTAGGAAAATAAAGTCGAGGCACGCACGTTTTAACCTAAGGACGAATCTTGTTTCGGTTACAGCAAACCGTGTCGGTTAACACACATGAAAAATCAGAATTAACTCCTGTCGGAAAATCCAATAGTCCCCCACCTCCACCCTGTCAATAACACATTTCCCACTTTTAATCAATGTCGCTTGATTTAATTTATATGTAGCGAGAGCTTGGTTATACAGTAATACAATGTATTTGTGGTCGTAGAGATTATAGGACAATGTGCGGAAACTTACAGATCCGAGGTGAGCAGACCGGATCAGATCAGGTCTGGAGAAAACCGTGTGGAAGCTGCGATAATACTAAGTAAACGGGCATATAGGCAAAAGACATGTAAATAGAAGTGTTACATATCATCATCAAATAGCTTGACCTGAGTAGAGCTTTGCCGGAATTCGGAATTTCTCTGTCTCTCTCTCTCTCTCTCTCTCTCTCTCTCTCTCTCTCTCTCTCATAGGCCAGATGTCTCTCCTCTGCAGTCGTTATGTTCAAGCAATCAGTTATATCCTGAATCCATCTTCGCCGTGGCCTTCCTCTTTCCTTTTTGCCGGATGCCTCTTTTCATGATGGTCTTCTCCAACCTTTGTGTCTTTTTATATGTCCAAAATGCTTCAATGTTCTTATTTGTAGCATCAGCCAGTTTTATTTGATTTTGAGTTCTTTCTAGATAGATCTATTTATTCTCTTCTCTGTCCATGATATACGAAGGACTCTTCTGTAACACTTATATTCAAAAGCACATATATGTTTTTCCACTGCCTTACTTTTTTTTTTTTCTTTCGTGAGCTTTCAACTCAGACAAAGTTTCATCTCTGAAACTGATTTTTGCGTGAAAATCCGTTTTCCAATTTCTTACAATGGCAGCAGCGTGCACATTGTAAATTACTTACACTGGCAGCCGTGTGCTCAATGTACTCGTAATTAGTATTCCTCGCCATACAGGCAGATTTTCTCCGGCTTCAGAGGTACTCACGTTATCGTCCTGAGTAAGACCAGGGACTCGAACAAATGCCGGACAGTAGGTTCGAACCCGAGCTATGAGGCGTCTCACAGCTAGCAGGCCGAGCTACTATCAACTACTCTAGGCAGTCCCCACTGCCTTACTAAATGTCCATGCTTCACACCCATACTTTGCCACTGGGAATATGCATGCTCTTATTATTCGTAGCTTTGTTTTCATGTCAGTCATATTCCATACTTTTGTTTATTTTGTTTAGTTTAATTGACAATTGCTAATTTTCATAGCTAATCATTTATTTGTCCTAAATTATGCAATACTGCAATTTGCATGTCTATTGTCTATATTGTCCTAGATATTATGGGATATAATCAAATAGAGAAATGTTAGATTATAATATGTTGCTAACCATGCTGTATCACATTCCGCCTGTGTGGAGCTGGGGCCCACAAGGGAAGCAAAGAATAGTACCACTGCGACCTGCAAGGCATGTCGAAAGAGGCGACTGATGTAGGACCTAGGAAAGCTACCCTAGTAAATAAAAGCATTGCAGAAATTGTATGTGCTGGCGTACTTGTAGGCGCATAACTGGCACAATGTACTATCGCTCTTAGGCTCAGATCACAAACAAATCACACAGAGTGGTTAACAAGTGGTCGATGTGGAGCGTTCGAAGAAGAAGAAGTATCACATTGACGGAATGTGAAATATAAATATTCTATGAACACAATTTTATTGTAAGAAAATAAAGCTTCCAAAATTCAAGTCATGACTTTGTGTGTGCATTAAATCTATCGTGTTGGAAACTTTCTCACATATTTAATCAGTACTAAATACTTCATTTCCGAGCGTTCCATATCGACTACTTGTTACCCACTCTTTGTAATCTGTAAGTGATCTTGCTCGAATGGTTACCGGAGCCCAAATTTGAAGTGTAAAGAATAGAACCACTGTTACCTGCCACGCATGTAGTAAGAGGTGACTAAGGAGGTTTGAATGAAATCGGATGCACGTGCCCTGAACATGTAGAAGTCTATGCAGTTAAGGGGCCTACCAAACCAATGTGCAACGTATACACATTCTTGGCAAAGATCACACATATCACAAAGAGTTATTTAAATTGGTCGTAAAGAACGAACGCAATACATGAAATAAACGTCAACTTTAGTAGATGACAGCCTCATATCCATGACTGACTCAAATTTATCCGTTTTATGTACACAATGAAAGCTGGCAATGAGGAGAGTCTGACCGAATGGATTAGATAGAACGCGGCTCCTATGCGGGAGACCGTTGTTCAATTCACGGTAAGGCCAATGATTTTTTTTCTGCTGTGGGTATAAATCAAAAATCATAACCTGAACAGCCACTGCGGCCATTAAATTCTTCAGGCTCTCGTCCCACCTGCATTACACAGCCCTAACAAACAGTACTACGGGCCGTAACAACAGTGGTTTTTGTTTTAATTAACGCTGGGCGTATCAAGAAGAGAACGGTTTAGAAATGAAGACGTCAGGAAAAAAGTGCGTACAACATCAGTACTGAACTTCATCAAGAAACAACAAATTAAGTGGTTCGGTCACATAAGTAGATTACCAACAGACCGCCTCAAAGAGCAATGCTACTCCCATATAGTGGATACAGAACAAAAGGCCGACAACGCAAAACGTGGATCTCAGAAATAACAGAGGTGGTGAAAATAGTATTTATGAAACGCACACAAAAGTCCGTCATAAAAATATTTTCTTATCCTGACGTTGTGAAGCAAAACAAGGTTGGAGAAATGAAAAGGAACAAAAGAAAGAAGACATAAAGATGTACACAAGACGTTACATGTAATCCTCAACTGCTGTGATGAGCTTAGCTCACAGTTACATTCATGCAACGTACGCGTCATGTAGTGTCTTTGAACTACTATATTGTAAATACAGGCTCTTGAACCTCCACATCCAGTGGTCAAACTGAGGCCATAGATCTTCTTCACCTTTCAACTCCCAACGGAGCACAGGTCTTCAACAAACTTCTTCCAGCTCTTTCTCTCTCCTGTCATCCCTTCCAATACCTTTCCATATTTTATCTATTCTTTTAATATCAGTTTCCAGCTCTCTTCTCCGTGTATGTCTAGGTATTCCCCTACTCCTCTTTCCCTGCGGGTTCCAAAACAGTGCCTTTATTTCAATGCTTCCGGTCGGTCTTCTCAATGTGTGTTTTATACATCGTCAGCGTCTCCTCCGTAGCTCTTTCTCCACTGGTATCTGCTTAGATCTTTCTCTGAGTTCCTCGTTCGTAATCGTATCATACCATCTCAGTCTGAGGCCATAAGTAACGGTTAGGAAATACATTTTAGGGAATCCATCTTAAGGTAAACACCATGAGGTGTACTGGAGAATGCGGTTTTGGGTCTGTATTTGTTTACCATCGATGTATTCAACATCACGTTCTATACGAAGCGCAATATCAAATATAGGCCTAGTCTAAAGACGAAGGATTGACTTTATCGAGGCGAATTTAACACCGTATGGATCGGTCCTTTTCCGCAGAAATTGCACGCTTATTGCCAGAAAGTATTGCACAAAGGACGATCTCCGTAGCTCGCAAAACAATCCTGGGGGTTTCTGGAAAAAATGCTTTCGTGACCAGAACGGTATGGTCGGAATTCAAACTTATGACCTTCGGAACGCAATACAAGGCTTAACCACTTAGCCACAGAGATCCATTGGTTTCATGTTCTCATTTAGGTCTAGTGTTCAATATGAACAGGTAAAAGAAACCATAATAATTGAAACTTTATAAGAGTAGATTGAATTGTCTATGTTCAGACAAAAATAAGCAATAACAATTTGCACAATTTCTACGAAATTTCACCATACTACGGAGATTGTGCACTTACGCTGAGATCTTCCTGTGTTCAAAACAAAAAGGGAGAACAGAGTACATATAGTTTATCAAAGCGCAATTGTTAAAGTCATGTCAAGCAATCAAACAGACCCGTTATTCAAACGGAAGAAATGACGCATTATCTGACAGCTACCATTACCTTGTCACAAGAATAGGGAAATTATAAAATAGATATAGTCATAGGAAAATTTATTTAGGGATGAACCTAACGGCAAGAGTAGCGCAAACTCAAAGTCGTCAGTTACACACTTGCCAAATGGCCGTCCGACGAAAAATGTCATATGAGGTCATGCAATAACTATTATCATATAACCACTGGGTAACGATGATATCGGTGGCGTCTGTGGCTTAGGGAATAGTGACTCGCTCTATTAACCCCGACATTCTGAGTTCGAATCACACTGCGGACAATTTGGTTGCAAATTGTTTCGCGTGGATTTTTACAAAAGGACTATAGCACCACCCGTTCAGAAAGCAATGACAAACTACTGAACTTAATAATACCTAGAAAAATCACAAATAGCGTTAAAAGCTGGGGTTGATTCGCAAAGTCCTGTAAAGGATATGCAATTACTTTTAACGATGATATTATGCCATTTTCTGAACATTAGGTGTGCACGTTATGCGTGGGGGCCAAAGTTGTCAGATTGAGGATTCTTGGCCAAAGTATTAAACCGTTACCTGATTGAGGATGTAGGTTGATAAAGCTTTTTTGTCGTGTCCATGGTAATGAAATAACTGAAAAACTGGCTCCCAAATCACATATAGTGGAAACATTGATTGATATAATGAAATCTCTCCGTTGCAGCGTTTTCCCTGATTATGACTTAGACATCTATATGTGGACGCGATCAAAGACTAGAACTGTCCTTCAAGAGGGACATAACTCCGGATGTATGTACAACTAATACGATATTGGAACTATCAGCATGCATGTACAGCACCACTGCAAAAGGAGACTGGGCACCTTTGGGGCTGCCCCGGAGTGAAGTCCGTGCATATACAGAGACGTCCGTACTGAAAAAGATAAAACTGGCATTCAAAATGGCAATTTATCTGCTAAAAAATCGTAACTTATTGCAAAATTTATAAAAATCTGCCATTGTCAGATTGAATGAAAGCTGTGAACTGTGAATGTAAGAGTTGTCAAATATGGAGTTCAGGAAATACGTCAGACGTCTGCGCGCTTTCTCACATGTAGCTAAACAATCTTTAAAATTTGGTGCTGTAGTAGTTGTTGGTGTTGTTGTATATAGTAAATGGAATAGCAATAGTATTCTGCACGCAGCATGGACGACCGGCTATGAGCCAAGCGTCAAATGGGATTCCAACTGGGATAGGTAGGCCTCATACTAATACTTCATGATCGTGACGTTAAAAGTTCATTCATAACAATTATCGTCGAGTCTGACCTGACTAATCGCACGTGAAACTTGTATTGTCACCGATGGCATCGTCGATAAAAGAAATCGCAAATAAGAAAAATAAATGAAATGCCATTTTGGAAAGGCAATTTGTTGTTAATTAATTTTGTCGGGTTTGTTGGAATCACATGATTACAACAAAAGACAATTTTTGTATCATGATCTTTTGACTTTTCAGACTTATTTCTTTCTGGTGCGTTAGTTTAGGTTTAGTTTTCTAGACTTAGTGACTACTGTCTTACTACCTCTACGGTCTTACTAAAGTACTAGTAACTGTAGTTTATATCTCTCTCTCTCTCTTTGCCTTTTTACCCGGTTGGGGCATAGGCCCTCAACCAACTCATGCCAAGTCTTCCTATCTCTAGCTATCTCCTGCAGCTCCCTCCAGCTCTTCTTTATATTGTTGATCTCCGCCTCCAAATCTCGTCTCCATGTATTTCTCGACCTCCCCTTCTTTCGCTGCCCTGCGGTTCCAGGCAAGGACCCTTCTTGTTATATTCCCCTCTGGTTTTCGCAAAGTGTGTCATATCCAGCGCCAGCGTCTTTTTTAACCTGTTCGTTCACTGGAATCTGTCTTGTTCTCTCCATAAGTTCCTCATTTGTGACCCTATCATACCATCTTATTCCCTCTATTCTGCGCAGACACCAGTTGATGAATGTTTGCAATTTATGCGCTATTGTTTTAGTTGTTCTCCATGTTTCTGACCCATACAGTAGAACTGCTTTTACATTAGAGTTAAATATCCGAATTTTTGTTCTAGATTTGATTTCTTTGGACTTCCAAATGTTTCCCAGTGCAATGAAAGCTCCTCTTGCCTTCTGTATTCTTATTTTAACATCTCTATCGGTTCCACCCTCTTTGTCTACGTTGCTGCCCAAATATGTGTATGATTCTACCTCTTGAAGTGGGATTTCCCCAGGGAGATCGAGTTGTCGTTGCTTGGTTAATTCTCAATATCTTTGTCTTTCCCATATGAATGTTCAGCCCTAGTTGCTGGGACCTTTGATTCAATGTGTTTAGCTTATCCTGCATCTGATTTCGTGTATGTGACAGAAGGGCTATATCATCAGCGAAGTCCAGATCATCTCGTTGCTCTGTCAGAGTCCATTGGATTCCATTTCTGGTGTTAGTTACTGTGGTCTTCATAATCCAGTCTATTGTCAGTAAGAACAACAAAGGTGATAGAAGACATCCCTGACGCACTCCTGTTTCTATTCCAAAAGTATCTGTTAGTTTACCTTCATGAAGAACTCTACATTTCATATCTGTATATGTTGCTTTTATTAGGTTAATAATTTTCTGTGGGATTCCATAATGCCTCATTAATTTCCAAAGGGTTTCCTTATCAATACTGTCAAAAGCCTTCTCATAATCAACAAATCCGATATAAAGTGGGGATTTCCATTCAATACTTTGCTCTATTATTATATGTAATGTGGCTATCTGGTCAGCACAGGATCTATTTGGTCGGAATCCTGCCTGTTCATCTCTTAGCTTTATATCGATGGCCTCTCTCAATCTCTCCAGGATGACTGCTTAGTATTTTCCCAGGTACTGACAACAGCATTATTCCCTATAGTTTTCACACTTCTGAAGGTCCCTTTCTTTGGTAGCTTCACCAGGTATCCTTCTCTCCAGTTTGCTGGTATTTCTTCGGTCTCCCAGATTCTGCTAAATAATTTATACAGTATTTCTGTGGATGTGTTTATGTTGGCTTTAACCGCCTCTGCTGGAATACCATCTGGACCGGCTGCTTTCCCATCTTTTAAAAGTTTAATGGCTTTACTAATCTCCTTGGATGGTTTCTCACGGTTGATGTCCAAGTCAATTTCTGCCGGTTGGATATCGGGGAGTTTGTAGGTGCTGGTCTGTTCAGGAGTTCCTTGAAGTATTCCATCCATCTTTCCATTTGGTCTCTAACATTAGTGATAGTTTCCCACTACTATTTTTGATCAACCCATTTGATGGTCTGTATTTTCCTGCTAGCTTTCTAGTGATGTTGTAAAGATCCCTAAGGTTTCCTTTTCCTGCAGCTACCTCTGCTTCTCTTGCTAGATCTTCTACGTATTGTCTTTTATCTAACTTTATTTGTTTCTTCACTTTCTTGCTAGCTTCTGTGTACTTTTCCTGGGCTATGGCTTTGGCAGTTCTAGTTTTGCTATTATTTAAATCTGCTTTCCTCTTTTTCCTTTCTTCTATTTCCTTGAGAGTTTCTGGAGTTATCCATGCCTTATGATTCCGCTCCTTCTTTCCTAATACCTCTGTGCATATTTCATTCCAAATATTTTTGGCTTGCTGCCAGCATTCTTCCGCACTCACCTCATCTTCTAATTGCTGCAAAACCTCATACTTATTAGAGACTGTGACCGTGAACTGTTCCTTTGTTTCTTGACTTCTGAGGTATCCTACATTATATTGGTGTCTATGTTCATGGAATGTTATGTATCGCTTAAGCTTCAGTTTAATTTTACTTATCAGCAAATGGTGATCCGAATCTACATCTGCCCCCTTAGAACCCTTACATCTTGTAGAGATGACCTGAATTTCTTGTTTATGCATATGTGGTCAATTTGATTTTCTGTTCTGTGATCTGGTGATACCCAGGTTGCTTTATGTATTCTTTTATGTGGAAAGACACTTCCACCTATGACGTATTGATTCGCTGCACAGAAATTAGTGAATAGTTCTCCATTTTCGTTCATTATTCCTAGTCCGTGTTTTCCCATGATCTCCTCGTAGCCTATGTTGTCCGAACCTATTTTGGCATTGAGGTCGCCCATCAGAATTTTGATGTTCGCATTTCTCTGATTACCTATAGTATTTTGAAGTTTTATGTAAAATTCCTCTTTTACTTTTTCCTCTTTATCATTGGTAGGTGCATAACACTGGGTCACATTCAAGAATACTTTCTTTTGGTGGTTCTGAATGTTGCTGTGATTATCCTAGGACTCACTGCTTCCCATTTTATTAGTGCCTTCTCCGCTTCTTTAGATAGCATTAAAGCCACTCCTTCACTATGGGGGCATTTTCTTCCATATGGCCTGAGAACAGCATTGTTTCTCCTGTGTTTAGACGTTGTTTGCCTGCACCATTCCACCTAGTTTCACATAATCCCAAGATGCCAATCCCGTGAAATTTCATCTCATTTACAACCTGTGCTGTCTTTCCCATTTCATACATACTTCTAACATTCCAGGTGCCAATTCTGGAGCTTTTCCTAGGTGAAAGGAAGATAATCTGCGTTGTAGACTCCTTGCGGCTTTCTCTGCATCGCTTCATACCTCTTCTAGAAGAGCTTCCTTTCCTCTTGGTTGGCACAGTTTTATTTTATTTTTATGTGACTTGTTCATGGTTAGTTGGATTTTGTGGCTAAAATAATGATGGCATAAGATTTGATAAAAAAGTATTAATAGTAATAATAGATTAGAGAGTAATAGAGAGTAAGCAGACCATCACATAATCTAAACCTATCTATTATATAACTATATCTTTTTGGCTATACTAGGCTATAGCATTATGATTATCATACTCAGTCATACCATTGATTGGCAACGGGCATATTGTGCTTGGCATATAATTCTAAATTGTAAAAAAAACGTTCATCTATCTATCTATATACTGTCTAATCCTGTTTGCCTTTCAGCGGCAGGTCGAAAAAGGAGACACCTGGAGCGAGCATCTCTAAGACTCTATGCACATTGTCTTTCTTTCTCTTCTCCCTCCTGCTTTGCTTCGGGGTAAGAAGAGTTTTCTAGCACTGGCTTTTGTGTGTGCTTCATAAATAGTGTCTTTCGTCGCCTCTGTTATCTCTGAGGTCCACCTTTTGCGTGGCCGGCCTTTTGCTTTGTATCCACTGTATCGGAGCAACATTGCTCTTTGTGGTATACTGCCTGTTGGTAATCTGCTTATGTGGCTGAACCATTTAATTTGTTGCTGTTTGATAAAGTTCAGTACTGATGTTGTACCCACTTTTTCTTGATGTCTTCATTTCTTAGCCTGTCTCTTCTTGATACTCCCAGGATTCTTCGTAGACACTTCATCTCTGTTGTGACTAGTTTTATTCTGTCATTTAATGTCAGTGTCCAGGTTTGGCACTGATAGCATAATGTAGGGTGAAATATTGTGTTGAACAATGCTCTTTTTGTGTTCATGGTGACCTGTTTGCATTTTAAAATTGGCGCCATTCATTTGTCCTAGTGTTTGATTTGCTTTGTTGCATCTATGTTGGACTTTGTTAGTTATTCTTCCAATTGCTGAAAAGATGCTCCCTAGGTATGTAAAGTCTTTGACTTGTTTTAATGGGCGTTTGTCGATGGAGATATTGGTGATGTTTTCCTCTCTAGCAAATGTCTTTACTTCAGTTTTTTAGATATTTATTCTCATATTGTATTTGTTGCATGCTAACTGGAGTCTGTTAATGTGTTGCTGTAGCTGTTCCTCTGTTGTTGATACGATTGCTTGGTTGTCTGCAAAAAGAAATTTGTTTAAGAGTTCCTCATTGTTGTTCTCTTCACTAGTGTTAGCAGTTTTACAGATTTGATCTATATATGTGATGAACAATAGTGGTGATAATACGTATCCCTTACTCCTGACCCAACGTTGAACTTTTCTGATAGACCTGTGTATGTTCTAACTGTGCACTGGCTGTTTATATAGATGCTCTTACGTAGGTTAATTAAGTGCTCATTAACCCCATAGTTTGACAATACCGTCCACAACTTATGTCTACGCAGTCTAACGCTTTTTCCTGGTCTACAAACATTCATCATGTTACTAATAGTAAGTTATATATACTAATATAGTAAGTTAATACTAATAGTAAATCATAAATGTAATATTATTGTAAAATAAAATTGTTATTTACCTTTTCTATGATCGTATTTAATTATAATTTAACTACTAGTCATGTTATTCTTGAATAATGAATATAAAGCCTGGATATATTTTGTAAAAACATTTGGAGAGCTTCCCAATTAGAATACAAAAACCAAGTTTATGATTTGCTTTGTTGTTTAAGTTTTATAGGGGATTGTTAAGCCAAGACAACACTCTCTGAACCTGAGAAGCAGATTTTGACTGTTATCATTTCTTTCAGGGTGTGCGTTATATCTTTGGCCAGAAACATGAACAACTCCTTGTGGAGAATTCAGTTCTTGTAAGTCAAAGGATCTATGGCAGATTGGTACTTTATATGGATCCGAATATTGAACATCAGACAAAACAACATCTAAACCAGGTGTGGAAAACCAATGACAAGACTCTACCTACCACTTTTTTTGTATCCAGCATAAGGCAGACACTCAAAGCTCAACACATTGGGGCCAAGGAAGCATGAAATGGAGACCGAGTCAACACAAAATTGATTTTAAATGAATGTCTCGAACGATCTCTCCAATTTAAACAATTAAACTGCAAAATGTGTCAAAATTTTGTCTGAGGTGAATTACGAACATACCAAAGAAACATTGAATGCCCTATTTCTTGTTTTATTCAATGGGTGCTTGTACATATACACACACATTTTGTGGGACATTTAATAACTTCCCAGTATTGGCAGTAATCAATACACCCTGCATACTTGTAAGTGCTCAAGCTCAGTCTTTTATCTTTTTGTTCCAAGTGCATGATAAGCTGGGTCTGACATTAAAAGCAGACTGAGTAAGGCATGATGTGCATTCATGAGTACTAAGACGTCTGGAAATCAGCCCAATACAGCATCAGAATCAAGATAATTCTGGAGAATGACAGAACAAGATATGTCCAAAATCTCCACCTTCCATACAAATTGTCTGAGAAAGATCTTGCGCATGTTCTGGCCAAATACTATCTCTTAACCAAGAACTGCTTTACATTGTCAACAAGAAATATGAGCACCATCATCAAAAACGACACTGTAGATGGATCAACATGTGATAGCATGAAGACTAACTGCACTGAGATGGATACAGGGAAAACCCAAAACCAACTGAAGAACAGTAGAACATGAACTAAAAGAAATTTATCCCAGCTGGAACAAATACAGAGGATGGTTTAGAATAGGGAAGAATGGTGTGCATTTGTTGCTGCCCTAAGCACCAGGGGCATGCCAGAGAGAGAGCATGCCAACCAACACTAACTTTGTGACAGAATTTTGTAATTGAATATTGGTCTGTTATATGGAAAATTATACTGGCATTTGTTTTATCATATATTTATTATTGAGAAGCACATTTTAACTTTATTTTATCATGACATAATTTTGGCGTAATTAAATTGTAGTTTGTTAACTAGATGGAAGACTGGTTAAATGTTCTGGAAACCACAGGGGAATTCTCTCTCTCATATATATGTACATTACATAGGGCCTGAAAGTAATTTATCCATACCGCCCTGTCCTGGGCAGCTTGGTCAATATCTTCTATGGAATTGAGTCTGATATTTCTCATCTCTCTCAGTGAAGTTCATTTCAGGGTTTCCCTAAGGCGTCCTTTGCTTCCCACTTCAATGACAGTTTTGTTATTCTGTCTTCTCAAAGTATGCCCATTATATCTCCATCTTCTCTTTCTTAATGCTTTGTTATTGTCTTCTCAAGGTATGCCCAACATATCTCCATCTTCTCTTTCTTATAACAGTTGTTACTCGTGGTTGACCAGACATTTCTCCCGAATTCATCCTATTTTATGTTAATTTTTTTGTAGTCTTTGCTATACAGATACAAAAATGAGACTTCTTGTACACTTTAAAATAAGGGGTGGACATTGTGTTATTTAATTATTTTATGTGAGATCAAACTTTTATGATGAAGTTTTAGGTTATTGAACCAACCTCATAACAGTACATACAGACTCTAGGTGCTCAGTCTAATCCAGCAGATGTCAAAGTATACACATCTTTATGGTTTCTGTGACATACAGGTTAAATTCACTCTTTGTTCTGCTATGCAAGTGACCAGTTTTGCTACGTCTGATAACAGTCTAATATCTTTCTTGTCGTTTTTTGCAGGCGAGACCCCCATAGCTTGGTGCCACCTCCTAAAGGTAGTGGAGATGGAGACAGTGACTACAACAAACAGCTGAAAGCTCACACACCCACAGCCAGTAGACATATTTTACTCATCCGCCATGGACAGTATTTTGATAATGCTGCTATTGATAAAGAAAGGTTTCTGACCAGCTTAGGTGAGTTGCAACTTAGATGATTTATTGTAGATTTTCTTGCTGTGACACGAAGGGTTGGAGAAGACCATTATGGAGGGAACATCCCGTAAAAGAGAGAAGATGCAGGCCACAGAGAAGATGGATTCAAAATGTAACTGATGGTTTGAGCATGACAGCTGCAGATGTGGGGGGCATCTGGCCTATGAGAGAAATTCTGAAGGGCTGTTAAGTTCTGCTCAGGACAAGCTATTTGACGATGATCCTGAAGCTATATATAAACTGTTGTATTTCTTCTTCCCACATATAGTCATTCACCATGGACAGTAATCTGATTATTTTGCAACTCAAATAATTGACTAGGATTTTCATTTTGTGACATTATAGCCATCAGTTATTGTTGATTGCTTGATATGACCATCATTGCACTTCGGGGAGTACAATATGTGCTCTGATCTCTTTCTTACACAGGAAAATTTCAGCATCAGTGCACAAACTCTGTAGCACCGGCGAGGGTCCCAGATGTAATTTTGAAGATAGTGAAAATATTTAGTAGGAATTTTGGTATTTTAATCTTGCGAATGAATTTTGTCCGGCAGCGGATTTCCAACCAGCGCTTCTTGATTTTTGAACTACCTGGGGTTCTTTTACATGCTCAACTTGAAGACAGGACTTATGTTTTCTCGTCCATCTCTGATAAGACTAGGAACTTGATCTCACCTACACTGAGATCAGGAACCTCTGGAAAAATATCTAGATGGCTTCACGAGGCGGGCGAACCGAGTGCTTTTGGAACAAAAGGCAGGCATCTAACCTCTACTCTACAGAGACCCCCTGCTTTATACATTTCTTTTACTAATCTAACTTTTCATATTTGGTTTTATCCAGGTCGTGCCCAGGCTGAATTGACTGGTCAGAGATTAAAAGAGTTGGATTTGCCATACACGATTCTCATCTCCTCCACCATGACACGTGCCTTGGAGACAGCAGAGCTTGTGCACAAGTACCTGCCAGATATTGAGCACGTTACAGATGACAGTTTGCGGGAGGGTGCTCCAATTCCTCCAGAACCACCATTAGGCAGCTGGAGACCAGAACAGAAAGTGTGTAAACTTCTTTCATCTTCTTTACATTTGTTTTTATCAACCAGATTAATAACTCTTTAGGATCTGCATGGTTGCTATCTATCTCTTATGCATATAGAACATGTGCATTCGAAAAAATTTTGTCCTAAGGAAGTGCTTTTGTTTCCCTGACCTCGTCCGTGTGTTGCCGGGAAAGAAAAAAAGGAAACACGCAAGGAAAGAAAATGAATGGTAACACTGTGACCTACAGGGCATATTGTGAGGCGACTGAGGTAGGGGCCTAGGGAAGCTACCCTAGTAAATAAATATAGCAGAAATTGGATGTGCTGGCCTAATTGTAGACGCATGACTGGCACAACATACAATTGCTCTTAGGCACAGATCACAAAGAGTGGCTTAACAAGTGGTCGATATGCAGCGTTTTAAGAAAACAGCTGCTAAATTGGACATTTATGTGTACTCTCTTACAGCAGCTGCTAAATTGGACATCTCTCTCTCTCGCAATCCCAAATTGGATATCTGTATATATACTCTCTTACAACAGCTGCTAAATTGGACATCTATGTGTAGTCTCTTTAAAAAAAAAACCTTTACAGGACTTTGCGAATCAACCCCAGCTTTTTAAAGCTGCTTTTGATTTTTCTAGGCATTATTACATTCAGTAGTTTGCCATTGTTTTCTGAACATGTGGTGCCATAGTCCTTTTGTAAAAATCCACTCTAAACAATTTGCAACCAAACTGTCCGCAGCGTGATTTGAACTCGGAACGCCGGGGTTAATAGACCGAGTCACTATCCCCTAATCCACAGACTCTCTTACAGCAGCTGCTAAATCCTGTTTTGTTGTTTCTTTCCAGCAGTTCTTCCAAGATGGAGCTCGCATAGAAAGTGCTTTCAGGAAATATTTTTACAGAGCAGACCCAAACCAGAAGGAGGACTCTTATGAGGTCGTTGTGTGTCATGCTAACGTCATCCGCTATTTTATTTGCAGGTTTGAGTTCACGTTTATTATTAAGTCTTGTATAATTGCAGTTATTGTTTACATTAGACATTGTTATTCGTGTTTGATATTTTGTTAGATTCTTCTGGAATTGTTGAGAATATAACCCTTTAACTGCAGGGAATTAAGGTTTGTACTACAGTTAGTTTAAACCACAAGAATTGATTGATCTCTCAAATTATTGATCCCGAAATTAGTACACGATTTAAAGACTGGCTTAACATTGTATCAAAATTCTAGTTAAAGCTATCAGTTCTCTTCAATTTACTGAGAATTTAATTTACCTGCAGGGAATTAAAGTTTGTACTACAGTTAGTTTAAGCCAAAGTGATTGATTGATCTATCAAATTATTGACATCCACATTGGTACATAATTTGAAGAGGGACTTGAAATGGTATCAAAATTGTAGTCAAAGCTATCAGTTCTCTTCAATTTTTACTGGAATATGGTAACATAAAAATATTTGGGAATATACCGGTCAACATAAACAAAGCAAACAAATTTAGACTGCTTATAAATAAATGTTAAGTAAATGGAACAAGTAGTTCCTTTCTCTTGGACATACACAGTAACATGTGATGAAAGAAAGTTAAATGAAAATCAGAAAAAGAATAGAAATGGTCCAAACTATATTTAACATGAGACAGATGTTAATGTCCAAACAAATAAAGCATATGGTGAAAATATGTTTTTATATGTTCATTATAATATGGTCAATAATTTGTCAAAGACATGCAACCTATTTTCTCTGACAATAAGTGTCTCCAAAACAGTTGTATTATGTCAGGGAGGTAACACATCAAATATCACTTTAAATGGCAACCATCTAACACCAGTTCACAAATTCTGCTATCTTGGGTCCATGGTCAGTGCCAGCCTTTCTCTTGATGAAGAAATCAATGCTCGTGTAGGGAGTGCGGCTACTACATTCGCCAAACTATCAAAGCGAGCATGGGACAACACAAAACTGACATTGCAGACGAAGATCCAAATATATCGAGCCTGTGTAATTAGTTTTTTTTTACTATATAGCTCAGAAACATGGACAGCCTACTCAAGACACGAGAGGAGACTTAACATCTTTCACCTTCGATGTCTCCCCAAGATTATGAACATCAGGTGGTACGACAAGATAACCAACTCTGAAGTACTGCAACGTGCAAAACTGCCTTCCATCATGGGCATGATCAGCAGTAGACGACTAAGATGGTTGGGACATGTGAGAAGAATGGAAACTTGCCGCATACCAAAACAAATATTGTTCTGTGAACTTTCGGAGGGAAGAGGCACCAGGGCAGACCACTGCTCAGATATAAAGATGTCTGCAAAGCTTCAATGAAAAACTTTTCTATAGGTCCCAGCACATGGGAGGGACTAGCTGATGACAGAGTTGTGTGGAAAGCCAAATTACGAAAGGGCGAAGAGTCTTTTGAGAAGAGACTTATATACGAGCTGAACGACAAGAGAGAAAAGCGCAAACTCAGAAGTTGTCACAGTAAAACACTTGCCAATTGACCGTCTGTAAAGACGAAAAGGCCATATAATATGGTGCACAAACACTGTGACATTAATTATACAAGAACCTAGAAGACAAAGCTGAAGTCTTTTAAGATTTCAATTTACAGAATAATCAAACATAATTTTGTACATGGACACAAGTAAACAAATAATAAAACATGGAACCTCTGAAGTCGGAGAAGGCACGCCTGTATGGTGGGGGGCACACCGATAAGAAGGAAACCATTCATTCACGCAAAAATCAGTCAGTACAGGCGAGTATAGTCCAGGCTAGTTATGTACAGTTCAGACTTATCCTGAATTCATAGCGGTGAACCCAAAAAAGAAGATCAAGACATGGCAAAAAATTTTAAATAGACAAATCATCTTTTCTTGCAATGAAATGATGGTTTTGTTATGCCATGTTACTGTTTGCTGTGATACCTGTTCCTTTCAGCCTGACACATCCATCTTTAGCACATCATTGTTGGTGTCAGTTCTCTGTTGGTGCCTTATCTCTTCTGTCCCATTGTTAGCACATCTAGCAGGCTGGTGACTTGATTATTATTCTTATATTAATGTTTTACAAACAAAGCACTGGTAGGTAAAGGGTTGATACAGTGGAGTTCTGTCAAGTTAGTAACATACTCTCATGTTGTATATTGATATTAATCTCATAGTCTAAGCAGATGTATTATTTATTTTCTAATTATAAGCAATAAGTTAGTTGAATTATATAGACAACAGTAACACGACAGTAATATAGCATTGAGCTACATAAATATTAGTTATAGTTCGTTCCAAAATTTGGGAACATCTTTGCCGACTGATATAAAATCGTTCACTTGGCAGAAATTATGGATTTTTCTATAGATAACAGTGGCGACCTTCATAAAATATTTTTTGCTTACCCTTTAGTGCTATATGATTTTACTTATATATTAATAGTAAAATAACAGCGATGTTGATTTGGTATACACATAGAAGTTTAACAGCACGGTAATCAAGTTTTCCTATAGTTAGGCATTTGCGTGCTCCACATGCAATTCAGCACAAGTGCAAATTGGGAATCCCGTGGAATTATTCATTTCATCCTGTTTCCGAATTATTGTCATTGCGTATGCACACACCATTTATTTTCATTTATAGAAGTTGAAGGTATCATTTGTTTGCTATGTCACATTGCTTTTTATAATATGTAATAGGGATACGCCTTTGCAAACATTCACCACCATTTTGTGTATTACTGTAAATTCTAAACTTTGGTTATCATTTTGTTGTGCTTATGCAAAATTATATTTTAAAAAATGCTTTGCCAATTAGTTAAACATGAATTCGTGAGTTATAGTGTATAAGACTGCCTGCAAAAAATCACTTATGCATCAGGTAGATTTTGTACAAATTAAACCTTAGTGTGTTCATAGATTTTGGAACGAACTGTAGTTGAGTTGCATAGACAACAGTATTCGTAATATAACATTGAGTTACATAAACGGTAATTCATATATTAAACTATGTAACAATAAAGTGTTAGATAGATAATTTTACAAATCTTAACTGTTGTTGGGGTAAATTTGCTGTAAATTGAGTTGCATAGACAACAGTATTCGTAATATAACATTGAGTTACATAAACGGTAATTCATATATTAAACTATGTAACAATAAAGTGTTAGATAGATAATTTTACAAATCTTAACTGTTGTTGGGGTAAATTTGCTGTAAATTGAGATGCATATATAATTTTACTCATGTTATCATAAGTACAACAGTATGCTATTCTATAAACTCACTAGCAACTTGTCAAGAAATATTATTTATTGATTTTAAAAATTGACTTGGTGAACTCCACTGTTTATTTGTTTTGATTCATTTGTTTTGTTTTTTAGTTCAAATTTTATACAAATCTCTCACAAAGTGTCTGATTTTTAAAAAAATTTCTCAGTTATTGAGCAGAAAAATGAGTTTCTCGGTTCTTATTTCAGAACTCTACAATTCCCAAGTGATGCATGGCTACGTTTTTCTCTGGCACACTGCAGCTTCTCCCACATAGTCATTCGACCAAGTGGTCGAGTGACAGTTAACGCTATAGGAGACCATGGGCATATACCAGCCAACCAAATATCATTTAGTTGATGTAATACAGTAAACTACAGAACATATTGTCATGTCAATAGCTTACATTTATATTTCTTGTTTTTGTATATTGATGTGCTATTTGTAATGCATTCATATGTATACATGATCTCTAAATGTGTGCTCTATATGCCAGAGAGTAATTCACTTTCTCTTTGTAATATATACTTATAATATTGGTTAACAGAAACTTTAGGCAGCTTATTTCTGGTTCTACCTGGCTGTTATCTCACACTGTGAATATCTTCTTCTTGTGTTCGTCCACTATGAATTCATGCATAGTCAGGGCACTTTTTAGTGTAGGCCTGCTTTCCTTATTATCAGTGTCCCGCATCATATAGACATGTCATCTCCTACTTTAGCCGTAATACAGTGAATATTAAAACCAAGATATATATATATCTGTGTTCCAAACAACTGGATGGTTATACACATTTGGAACACTAACATAAGAGAATCATGGTTTAGTGTTAGGGACTGCTGCTGTTCTTTCTTTTCTCTAATCCTGTTTTGCCTTACAGCTTCAGGATAAAAAGAGATTTCAAGAACAAACTTTTGTGTGCGCTTCATAAACAGTTTTTTTCCATTGCATTTGTTATCTGAGATTCACCTTTTGTGTAGATGGCTTTTTGCTTTGTATCCACTGTATCGTAGTAACATTGCTCTTTGAGGCGCACTGTATATTGGTAATCTGCTTATGTGCCCGAACCATTTAATTTGTTGTTGCGTAATGAAGTTTAGTACTGATGTTGTGCCTACATTCTTCCTGATGTTTTAATTTCTGAACCGGTTTCTTCTTGATACTCTCAGCAGAGACCGGTTTAGACTGCTGCTGTGATTCTACTAAATGACTCTTAATTGAAGGTCTACAGAACTCCTCGTCCGGTGGTAACTAAATGGAAGTAACCAATATCTCATTGATTGTGGGGGTGTTCCACTTGTCCTGAGCACTTTTGAATAAGCAGACCGGTAGGCTAAGAAGGGGGGAACACAAGATAACCAGTCACAACAACAACTCTCCATACAGTAAAATCAAATCCTAAAAGCAACAAAAAAATTTGGTTATACAGATAGACCATTTGAGACAATGGAAGAGAGACCTACAGACACCCGGCCAATCCAAACACTAAAGACATCAACCCACGTTATAGAGAGAGATCAGAGCACCATTTTGTGGCAAAAAGCCCAACACTTAATAATCACATGAACAGAATTCAGCCACAACGCACCCAAGAGTTCCAGCTTTGTGCACATCATCATGAAACCATTATGAGGTGCCAAGCACTGGATGATGCCAGGAAGATCATTCTTCCTCCAAGGCCAGATATTAAACACATTATATGGATCAAAACAACAACTTACAAACACATGCATATACCACTACACAGCATTGGACCAAAGGGCAAGAACCCAAATACCGCCGCTGGATAATTGATCTCGGAGAAATTGGCTCACTACTCATATTCTGCTGCTGAAATGTTATTAAAATTGACCCCAGATTTTGACCTGCAAAAAAACTAAATCTCTGTTGATGTGAATTCTTCTTCTGCATTCTCACTAGTTTGGGATTTCGGATTCTCTAATAAAGGCAGCCGTCTGCCTCAGATTATCCGCCACGCCATACAGTTTGTCTTGGATGCTAGTGTAAGTAGGCTACCTCTTTCTTCTCAAGTTTGCATACTGGGGGCAGTTCTGTAGGATATAGTTCCTATGATTTCTGCTGCCCGTTGTGTCGACCTCTTTTCGCAGTAAGTTTTGGACACCCCCGTGATGGTAGGTCTGATATTCTTACTGCATGGCTAAATCTACGAGGCAGATTGACGACCGTAGAATCCGTTATCCCATTCCTCGTGAGGGGTCGTTGCAGCGTGTTATGCGCCGTATGGCCTGGTGCATCCATTTTCTGCAAACATTTGTTTCGGGTTAGCATTCCTAGCGGTAACGGGCATCCCATTTCAACCAAACCTCCTTAGTCGCCTCTTACGACATGCGTGACAGGTAACAGTGGTTCTATTCATTACACCCCAAATTTTGGCCCCGGTAACCACTCAGGTGTGTTGATGTGAATAAGATTGTTCTTCAAACGCTCCATATCGACCACTTGTCAACCACTCTGATTTATATGTGATCTGAGCCTAAGAGCAATTGTACATTGTGCCAGTTATGCGCCTACAAGTAGGCCAGCACATCCGATTTCTGGGCTGCTTTTTATTTACTAGGGTAGCATCCCTAGGGCCTACATCAGTCGCTCTTACGACATGCATTGTAGGTTGCAGTGGTATTATTCTTTGCTTTCCTTGCAGGCCCCGGCACTACACGGGCGAAAAAGATTGTTCTAAACAACTATGTTGGTGGCCCTAACCTCGAACACTTTTTCTAAAGATAGAGGCTTAGTTCTTGGTGTCATGTGGTAAACTGTCATAGATTCGTCATCAGAATGGAACCTCCTGAGTTATTGGTTATTAAACTGACATCACAGAACACCATGCAGACCCATAGGTGCTCTGTCTTCCCCCAAAAGATGATGAAGGGTATGCATACTGAAGGTTCCCATGGTTTGCTGGTTAAACACACCCCTCTCTCTGCCCCTCAAACATCCAGCTCTTCTACTTTTATAACATGTAATTCCAAACTCCTTAAATCGCTGGATTGATTTAGATTCAATTTTAATGTCATCATCCAACCGTAGGTCGCCAATAGACCGAAGAACATTCCCTTTATTCATCCTTTTTCGAATGCTCCATATCGATCACTGTTAACCACTATTTGGGGTTTGTATGTGATCCGAGCTTAAGAGCCTTTGTACTCGCTCCAGTTATGCGCCTACAAGTCAGCCAGTACATCCAATTTCTGCAACATTTTTTATTTGCTAGTGTAGCTTCCCTTCGTCTCTCACGACATGCCTTGTAGGTCACAGTGTTACTATTCTTTGCTCCCAGGCAACACGTGGACGTTTCATCCATCCTAAACTCCCTAATTTTCAATGCAAGCCTATCTGCTCTCTTATGGCCACAAACACCTGCATTTCCAGGACAGTAGACCCATGTGAACCTCTGGAATACAATCTATGGAAAAATCTCCCAACCACTTAATATGTAAAAGCTTGCAATCTCAAACTGCCTTATGTTTGTAATAAATCTTTTGTAAATTTTCTTTGAATACTGATGCCTTTGAGATGTTTTATTCTTTACCACAAGCACAATCGATATTTAGACATTTTGTTTTAGAATACACTATCGCCCGAGTGGTTACCGGGCCCAAATTTGGGGTGTAAAGAATAGCACCACTGTTACCTGCCACGCATGTCGTAAGAGGTGACTAAAGAAGTTTGGCTGAAATCGGATGTACATGTCCTAAACGTATAGAAGTCTATGCATTTAGGAGCCTACCAAACCAATGTGCAACGTATACACGTTCTTGGCAAAATCAAACATATCACAAAGAGTGATTTAAATTGATTGTAAAGAACGAACGCAAAGAAGAAGAAGAATACACTATTTCTGATATCTATGTTGGATTGTCTAAGTGTATATTTTTATCAATGGAGAGAAAATGTGAACAGTTTTGAATGTCTCGGCTCACTGCTAACAAAAGATAGAAATGGGAGGAAGGAAATTAACAGAACAAATGTAGCTGTACAAAACAACTAAAACCAATATGGAACTAACACTTTTCTTTTTTCTTTCGTCCGCTTTCAACTCAAGACGAAGTTTCATCTCTGAAACTGATTTTTGCGTGAAAATCCGTTTTTCCAATTTCTTACAATGGCAGCAGCGTGTACATTGTAAATTACTTTACACTGGCAGCTGTGTGCTCAATGTACTCGTAATTAGTATTCCTCGCCATACAGGCAGATTTTCTCCGACTTCAGAGGTACTCACGTTATCGTCCTGAGTAAGACCAGGGACTCGGACAGTAGGTTGGAACCCGAGCTATGAGGCGTCTCACAGCTAGCAGGCCGAGCTACTATCAACTACTCTAGGCAGTCCCCATATTAGAATTCTAAGAGCATGCATATTCGCAGTGGATGGGTGTGCAGCATGGACATTTAACAAAGTTGGGGGAAAACATATATGTGCTTTTGAATATAAGTGTTACAGGAGTCCTCTGTATAAAGCCGGCTGATGCTACAAATAAGAATGAGAAAATTGAAGTATTTTGGACGTATAAAGAGACACAACAGGTTGGAGAAGACCATTATGGAAGGGTGCATCCCGGCAAAGAGAAGATAAATTCAGGATGTAAATCTTCATCGAACACTCCATATCGACCACTTGTTAACCACTCTGTGATTTGTATGTGATACCTAAAAAGTATCGTGATTTGTATGTGAAACCACTGGCTGAAAGCATCATATGTCCCCTTCACCGTCTGTTAAGTGAAACTAAGTGCCTACTCGAAGTGCATTGGTATCGGTTCTTGAACAATGAATGTTAAGTACATCTAAAATATTCTTGTAGGCTTATGTATTGAATTAATCTGATCATTTTGTCAAGTTCTTTATTCTAAACTAAAATCTTAGCAGACTAAACATATAAACATGCTGACTTGCTTTACTTTTAGAGCTCTGCAGTTTCCAGGAGAGGCATGGCTAAGAATCTGTGTGGCCAACTGTAGCGTGAGCTTGATCACAATCCAGCCTGATGGACTTGTGGTTCTGGAAATGATGGGCGACCATGGTCACATAGACCCAGAGAGAATCACATTTCATTAGGATCTGTTTCTGTCACACTGTGTCACATTCCAGAAATTGGAAACAGGTTTTCTGTAGCCATGCTTTTATTGTAGAAGTATCGTTGCTTTGATGTGCAACATTATTCAATATAAGGGAAAACTGCAGTAAAACTATGTAGCAATGGCGAAACATGTAAAACAAAGTACTGTAGTTTTACAATAACAATACACAGCAACGTTTCAACCAAAAGGCCTTTATCAAGCAAAGGGTACAACAGAAGTGAAGAAGTTGGGGGCACACTGCACACAACTTATAGTATTGATTTTGTAAAACTACAGTATTTTGTATTTACATGTTTCGACATTCAATCATGCACTGTTGATACATCTAATCAATTGCTGATGTTTTATTTTGTCTTCATTAGCATACCACAAATCCATGACACTTCATTTGTTTTTTATTATTAATAACATGAGATCGACTAGTTTTGAAATATTTCTCTAGTGATTTCATTTTTTAAATACTATATTCACTCATGAAGTGCTCGTCTCAATTTAGAGCCAATATACTTACAATACTAACAGCGTAGCATTTTCTGTGCCGATGATAATTTATAATAGCATATCATGGTGACCTCTATAGAATGATTGATAGAATGGGAGACTAATTACTCTTAGTGTTTGAGAAGCTAATTAGTGTGAGACTTGTTCATTTAATATTTGAAAAGTGACGGTTGATTTTTATATTGTTGCCATTTGGTTTAAAATTTGGAGAAAATGAGAAGCCAGCAAGGATCAAATGAATACATCAAAACCATCCGTCTCTGCATCGCTCACTCGGCACATGGTAGTGTTCCATGAAAATAATAATAAAGAAGTAAATTTCTTTTTGTTTTTTCAAAGTGTTGTTTTTTTATGTGCTGTGTACTTTCTTTGTGAACAAGTTAATTTATTTCTAACATACACTTTTTCTTTAAATGCTCCATATCAACCACTTGTTAACCACTCTTGTGATTTGTATGTGATCTGAGCCTAAGAGCGATTTTACATTGTGCCATTTATGCACCTGCAAGTAGACCAGCACATCCGATCTCTTCGACGCATTTTATTTAATAGAGTAGCTTTCCTAGGGCCTACATCAGTCGCCTCTTACAACATGCCTTGTAGGTCGCAGTGCTACTATCCTTTGCTTTCCTTGCAGGCCCCGGCACTACACAGGCGAAAAAGATTGTTCTAAATAACTATGTTGGTGGCCCTAACCTCAAACACTTTTTCTAAAGATAGAGACTTAGTTCTTGGTGTCATGTGGTAAACTGTCATAGACTCGTCATCAGAGCCTCCTGAGCTATTGGTTATTAAACTGACGTCACAGAACAGCGTGCAGATCCATAGGTGCTCTGTCTTCCCCAACAGATGTTGAAGGATATGCAGACTGATGGTTCCCATGGCTTGCTGGTTAAACATACCCTTCTCTCTGCCCATACATACAGTGAGACATCTACAAGATTTTTGTGTCACACTGCAGACTCCACAGATAGACTAGAAATAAGTTTAACAGTTCTGCCAGTGTCAACAGACTGGAGCATGTCCTGCAAGACTGCCCTCTCCTGGGTGAGCTGAGAAGCATCATGTAACCACCCAGTCGACCTGAAAACTAAGCTTTGGGGAACCTGGAGTTCGTGACCAAAGAAGATATTAGTTTGTGGGGTAGAGTTACTGTGTTCGCCTCACACTCCATAGGTACTTGGTTCCCACTTGGCGCTATCAAGATATTTTTTCACTGATACCTGATTGCAATGTATGTGAGATCAAGTTCCTAGTCCTATTGGAGATGGATGATAAAACGTAGATCCATGTTTAAATTGAGAACATAAATGAACCTGTTGTATTTGAAAATCAAGCAAACATAATTCACTTTAATAAAAACTCCTACAATACATTGGCAACCCTTGTCTGTACTGTGGAGTCAACGCGTTGCTGCTGAGATCTTTCTGTATAAGAAAGAAATGGGAGGGCAGGTCCAGTCATAGTGTATAACTGACAGTGGTTACAAGCATTATGTGCTGTTATAACTAACATGTGTCAGTTGATTAAAAACAGACTGAGTTAGCTATAGTTGAGATTATCTTCTTCGTTCTCTCTACACAAACCACTTGTTAAACCCCTCTGTGGTTACTATGTAATTTGGGTTGTGTAGTGCAGTTTGTAGACTCGTAGAATACACTAGCAATTATTGCCACCTGACGAGAAAACTGACTGTGGGTTTCTGGCTCGCATAGTGAGATGGACCATGGCCATTGGGCTCAGGTAAAAAATTATAGGAAATAAGGCCACAACCATCGCGTGACCTCGCATTCCAGTATTGTTGTATAAAGAATTAATTTTAAAATCAACACAACATACTAACTCAAGGTTGTAACAAGTTTAATCTAGCAATAAGGGATACAAGTATTATTAATATTTTTCATCAATAAATAATTATTGAATTGAGAAAATTGCAAAAAAGCTTGCATGCTCTATCAAACATATACAAAAACGAGCCCCAACTCATTCTTGGCCATGGTTTCCCCGGTCAGTTATATGGCTCAAGATTAGAGTTGACTGGGTGGACGTGTTGTCATTTTTTGTCCGCAACTTAGGAAGGTGAGCCCGAATGAAAAGCATGTAGAAACCAGATGTAAGGGGCACAAGAAACTCGCGAACCTGATACTTAAGAACGCTACTTACAGTTAAGGATACACTAGAATCAAGCGTGACTTGTCGTGGATGTCCCTAGCAGAAAGAACGATAGGTCATGTGACCGCGGCTGTGGCACTACCAATAGGGGTAGCTCTTTATTGACCATTTTTCAACCACTTCTTATAAATTGTATGTAATCTGAGCCAAAGAGTTTTCAATTGCTTATGTAACCGCAAGACCATTGCGAATTAAGAACATCTCTCTCTGTGGCACTTAGGGCAACAACAAATACACATCATTCTTCTCTATTCTTGACCAAATTAGGAAGATGCTGCTCCGTTTTTGGACATACCCTTTGCGTTGTCTAAAGGAATTAAGGGCTTTTACTCTGTGTTATTGTGAGGTTAGCACAAGCAGTGAACCCTAGACATACGTTTTCGCAGGCAGAACCAGACAGTCAACCATATGTCAAATATCTCACTCGGGATGGGACAATATGTTTGTATCCTCCCACGGAATTAGAGCTTTCTTCGCCTCTAGGGAGGCATAGGTTTGCAACCAAGGCCATCTTTTCCAGACCTTCTCCCCATTTTCTTGCATTCAGTCTCCAGGTATTCCTGGGCCTTCCCTTACCTCTGTTACCCTGTGGGTTCCACCGGAGAGCCTGTCTCGTGAGCTTTCACTCTGTTATTTATTTTAGGCTGCTGTACGCAAACAACAGATCTTTACAGAACTTGCTGACACCAGGCAATTCTGGCATTACCAACCAGTATGTCAGGACGAACTGTAATTTCTTCAAGCATTTTGTGCACGTTTGTAGAGGTAAGTGTCCAAGACACTGTTGTACAATGTTTGCAACTGTTACCAATTCTTGGACGTTCTGTCAACAAATTAGTGTAGTTGCAGACACCGATATAGTTCGTGGGATGTGTGACAATTTTCTCTATCTTGTCAGCATCCTATCCAGATCAGCAACCATAGACACTGCGGTCAACAATAGGATATCCAAAGTCAGTGCTGCATTTTGAAGGATGCTTGTTACTGTGTGAGAGCGAAAGGGGATACGCTTAGCTACATAGTTGAAAGTTTACAGGGCCATAGTGTTAACTACGCTGCTGTGCGCCAACGAAACATGGACAGTGTATAGCAGACACGCAAGAAAAACTTCCCACACAAGATGTCTACGCAGACCACTCAAAATAAAATAGCAGGACAACATTCCAGATACCGATGTCTACATAAGATTCAAAGCGCCAACACCCTGGCAGATGTACCAGTCATGTTACGTAGATGTCTTATAAATGTATCACGTACAAACAAAGTACTATAGTTTTACAAAATACAGAAACAGTGACGATAAACAGCAACGTTTCGACCAACAAGGCCTTTATCAAGCAAACGAACAAACAGGAGTGACATATTAAAATGAAACACAAATGGACGACCAAATACAAACGTATCTAAGGAAAATCTGGAATAAAAACGAATAACGAAATAAATGTAACACAAAAACAGGAATAGAACGGAAAAGAAACAATGAAACATCTAGTAAATATATAACTTGAATACATGCAACATATACCCATATAGATTACAAAGCATGGGAAGAGAAAGTACTAAGAAGCATAAGAATGTAATACATGCAACATAAACCCATATAGATTACAAAGCATGGGAAGAGAAAGTACTAAGAAGCATAAGAATGTAATACGTTGAGCCCGCGTGGTCGCAAGGTACCATACAAAGAAATCAACCGATTCTCCAGAGCAAATCTACTACGATCATCAGAGGAACATGATCGGATGGCTGTGACCTGGACATCGCAAGCTCCTGAATGGCCAGTATCATTGAAATGGGTAGCTACAGGGATCACAGAGCATTGGTGTATATCGCGCAAATGTTGGGCGAATCGGTCACTGAGTCTCCTGCCGGTTTCCCAATATAGGCCTTGTTGCACCGCTTGCAGATAATGGCATAGACAATATTACGGGACTCGCACGTGAAACTGTCTTCAACAACGAACGTGGCTTTAGGAAAAGACACCGTGCGGGTCTGTATTACATAAGCACAAGTGTTGCAGCGCCGACGGCCACACTGGATGGTGCCAAAATAACTATGGATATTAGGCTTGAGGCGACTGTGAACCAACATATCCCTAAGGCTTCTGTCCCGTCTGTACGCCACCAAAGGATAGTGTTGGAAGATTGAACGTGTCTCAGGATCAGACTGAAGAATGGAGAGATGACGGAATAAGACTTTCTTCACAAGGGAACTATGAGGGTGGAAAGTTAAGACAAGTTTCACCCTGTCAGAATCGGAAGTTCTATGCTGGTTAGAGAGAGCCTCCTGGCGAGAAATTTGCTGAACGCGCCGCATAGCAGAAGCAATCACCTTATCCGGGTATAAGCGCTTACGAAAGAAATCCAGCAACTCGTGAGCTTTATCGAGAAAATCGTCGTCCTCGCTACAGAGGCGACGAAGGCGCAAGAATTGAGAGAATGGTAAAGAGTCACGACAAGCCTGGGAATGGGAAGAGGTATAAAGAAGAAAACTATGTGCATCAGTAGGCTTGTAGTAGACTGATGTAGTGATGGTGGATAGGCTGATAGTGATAGTGATGTCAAGAAAGTTGACACAAGAGGTAGAGATGTGAGATGTAAACCGAATAGCCGGATTGAAGACATTAATGAAATTAATGAAGCGTGACAAAATGTCAATACAATCATCAATGTATCTATGATACACAGACGGAAGAGGGCCATCATAGGAATTCCATACTAGGTGCTCAAGATGACCCATGAATAGACAAGCATAACTGGGTCCCATTTTAGTACCCATGGCGACCCCACTGATCTGCTCAAAGAACTGGTCATTGAACTGAAAGGAGTTGAGAGTTAGAACTAGTTCTGCAAGACGAAGGAGAGCCGAGGTGGAGACAAGTGGGTTAGTTCTCCTGTCGAGAAAGAACTGGAGAGCTTGAAGTCCGTCGGAATGAGGTATGGAGGTGTACAATGAGCACACATCAAGGAGGAAGAGACGGTAAGTCCTGCCAGGCAACAACTCAATAGACGAAAAACAGACAAGGTGTGGTTCGTATCTTTCAATAATGAAGGTAGTGTGGTGACTATAGGATTGAAGATACTATCAAGAAATTCGGAGATATGTTCCGTAGGACAAGAGCAAGCAGAAACGATGGGCCTACCCGGATTGTTCAGTTTATGAATTTTGGGGAGCATATAAAAGGCGGGTTTTCCTAAACAGCTATCGATGACACAAAGTGATGATGCGCCGGTAGGAAGATCGTTAGAGGCAATTAAGTTCTTAATTACTGTACGGACTTTACTATTGTTAGATAGTGTTACATCAGAAGAACTAGTTTTATAGAATTGGGTGTCAAGTAATTGGTTGCGGCCTTCCTGAAGGTATAGTTCTTTGCTCCATACCACTATTGCACCGCCTTTATCGGCGGGTTTGATAACAATGTCATCACGTCGACGGAGGTGTGATAGAGCACGAAATGTATCCCAAAACAGTTGATGCATAACTAGCTTGATGAAGGCAGACGATCGGTTAGTGGACAGAAAATGAAACGACAGAAAAAAAAACGCGTTAAAGACACAATGTGCTAAGAATCCCTTGTGCAAAATCGCCAAATGTGGCGCTACAGCAACACAATAGGCACCCGCATAGCTTCTTCTTCTTTGCGTTCGTTATTTACGACCAATTTTAATCACTATTTGTGATATGTTTGATCTTGGCCAAGAACGTGTAAACGTTGCACATTGATTTGGTAGGCCCCTAAACACATAGACTTCTACACTTTAGGACACGTGCATCCGATTTCAGCCAAACCTTCTTAGTCGCCTCTTACGACATGCGTGGCAAGTAACAGTGGTTCTATTCTTTACACCCCAAATATGGGCCCCGGTAACCACTCGGACGACCCGCATAGCTGAGAATCATTGTAATGCCAAGGCGCAGAGTAAACGAGCAGCACGAAAATACAGAACACACAACACTCACATGTCCAACCTTGATCATGTATGCCCCGAAGGTGGTAGGAATTGTATTCCAGGATTTGATTTTACGGTCACTTCTGCACACACCAGAGAGGTACAACAACACACGCTTGAGACTGTTGCCATCATCGGTTGCGATGGATGGCTGCAATTAGTCGCAATGACTACGCCTGCTTTCATAGAGGGTGGAAGAGGAGTTATTGGATACACATTGAGAGGACCGGAGGGAAGCTTTGCAAGACAGGCGCTGTTTTGGAACCTGCAGGGGAAAAGGTGTAGGTGAAGACTAAGAAATATCTGGAAAAGAGTCAGTCTGGAAGAGTGATATTGAAAGGATAGGCAAGACGTGGAAGATATGGCAAGAGGGAGAGGAAGGGCGGGAAGAGGTTTATTGAAGACCTGTGATTCGCTGAAAGGTGAAGAAGAAAGGGGAGAGGGGGAGAGAGAGAGAGAGAGAAAGCAACGATGATAATGGAAAGGAGTACGTCTTTCGGTTGTTCAGGGTTAACCTATTGAACGAGGGCACGGCAATTGTGTTGAATGTATACTGCTTGTTAAGGATTTTGGAATCGCATGTTGTACGCGAGTATTGGCATTACCGATATGCCTGAAGCCGATTTGTCACGCTTCATTAATTTCATTAATGTCTTCAATCCGGCTATTCGGTTTACATCTCACATCTCTACCTCTTGTGTCAACTTTCTTGACATCACTATCACTATCAGCCTATCCACCATCACTACATCAGTATACTACAAGCCTACTGATGCACATAGTTTTCTTCTTTATACCTCTTCCCATTCCCAGGCTTGTCGTGACTCTTTACCATTCTCTCAACTCTTGCGCCTTCGTCGCCTCTGTAGCGAGGACGACGATTTTCTCGATAGAGCTCACGAGATGCTGGATTTCTTTCGTAAGCGCTTATACCCGGATAAGGTGCTTGCTTCTGCTATGCGGCGCGTTCAGCAAATTTCTCGCCAGGAGGCTCTCTCTTACCAGCATAGAACTTCCAATTCTGACAGGGTGAAACTTGTCTTAACCTTCCACCCTCATAGTTCCCTGGTGAAGAAAGTCTTATTCCGTCATCTCTCCATTCTTCAGTCTGATCCTGAGACACGTTCAATCTTCCAACACTATCCTTTGGTGGCGTACAGACGGGACAGACGCCTTAAGGATATGTTGGTTCACAGTCGCCTCAAGCCTAATATCCAGAGTCATTTTGGCACCATCCAGTGTGGCCGTCGGCGCTGCAACACTTGTGCTTATGTCATACAGACCCGCACGGTGTCTTTTCCAAAATCCACGTTCGTTGTTGAAGACAGTTTCACGTGCGAGTCCCGTAATATTATCTATGCCATTATCTGCAAGCGGTGCAACAAGGCCTATATTAAGGAAACCGGCAGGAGACTCAGTGACCGATTCGCACAACACTTGCGCGATATACGCCAATGCTCTGTGACCCCAGTAGCTACCCATTTCAATGATACTGGCCATTCAGGAGCTTGCGATGTCCAGGTCACAGCCATCCGATCATGTTCCTCTGATGATCGTAGTCGATTTGCTCTGGAGAATCGGTTGATTTCTTTGTATGGTACTTTGCGACCACGTGGGCTCAACGTATTACATTCTTATGCTTCTTAGTACTTTCTCTTCCCATGCTTTGTAATCTATATGGGTATATGTTGCATGTATTCAAGTTATATATTTACTAGATGTTTCATTGTTTCTTTTCCGTTCTATTTCTAGTTTTTATGTGTGTTTTTGTGTTACATTTATTTCGTTATTCGTTTTTATTCCAGATTTTCCTTAGATACGTTTGTATTTGGTCGTCCATTTGTGTTTCATTTTAATTTGTCACTCCTGTTTGTTTGTTTGCTTGATAAAGGCCTTGTTGGTCGAAACGTTGCTGTTTATCGTCACTGTTTCTGTATTTTGTAAAACTATAGTACTTTGTTTGTACGTGTTTCAGAATAAGTAGTGTGTTTAACCATCGAGTCACGGGAAACGTCATCATGCATACCTTTAAATATCTACTGAGGAAGACTGTACACTTAAGGGTCTAGTCAGAGTGATTTGGCGGTTTCGTAAACCAATAAATATAGTCATTTCTACATTGGATTAATAAAAACCCATCCACAAAATTATTTGTCGGTTTGTTTTGCGACTGTTTCTCCGAGCAATATTTTTGGTTACATAAACAACCGGAAGCAGTTAAACAGGAAATGTACATATAAACAATATTTTGTTATAGCAGACCTGATGAATAGTTAAAGTCACCACGTGTTGACATTTTATAAAGATAATTCCCTTTAAAGTACCTTTTCTAACCACTGACATGGAGGACATAAAAAATGATCCTCGTTTTGCACACATTGCAACTGATCCAAAATTCAGGATTATGCCAAAGTCGAAGAGAAAAGTGAAAATTGATTCTCGTTTTCAGTCTGTTTTCACTAGTCAACATTTTAGCCATAAAACAGATACAGATAAACGTGGTCGACCAGTACTGGACTCGTCAAAACGGAATAAACATGTCATGCAACGATTCTATGATATTTCTGACGACGAGGAAGCTGAATCAGATACAGAAGTCGCAGATTCTAGTCACACAAATAGGAAAAATAAATCAAGCAGCAGCGATTTAGGAGGTAAACCCCGCGACAAGGCTAGACAGAAGCACAAGAATAAGCGAATAGAAAGTTATGAGAATTCGAAAGTAAAAGATAGCGATGGCAATCCGAAAAAACAGTCATCTAATTCTTCTATTTTGCTACAGAATGGTAAGTTTTATATTCTTTTGTCGTCACATTGTTAGTAGTCACATGCTTATGCTAATGTTACCGGCCCAATCGTGTGAGTGTCGACTAGTGTCGTGGTTTTCTGTCTTTTGTTGTCTTGCGCTGCTCTACTCTAGTGGCTTGGGTGATATATATTTAATTTTGGAATTTTGACAGGACTCTGCTATGCCATCTTTTCTTGGTCTTCCCTTAGCATTCTTTCCTGATTTTTTGTTATAAACGATTCTATTTACAGTGTTACGCGTAGGTTGCTCCTTGTTTGGTCCTGGTAGCGCACAGTGTGACAGTGGACGTGGTGTCATGAAAATGTTATTGGCCATTGATCATCTGTTGTTTAGCTGTCGTTTAGGTGTCTTTAACAACAGGGCTAGTTAATAGGCTACAGCATTTGCTTTTTGAACTCTAGCCTTTATCTCTCTGTCTAATCGTTTGTTAATATTCTTCCCAAGTATTTGATTTTTTTTCACTTGACTAATTAATTGTATTGCCATTATGATTATAACATGGTTGTTTCGTTTATTATGTTTTCTTGATATAAGTATTAATTCGGTTTTAGTGTTATTGATTTTCATGTCTTATTCAAGAAATGAAGACATTCAACCTCAGGGAACATACATTGCATACCATTTTCAGTTTGGAATATCTTCATTGCACGCCAGACATGTCCATAGGTGCTCCGACCTCCTTCACAATGTCTCCAACAGCGTCCAGCGACTGACCGTAATAGTTTGATCTTGATTGATGAGCCTACTCGTATACCTGTTGTACTGTTCTTTTCTTGCCACACCAATCTTCAAACCCAGCTCCCGCAATCTAGTAGTTGACATGGATTGGTTTAGATGAAAATCTTCTCTGCGACCACACTCTATGAGGATGTTCAAGATGTCAGCTCTGTCCATTGGCTGGCCCTCTGATATAGCGGCAGAGTCAGCCACCTTATCTGCTCTCTCATTACCAACGACACCCTCTGCCCCAAACGAAGACAAGTGTAATTCTGCAAATTGTTGACACCTGCAGTGATTCAGTCTTTTGCGTGCGCACCGAACCGGCCTCCTCCTTTCGGATCATACTCAATGAGTCACTCAGAATGCACGCATGAGTGTAGTTTTATGACTCCAGCCAGAGTAGTGCATTGGTCACCGCCAGTACCTCCATTGTCATGCTGCTTGTTGTCATACTAAATATGACAACCATCGTCACCATTAGTATGCATATCATCTTACTTTGATGCAGTGAGGGAGTCTCGCTCTCAGGTAAATCCTGAGAAGGCGTGTATGTTGGGGTGCTCTTTGAATAATTGCATACTCACGGCTGACGTACCTGGAGTCACCTTTGATGGTCAGGCTATTGAGCATCGTAACAGGCTAAATTTTTTGGGAATAGCATTTCATCGCAATCTTTCTATCAAACATGTTGAACAAATGATACCGTTGCAAGCATTGTATTGCAGCTCTCAAGGTTATGTTAGCCACACACATTGAACAGGGACTACTTATCCTTTTATTTCATCAACTGTGGTACTGGTAGATTATGGACTTGGCAACTTGGATATCAAGATCCCAATTGGAACGACTTGAACGTATTCAGAATGAAGGCATACATATAGTCCTTAGCTGCACTAGAGATACTCCCATCTGTCACTATGCTCCCATTATGCAATCACCCAAACCAAAGCATATATGCGGGTTACTGTGGATAAGAGGCATCCACAGCACAAGAATGCTAATGACGTTATAAGGGCACAAGAATCAATCATAGCATATTGTGGATGACACAGACTGAGAGAACAACTGGAGTTATGTGATCACAGTTGCAACCCTACCAAAAGGGGAAGAACAGATCCCAATGAATGTTAGCATGGCCAACTACCACATTATCATTACTCTTGGACGAGAATGTAGAGATTGAGGCAATATGTTGGTATCATAGTAAAGAGTATATAGTTTTGAATGTTGGTACCGCATCGCCCGTGTGGTGCCAGGACCCGAAAGGGAAGTAAAGAAAAGTACCACTGCGATCTACAAGGCATGTTGTAAGAGACGATTGATGTAGGACCTAGGAAGCTACCCTAGTAAATAAAAAACAGCGCAGAAATCGGATGTCCTGGCCTACTTGTAGGTGCATAACTGGCACAACGTATAATCGCTCATAGGCTCAGGTCACTTACAAATCACACAGTGATTAACAAGGGGTTGATATGGAGCGTTCAAAGAAGAATGTTGGTACCAAAGTAAATAAAGTCTAGTTCTGAGAGATGATGATATCTAAAGATATCCATTCTTGAGTGTTGATGATATTGAGCTACTCACAGCTGTGAGCTTTCTGCATTGATTTAATTACTATTGTTTTGTTCTTACATCCTCCTAGGTTTAGATATATCTGTTCAAGAAGATGAAGACAGCAACAAAGATACAAGTGAAGAAGATGACGATGATGATCTGCCAGAATTTACTCAAGAGTTTGTCATAGATGAAACTGAAATTGATCACAAGTGGAATGAACACAACGAAGATACTCCAACAGTGGTCGAGTCCACTCACAGACTTGCTGTCTGCAACATGGACTGGGATTTTGTCAAAGCACAGGACTTGTTTGTTCTTTTCAAATCCTTTGTTCCAAGTGGTGGCTGTGTAAAATCAGTCACTATCTTCCCTTCAGAATTTGGTAAAGAAAGAATGGTAGAAGAAGCCAGACTCGGCCCTAAAGAAATGAGAGAACATTTAACCAATAATCATGCTAACACTTCAGTGACCGAGGATGTCAGAAGAAAGAAAAAGAAGACAGCTGTAGATCAGCAACAAATTAAAAGATCCACAAAAGAACAGGAAGCTACAAACACAGAAAAACTTAGAGAATATCAATTGAATCGTATGAAGTATTATTTTGCTGTAATCGTGTGTGATTCAGTTCCAACTGCAGAGAAAATTTACAGTGAATGCGATGGTAGAGAATACATGCTCAGCTCCGTCAGGCTAGATCTTAGGTTTATACCAGATGATATGACATTTGATGATGTTCCCAAGGAGGCATTCTCAGAGGAACAGAAAATCTTGGAGTATGCACCTAACAGGTTTAGCTCGACAGCCTTAAGTCAGGCTAAGGTGGATGTGACGTGGGATGAAACTGACTTTGATCGACTGAGTCGTCGTGTGGCTGGATTACAACAGAAAGAGTTAGAGTCTATTGTGGAGGAGAACAAGTTTGCTGAAGTTATAGCTCCTCCAGAGAGTGATTCAGATGAGGATATGCGTGACCGACCTGACTGGCTGGAACATGCTATAGAAGACGGTGACGGAGAGAAAGTGTTTACAGAGGAGGAAAAGATTACAGTCTATCGAAAATTGTTGATGGATTCATTAAAGGAAGAGGGAGAAGATAAAGATGCAGATGAGAAAGAGTATGTTTGGCAACCAGGACTGAAATCTTCGTTAGTGAAACAAATGCAGAGGAAAGAAAAGAAAGAGGCAGAAACAGGAGTTGTGAGTGAGTACTTGGAAAAGAAGAAAGAGAAAAGAGAAAGAAAAAGAGAAGAAGATGATTACGAAAGAAGATGAGGAAGTTGATGATGAAGTTGGCGTCAATGGTGATACTGTGAGTGTTAGCAAAACAAAGGAATCAGTCGATGGAAAAGCAGGCAACAAACTTTCAGTTAATAGCGATAATTTGAAGCGGAAGAGAAAACGTTCAGATGTTGAGGATAGAGGATCGAAATCAGAACTTAACAGAAAAGCAGATTTAGAACTTTTGGTGATGGGTGAAAATGATGCTAAAGAAGAGAATAGAGACGAAGTTGGTTCCAGTAAAAAGAGAAAGAAGCTGAAGAAGAAGAAATTGCTAGAGGCTAAAGATGATTTTCAATTGGACGTGTCTGATGCCAGATTCGGAGCGTTGTACACCAGCCACCATTTCCATATTGACCCAACTGCTTCACAGTTTAAGAAGAGTAAGAATATGGCTAGTCTAGTAAATGAACAGATTAAGAGGAGAGGCAAGTATGGGAGACCTGAGTTGTCATCTGTCACACAGTCTGCTGCTGCACATGATGATCAATCTAAACATACAGAGACTTCAAGGTCACAGTTGCAGTCTTTAGTGAACAGTTTGAAGTTGAAGATGAAAAAGTGAGAGTACATAGGAATAATACTTCAGATGTGGCAGTTCAATGTCATTAGCCGATGTGTGAATATTTATGTGGCAGTTCAAGGTTGTAGCCGAAATTTGAATAATATTTCAGATGTGCCAGTTAAAGGTTATTAGTTCATGTGAATAATACTTCATATGTGGCAGTTCAAGATCATTACCCGGTATGGAAATAAAAGTTCAGATGGGATAGTTAAAGTCATTAGTTGACCTGGGAATAATACTTCAGATGTGACAGTTCAAAGTCATTAACTGACATGTGAATATTTCAAATTCTGACAGTTCATGGCCATTAGCTGACGTGAATAATACTTCAGATGTGACAGTTACGGTCGTAAGTCAACATGCGAATAATACCGTAGATTGTGACAGTTCACGGTCATTGTCCGTTATACGAATAATACTTCATATGTGACAGTTCAATGTTATTAGCTAACATGTGAATAATACTTCAGATGCGACAGTTCACGGTCATTAGCTGACATGTGAATAATACTTCAGATGTGACAGTTCACTGTCATTAACTGACATATGAATAATACTTCAAATGTGACAGTTCACTGTCATTAGCTGACATGTGAATAATACTTCAGATGTGGCAGTTCACTGTCATTAGCTGACATGTGAATAATACTTCAGATGTGACAGTTCAGTCATTAGCTGACATGTGAATAATACTTCAGATGTGACAGTTCAAAGTCATTAGCTGACATGTGAATAATACTTCAGATGTGACAGTTCAAAGTCATTAGCTGACATGTGAATCTTTCTTTTCTCCAATCTTGTCTTGCCTTACAGCGTCAGTATAAGAAGAGATTTCTAGAACAAGCCTTTGTGTGCGCTTCATAAATAGTGTTTTTTGTCATCTCTGAGGTCCACCTTTTGCTTTGTATCCATTGTATCGGAGCAACATTGCTCTTTGAGGTGCACTGTCTGTTGCTAATCTGCTTATGTGTAACCATTTAATTTGTTGTGCCTAACATGTGAATGGGATGAAGGAAATTAAAAGAACAAACATGGCGTTACAAAAAATTAAACGACTAAACACAGTATGTAACGGAACTGATAAGAAAACAAAGATCAGACTACTAAGAGCATGCATATTCCCAATCGCAACGTATGGGTGTCAAGCGTGGACATTTAACCAGGCAGTGGAAAAACACATGTGCTTTTGAATATAAGTGTTACAGAAGAGTCCTCTGTATATCAAGGACAGAGAAGAGAACAAATAGATCTATCTAGAACTCAAAAGCAAAGAAAACTGGCTGACGCTACAAATAAGAAAGAGAAAATTGAGATATTTTGGACATATGGGCTGGAGAAGGGCCAGACATGAAGGGCTGGAGAAGACCATCATGGAAGGAGGCATACTGACAAAGAGAAAAAGAGGAAGACCATGAAGAAGATGGATTCAGGATGTAACTGATGGTTTGGACATGATGGCTGAAGAGGCAGAACATCTGTCTTATGAGAGAGAGGAATTTTTGAGGACTGTTGGGGTGACAAAGTTCTGCTCAGAACTAGCTATTAGATGATGATAAACATGTGAATAATACTTGAAATAATAATGATGGTAATCTTTTTATGTGACCAAACTATTTAATTTGTTATGCCTAACATGTGAATAATACTTGAATAGTAATGTTGGTACTGAATATGAGTCTGTACTTGAGAATAAATATACTGTTGACAAATGTCGTTTTGTTTACAATGTAATATTTATATTTGCTAGATTTATGTATGCTTAGTCTCTTGACATCTTCCAGGTAGTCTGAGGAAAGATGACATCTTCCAGGTAGTCTGAGGGAAGATGGCATCTTCCAGGTAGTCTGATGAAAGATGACATCTTCCAGGTAGTCTGAGGAGAGATGACATCTTCCAGATAGTCTGAGGGAAGATGGCATCTTCCAGGTAGTCTGAGGAAAGATGGCATCTTCCAGGTAGTCTGAGGAAAGATGACATCTTTCAGGTAGTCTGAGGAAAGATGGCATCTTCCAGGTAGTCTGAGGAAAGATGACATCTTCCAGATAGTCTGAGGGAAGATGACATCTTCCAGATAGTCTGAGGGAAGATGGCATCTTCCAGATAGTCTGGGGAAAGATGGCATCTTCCACGTAGTCTGAGATGGGACAATATCTTAGTTACCTTGTATGTCAGTCACCTCTTTCAACATGCCTTTTAATGTCGCAGTTCAGTTATATGAGGACTATCTTTATAGCACTCCGGACATGTCCATAGGTGCTCCAATCTCCGCCTCAACAGCATCCAGCGGCCCAACATGCCAGTTCGATGTTGATTAATCAATCTCATTGCATATTTAGTATGTCGCTCTTTTCGAGCTGCACCAATATTGACACCCATCTCTCTCAATCTGGTCAGCTAGTGGATTCATAGAACTGAAACTCCTCGGTTTGGAAAGACTCTCAATGTGTGAAGAATGTCATTTCGATCCATGGCAGCTCCTCTGATATTGTAGCCAAGCCAGCCAATCTATCAGCTCGTTCATTACCCCTAACTCCTGCGTGCCCAGGGACAAAAATTGTGATTTCTCTGATTATTGTCTGTACCAGTACCTCCATCCAGTTGCGTCTCACCATTCCTGATTTGAGTTTACAAATCATGCTCATGGAGACACTGAGTATGAAAGCACGAGAGTAGTTGTGAGATGCCAACCATTTTACCGATTCCGTAACCACCCAAACCTACTTGTAGTTGTTGCGTAGGCCCCACTGACCTCTCTATTATTTTTTCTCCTGAGAGTGCTGGAAAGCCAAGCGCAGCGTGTGTTGGCATGAATGAACCATCAGTGTAAATAACAACATCTGTATCATTGTTGATATCATTCAAGAGGGCTTTCACCTCCACGTTAATCAGTGATAGATTATTTTGTTCGCAGTTTTTCTTAATAGATGTAATAACTGTGAAAGCAGTCTGAAATTCACAGTGTTACTATTCTTTGCTTCCCTTGTAGGCCCCGCAACACCCAAGCGAGTTTATATATAATATTTAAGTATCCCACCCCTCTTTTCCAATGTCTTTCTCATCTTCCACTTTTGTCGTCAGGCTGTTGACCACTGTCATGGTTTTTGTCTTAGTGCTCTAGTGACGTGGTGATAATTATTTTTGCTTTTGACATGATTCTGATATGCCATCCATTTCCTTTCCTGATATTCTGTTGTAGAAGACTATACAGTAGGGTTTGGTTAAATTCTTATTAAGTGGCTGAACCACTTCATTCTCAGTTATATGGGGACTATCATCATAGCACTCCGGACATGTCCATAGGTGCTCCGATCTTCGCCTCAGCAAATCCAGCAGCGTCCAGAGGTCCAACACGCTAGTTCGATGTGGATTAATCATTTCTCAATGTAACTGAAGCAATGTTCTGTCCCAACTTTCTTTCTTATGCTGATGTTGGTGACTGTCTTTTTCTGGTGTTGATAACTTTTCATAGGCTTCACATTTCACATATAATTTTTTGCAACTGTGTTTTGCTCATAGTCCATGTTTGGTTCTGTTAGCATAGATTAGGCATGAAAATGTTGTGTAGTTGTGAGATGTTTGGATGACTGCCAGTAATTACCACTGAAGTCGGAGAAGGCAGGGGCACAGATAAAAAGGAAAGTAGGTGGACTTGGATGACGCATACAACAGTGTACCCTATGACTATCTCATGCTCCAGCTTATCAAACTCCTGGTGCACCCTCTATTCAGGATCTAAGATGCTGTTCAAAAGGAAGGTTGTACTGCGACGTTGTGGTTGGTTATCTGAACAGGTGACTGTATATACAGGCTTGCCACAATGCTCTACTCTTTCTCCAGTCTTATTCAACATATATACAATGAACCCTTGGCAGTTCAAAATCGAGCAGGCTGGAAAGCCGCTGCCTTGGCAAAATTCATTAGAAGAAAAAAAACACAAAATATCTTAACATTACATCGAGGACTCTCATCGGTGCTACGAAGTTCGTGCACTGCCGTTAAGATCTTCCTGTATAAGAAAGAGATCGGAGCACACATGGTTACTCACCGAAGTGCAATGATGATTTGTCCTATTAATTATTCAAGCAAACAATACACTGACATTCATAGACAACTTAATGGAAGAGGTAGAACATTGCCAGTTGCTGATGACAATCTAGTCCAGTGTTTCCCAACCTATTTTGTGTCATGCCCCACCAAAGCCTTTTAAAAATTCGTATCCCCCTCCTCTAATATAACATATACAATAAATTTTAATTTCCCAAAAAAGGAATTGTTCACTGAAGAAACTTAAATGATAGGTTTTAGGAAGCAATCACTAGAAAATTGTTGAGGTAACAAAGTAAGTAAATTTTCAAAACATATGGAGAACTGAAATTCAAGTACGAAATAATTTTAATGACAGCTTTTCTATTTTATTTTAATTATTAGTAATTATTTATTATTTAGTGAGATCCTTGTGCTTAATGCATGCTGCAAAGAGATTTTGTGTTAGGTTCCAATTTAGTTAGCTTAAGTCTCCTCGTTGTGTTACATCCAGCCGATTTCTTATTTTTAGCAGCAAATCAGTTATTGCAATAAATCCACATTCACCTAAATACGAAGATGGAAACGGTAATAACAGTTTTCATGCACATTTGGTTGAATTTGGATATGTGATTTCTGTTTCCTCGCAAAGCCGTTTACCACATTGCGTTAAAAAAAAATATCACTCGAACATGCTTTCCCGCTTTCAACTCTTTGTTAAAAGGAGGTAGAAATGTACCTAAATATAAGTACTTTCCATTTATTGAAAATTTTTAAAGTCCAGTAAAGTGATTGTGAAGTACCATTCGTTTTTGTCAACAGACATCCAAAAGCCGATATATCAGTTTTGCAACATCATGAACATTAGTTAACTCTAAACGAGTCCATTGCCCCCCTAAACGACGAAAATGACCCCTGTGGGTGCGCCCCACGTTGGGAAACAGGGATCTAGTGTATAAACAACGGAAAGGAAGTTGAAGGAGGGATACATGGAGAACTTGGCCGCATCACAGACTGATGTGATGTATATGGGTCACTAATCAATACTACAAAAGCAGCAGTAACAGGGTTCTCACTTAATAATCACACTGTTAACACATGTATGCCTGTTGATTTCCCGACCATGGAGTATATACTCAAGATAGATAGAGCACGTGCGTAGCTAAACAAATGTACTAAAAAGAATAATTCATTTCACGAGCTGTTCAGCATCAGTAGTGGACATCGGTTAAAGCTGGGCAAGTCGTGGCTTGGCCGATCTGCAGATACTGTTCAGCTGGTATGCGGGCTCACAAATATTGACCATGGGAAAGAATGGTTACCGGTTCCTTCAATAAACGGGAACACCTTTTCGACCAGAGATCAGAAATGCTGTAAATATGGCCCCACCTAATAAAACACCAGGCCCAGACAATATCCCGGCCGACCTAATCAAAGCAACTAAAGAGGTAGGAATCAGCTGGCTCCATAGACTATTCAACCAAGTCTGGATCACACAAGACACACCAGAAGATTGGAGGAATGCTACAATTGTTCCCATCTGGAAGAAGAAAGGTAGCAAGAGGGACTGTACAAAGTATAGAGGCATAGCGCTACTGAGCCACACTGGGAAAATATTCTGCAAAATACTTGAGAAAAGGCTCCACCACATCATCGAGCCACAGCTTAATGACTCCCAAATGGGATTCAGGAAGAACAAAAGCTGTACAGACGCAATATTCGCCCTCAGACAGTTAGTAGAAAGGACTATCGAATCCGACAAACATTTACACGTTGCATTTGTAGATCAGGAAAAAGCGTTCGACCGCGTAGATAGGCACAAGTTGTGGAAAATACTAACAACCAATGGGGTTAATGAACACCTAATCAACCTTTGCAAGAACATTTATACTGACAGCCAATGTCCGATTAGAACAAATACAGGATTATCAGAAAAGTTTCACGTAGGGTCAGGAGTAAGACAAGGTTGCGTACTATCCCGCTGCTATTCATCACGTACATTGACCACATTTGTAAAATAGCTAACACCAGCGAAGGAAACAACCTCGGAGAACTCTTAAATGAATTTCTTTTGCAGACGATCAGGCAATCATATCAACAACAGAAGAACAGCTACAACAACATATCAACAGACTCCAGTTAGCATGTAACGAATACAACATGAGAATTAACATCGACAAAACAGAAGTAATGACATTCGCCAGAGAGGAAAACACTACCAACATCTCCATCGATAATCATCTACTAAATCAAGCAAAAGATTTCACATAACTGGGGAGCATTTTTTCAGCAAATGGAAGAATAACTAATGAAATTCAACACAGATGCAACAAAGCAAATCAAATGATAGGCAAATGGCGCCAATTTTAAGATGCAAACACGTCACCATGAACACAAAAGAGCAATGTTCAACACAATCTTTCTCCCACATTATGTTACCAGTGCCAAACCTGGACGCTGACAACAAACGATAGAAGACAACAAACGATAGAAGAAAACTAGTCACAACAGAGATGAAGTGTCTACGCAGAATGCTGGGTGTAACAAGAAGAGACCGGTTGAGAAATGAAGACATCAGGAAAAAGTGGGTACAACATCAGTACTAGACTTCATCAAGAAACAACAAATTAAATGGTTCGGTCACGTAAGCAGATTACCATCAGACAGTGCACCCCAAAGAGCAATGCTGCTCCGATACAATGGGTACAAAGCAAAAGGCCGGCCACGCAAAAGATGGACCTCAGAGATAACAGAGGCGACGAAAGAGACTATCTACGAAGCGCATACTAGGCCCGTTTTAGAAATCTCTTCCTGACCTGACGCTGTGAGGCATGCAGGATTCGAGAAAGAAAGAAAGAAGATTAAACTCGACAAAGTTTGCTTAGAGCAGTACTCTGGCTGGAGTCACAAAACTACAGTCATGCGTGCATTCTGAGGGGATTCGTTGAGTATCATCTGAACGATGGAGGTTGGTTCGGTGTGCATGCAATGGACTAAATCACTACAGGCGTCAACAATTCGCAGAATTACATTCATCTTCGTTTCATTACACATGGGTATGGATGCCAATGATAGAGCTGACATTCTGAACGCCATCATAGAGTGGCAACAAAGATGGCTCATTAAAAACAATCCACGTCAACTGCTAGATTGCAAAAGTTGGGATTGAAGATTGGAGTGGCCAGAAAAGAACATCACAACATGTAGTAGTAGGCTCATCAAATTAGTACTGTTAGCATCCAGTACATTACTTATATTGCACACCATGTACCAGCATCTCACTATTGTAATGAGTAATTTGCACACCAACTTGAAATGCATCGGCAAAAACACATTGTCTGGAACGTTATTCAAACACCGAATAGTAACAATCGAGCAAACAAACGCTGGACCAAGATTTGTTGTTTTCTAATAACACATAAAGACTGCATGATTCCGATGTGTAGGTACACTCAATTTACTTGTCTTGCACACAAGGATTGATATGTGACAGATTTTGAAGGTAGAATAGTAAATGTAACTAGATGTGTCCCTTATTTGTTCTGTGAAAGTTACGTATAATTGAATATTGTTTGGACTCGAATCAATAACAAAGGAAGACTGCATTAAAACTGATTACCACAGGTTTGTTTATTAAACAGTTATGTAGCTCTTTCTATCAAACACATCCCAAAACAGTTGATGTATGGTCAACTTGAAGAGGGCAGATGTTCAGCTGGTGGACAGAAAAATCGTTTTAAAGACACTCTATTAGTGTCTGTTAAATGCTTCGATATAGACACCACGTGCTGGGAATCCCTTGCGCTAGATCGCCAAATGTGGCGCTGTAACAAGAGAAACCCGCATAGTTGAGAATCATCGTGCTGTTGAGGCACAGAGAAGACGAGCTGTGCAAAAAGACAACACATAACACGCACATGTCTAACCTTGATCATGTATACCTCACCTGTGGTAGGGGATTGTGTTCTAGGATTGGACTCTACAGTCACCTCCGCACACACCAGAGAGGTGCAGCAGCACACGTCTGAGACTTGTCATCATCGCTTGCAATGGTCGGCTATTATGTAGCTCTGAAGTACTGCAATGTGCAAACTTCCCTTCCATCACTGTTATGCTCAGCAGTAGAAGACTATTATGTAGCTCTGAAGTACTGCAATGTGCAAACTTCCCTTCCATCACTGTTATGAGTACTGCAATGTGCAAACTTCCCTTCCATCACTGTTATGCGTACTGCAATGTGCAAACTTCCCTTCTATCACTGTTATGCTTACTGCAATGTGCAAACTTCCCTTCCATCACTGTTATGCGCAGCAGTAGAAGACTAAAATGCATAGGGCATGTGAGAAGAATGAACAATTGTGGCATACCAAAAAAATGTTCTCTGAACTTTTGAAGGAGACGATGGCAGACTGCTGATCAGATATAATTATGTCTGCAAGGCCTCAATGAAGAACTTTTCTATCGGTCCTAGCAAGCGAGAAAAAAAACTAACTGATGACAGAGTTGTGTTGAAAGCGACATTGCGCAAGGGCGCAGAGTCTTTTGAAAAGAGACTTGGGGATGAGGTGAAAGACAAGAGAGAAAGGGAAACGCAAAAGTTGTTACAGTAAAACTCTTGCAAATTGACCATCTGTAAAGACAAAATGGCCATATATATATGTGTGTGTGTGTCGGGGATTAAATCGTATTTAAGCTGAGGCACGCCTCTTTCAACCTAAGGACAAGCTCTTTTTAGTTATTATATCAGAGCGTGTAGGCAAACAAACATAAGAATTAGCTCCTTCCTGGGAATCCCTGTATCAAAGGTGAAACACGTTTTCGGATTTTCTCTATCTCAGCTGCGAAAGCTATGCATACCAATTGATACGGTAAAATTGGAAAACCACACCAGAAACCTCAGTAAAAACACCAACCAACACAGAACGGGAGTTGTTAGTCTGAACACACTAATAGTCAAGCATAGGATGAGAACGAAGCAATTATGGACATGTGCTATGAAGATGATACTCAAATTAAGAAAGGAAGATATGATAAGAATATTTTACGGAACTGTTAAACTGCGAAACACAAGGTACAGAAACATTTTAATTGAAACATGGAAAATACCAACAATTGAATATCTTAGAATCCGAAGTTGAAATGGCACTAAATCAAAGCAAAAGAAGGAAGGCAGCAGGGATAGATGGTATAACAACAGAAATGTTACTTCGTGTAAGACAACAGCAATAACATGGCTGACCAGAATTTTTAACATAGCCTGGGAGGCACAAGAGGTTCCAGATGACTGGCAGAGAGCTATTATAGTCCCAATATGGAAGAACAAAGGAGACAAAAGAGAATGTGAAACATACAGGGGTATTCTCTTTGAGCCAAATAGGAAAAATGTTTGCAAAAATATTGGAGCGAAGAGCAAGACATATATTAGAGCCCCAGTTAAGCAATAGCCAGTTTGGGTTTAGGAGGGTAAGAGCTGCACAGACGCAATATTTACACTAAGACAGATCTGCGAACAAACAATTGAATACAATCAAAGTAAACAGCTTATATTTATAGACCAAGAAAAGGCATTTGATAGAGTAAACAGGTGCAAACTATGGAAGATCCTTGAAGAATATGGCGTCCAAGGACAACTATTAGGTAACATCATGGCCTTATATCAAGATAGCCAGAGTACAGTAAGAACTACAGAAGGAATGACCGACTGGTTCTCCATTACATCAGGTGTTAGACAAGGTTGTGTCCTTTCACCACTACTCTTTATCGCATATATGGATAAAATAACTCAAGAGTCGAATTCAGATAATGATGAAATAAATGAACTGCTTTTTTCAGATGATCAGTGCCTGATACATCAAAATGAACAAGATCTACAACATCATATTGACACTTTGAACAATAATTGTGTGAAACATGACATGAAAATCAACAACACAGAAATAATGAATATGGGAAGAAAACATAATAATCTAGACATCCATGTCAATGGCACTAAAATAAACCAAGTGAAAGAATTCAAATACTTAGGAAGCATATTCACAGAAGACGGAAAACTAGATAGAGAGATAGAGGCTAGAGTACAAAAGCAAATGCTGTAACCTACCAGCTAGCCCCATTGTTAAGGCACCCAAAAATTTCACAGGCAGCTAAGAAACAAATGATCAACAGCATTTTTATACCTACTTTGTGTTACCAGAGCCAAACATGGACATTGAGCAAAGCGCAGTCACAAAAATAACTACATGTGAAATGCGTTGCCTGAGAAAAGTTACCAACAACACAAGAAAAGACAGAATCACCAACATCAGCATAAGAAAGAAAGTTGGCACAAAACCGTGCTTGAATTATATAGATAAACAAAGAATGAAGTGGTTTGGCCACTTAATAAGAATGCATCCAAACTCCACAGTATACAGAGTCTTCTACAACAGAACATCGGGAAAGAAGGCAAGAGGAAGACCACGGAAAAGATGGTTAGATGGCGTGGCAGCATCCTGTGAAAGAGCAAAGATAACAATCACACAAGCCACCAGAACAGCGCAAGACAAAACAGAAAACCACGACACTGGGCAACAACCCGGTAGCAGTGTGACGACAAAGAAGAAGAAGAAGATATGATAAGTATATACAGTATATGATAATTGAATTTAACATGATAACAACAGAGACATGTCATCTGACGTTTGACAGAGATAAATTTCTCTATTCATAAATACTGTTATTTTGTCACTTTGGTAAGGATGACAGTGAGGAATAAATATTTAGACATAAAAAGGCATGTTAATTTTGTTTATAAATTAAACATGGTAAACACTCAATGAATCGCAGAAGGGCAGCGCCATTTTTGTCTCTCATATCAGGGTCTGATCCTGTCTGTGATTGAGTATGCTCTAACGATCATCCGACTCTCATCTATATGCAGATGGAAAGAATACAGAATGATGCTATGCGCACCATACTTGGGTGCACTAAAGACACGTCGTGCAGGGTGATGCGTTACCTTCTTGATTACCCTATTACGGAAGACTGACAAGAATGTACAGTGCACAGGCATACCTTCGAGTGAATGCTGACACACAACATCCCCTGCACATGGAAATAAAGAGACGAAACGGAAATAGGTTAGAAAGAGGAAAATCTTGGATGGGTCAGGCCGAGGACTGTATTCAACAGGTGTGTTCACTTGAAGACACTGAACCTGGTGAAGAATATGTATATACAAATGCCAACCGGAATCAATACATCATTTTTAGTATGCATCAGACTTTATAAAGAATGTAGGTCAGAGAACCAAGTGGTTGTGGAAGCAGAAGTTCAGGCTTTAATTTCTGAGGACGATGTAATAATTTACACAGATAGGTCAGTGATTCTACATGTGCAGATCTCATGGGCTTTCACTGCTCAAGTCAGAGCGGATGTTGTGAAAGAAGACAGTGGTGGTTTTGCCGTGACTACGAGTAATCTCACTATGGAAATCATGACGGTAACTAAAGCGATGGTCTGGCTGGAGTGTTTATTCAGTGAGTATGCTCAGGAAGATTGAAACAGACTGGGCTCGGAGACAATGGTTGGAGTCGCAGAAGAGGCATAGGCTGACAAAAATCAGTTTTATTTTTGTGGCAAGGCTTGCAGGTTTAGGGGAAATGAACGTGACAATAGGCTTGCAAGTATAGCTGCAGTAAAAAAAAGAGGGCGAGCAATGGACCAGGCTGATATTATAAACCCCCTAAGGGAGAGAGGACGTGTGCATGATTCAAATAATAGTGGTGCATCTACGACACTAACCAGACTGCAAGAATACCAAGTCAAATGTGGTGTAGCTAGACAAGAGCACTATACTGGTAGCCAAAGAAGAATAGTAAACCAACACATAACTCGAGCCTCTAGTTGCCACAGGCTGAGAGACGACAAACTGATAAAGAGATCAGAGCACTTATGGACTAATTGTTTCGATGTACTGCGACCACCCGTGTGTTTCCGGGGCTCGCAAGGAGCAAAAATATAGTGACACTGTGACCTACAAGGCATGTCAAAGAGGCGACTAATGTAGGGGCCTTGGAAAGCTACACTTACTTACTTATTCCTCTCCGTTCCTCGTGGAGCATGGGGCCTCAACACTTGTTCGCCAATCTTCCCGGTCTCTGGCTGTCCTATTTATGGTCTCCCAGGACAGTTCAGCACTCTTCAATTCCTCAAGAAGACTGCGTCTCCAGGTCTGTTTAGGGCGTCCTCTTTTTCGTTTTCCTTGAGGGTTCCACACAAGTGGTTGTCTAGTGACATTCGACTGTGTCTTCCGTAGGGAATGCCCGACCCATCGCCATTTTCTCCTCTTGACCTAGGTCATCATGGGTACCTGTCCGGTTCTTATCAACAGGTCTGTGTTTGTAACTCTATCAAACCATCTCAGTTGGCGAATCCGCCTAAGACATCCGCTGACAACGATCTGAATCTTATTTATCCTAGTAAATAAAAAGCGTCGCAGAAATGTTCGAATTATCAGTCCGAAAAATATGATTGCCTCTTTCTTATATTAATAATAAGCTTTCTCTGTGTCTTGGTCTCATTCAACACCTTCACATTAGTCATTTTAGTAGTCCATGTGATTATCATCATTAAAGGTAAAATCACATCTCTGTGACCTGCAGAGATTTTTCGATTTGTTTGTTTACTGTCCATGACTCGCATCCGTGTGTTAGTATGTTCTCTATGTAGCACTGAATAGGTAAAATATACAATCATGTATTACTATTGTATCACCACAGATAGGATATCAAGTCTCCTGTTGTAACAACACAGGTAGAATATAAAATCATCTTTTATATCACCACAGGTAAAATATCAAGTATCATGTTGTATCACCTCAGGTAGAATATAAAATCATCTTTTGTACCACCACAGGTAAAATATCAAGTCGTCTGTTGCATCACCACAGACAGCATATCAAGTCTCCCGTTTTATTACCACAGGTAGAATACAGGTAAACAGGAGGTAGATGAAGACTGAAGCTGACAAAAAACAACACTGTTCCAGATATGAGGTTTCTAATTACCACGAAGAAGCACGCATTCCGGAATCAGACAGATTATATCTGAATGTAGGCGGCACCGTATTCATCACTTCACGGTACGCCCTGAAAAGATATCCATACACTCGATTAGGAATACTTGCCTCTGTCAAGGAAAAAGAGGTTCATTTCGATAGAAACCCGAAGTTGATGAGCTACATCCTTGACCTTTATAGGACTGGCGAGCTTCACGTGCCAAGAAATTGCTGTAGGTAAGTTAGTTTGTGCAAAGCGATGATTGCCAGATTGTTCACTAGAAAGTCCGACACTTGTTGGTTACCAGTCCGGTAATTGTCGATTACAATTCCGGTAATTGTTGGCTACCAGTCCGGTAATTATCGGCTACCAGTTCGGTATTTGTCGGTTACCAGTCCGGTACTTGTCTGTTACCAATCAAGTACTTGTCGGTTACCAGTCCGGTATTTGTCGGTTACCAGTCCGGTATTTGTCGGCTACCAGTCCGATAATTGTCGGTTACCAATCAAGTACTTGTCGGTTACCAGTCCGGTACTTGTCGGTTACCAATCAAGTACATGTCGGTCACCAATCAAGTACATGTCGGTTACCATTCTGGTATTTGTCGGTTACCAGTCCGGTATTTGTCAGTTACTAGTTCGGCAGTAGTCGGTTAGTTCATCCGCATTATTCACTATTTTCTAATATGATTATTACGTAAATATTGCAAAGTCAGTGGAGCATCTGGCAGAATGGATGAGAGTGCGGGCTTCCATTTGGGAGACCCGCGTTCAATCCCCGGTATGACCAAATAGTTTTTTCTGTCAGGGGCATTCAGAAAAATATCTTCACCGGAATAATTTCACAGCGACTGCAATTGCCATGCGGTCATTAAATTCGAAATGCTCATGTCGAGGGCAACACCCCTGCCCTACATCACCATAAAAAGGCAAGCAGTAACGACAACAATAAAAAAAAAACCACCAAAAAAAAAAAAAAGCATTGCGAATTCGTGTTAATGAATTGCATCAAAGTTGATAAGTTGAACCACTTTCGATATGATTTTGCAAGACACGGTTCTCTTTTGACCACCAGTTTAGTTTCAATGAATTGATTGCATGATTGATTGATAGAACCATCATCATTGCACTTCGGTGAGTAACCATGTGTGCTCCGACATCTTTCATACACAAGAAGATCTCAGCGGCAGTGCACAAACTCTGATAATTTATCCGTATATCTATGTGTCTGTATGCCAATCTCTTAATATATCTGTGTGTCTGTATGCCAATCTCTTAATATATCTGTGTGTCTGTTGTCAAGTCTATCTGTCTACCTGCCTGTCAGTCTATCCAGTTATCTGCCTGCTGGTCTATTCTTCTGCATGTCTGTCTGCCTTTATTTCCATCTGTCTGCCTGCCAGTCTATTCATCTGCATGTCTGTCTGCTTTTCTATCCGTCTGTCTGCCTGCCAGTCTATCCATCTATCTGTCTGATTGTCAGTATATTCACCTATGTACCTGTCACTCTATCCACCTATCTGCCTGCCTGCCTCCCAGTTTATCCAGCTGCCTGTCTGCATATTCACCTGATTGTCAGAATGTAATCTATGATTATGCTCGGTTTTTGGCATATCAATTTATCCATGTATAGACCGATCAGTCTGTTCATCTAATATCTAATCATCTGCCCATCTAACTTCATATCAGTCTATTAAAACGTCTATCTATTCATCTTTCTGCCTATCGATTTAACTTTCTTTCATTCTGTCCAACCAGCTTCCTATCAGACTGTTCATGAAACTTACTATCAATCTCTCCTACCAGCTTCTTGCCAATCTATTTCCAAACAACTATATGTCTATCCATTTGCCTTTTCTATAAATCTATGTATCTAGCTTTTCTACCATTATTAATATAACTTTCTATCAGTCCATTCATTTACCTTCCTGTCAGTCTATCAATCTATATTCTTGTCAGTCTATTTATCTAGCTTTCTATCAGTCTATCTAATTGATAATTTATTTATTGAAGCATCTCAATGAAATCTGAAATGATGTTCTGGGATATTCCGTCTGAACTGGTGTCAGAGTGTTGCTGGTCGGTCTTTGAGGAAGGCGACAGAAACAAGGCAGTCATTGACGACATCGATACAACACTCAAGTATGTTAGTTTGTTGCTGTTGTTGCTAGACTACGAGTTTCCTCACTCATTCATCCATTCACTTACTCATTCACTCACTTACTCATTCACTCACTTACTCATTCACTCATTAATTCACTCATTAATTAATTAATTCTCTCCCTCATTCACTCATTAATTCACTCACTTACTCATTCACTCACTTATTCATTAATCACAAGTTCACTTACCTACCCATTCACTCATTAATTCACTTATTCACTCACTCATTAATTTACTCTCTTACTTATTCACTCATTAATTCACATACCACCCGTTTGTTGCTGGGGTCTGCAAGGGAATCAAAGAATAGTACCACTGCGACCTACAAGGCATGTCGTAAGAGGCGACTGAGTAAGGGGATTGGGAAGCTACCTAGTAAATAAAAATTGGATGTGCTGGCCTACTTGTGGGCGCATAACTAGCACAACGTACTCATAGGCTCAGATCACATAGAAATCACAAAGTGGTTTAACAAGCGGTCGATGTGGAGCGTTCCTACCGAGTGGTTACCGGGGCCCAAATTTGGGGTGTAAAGAATAGAACCACTTTTACCTGTCACGCATGTCGTAAGAGGCGACTAAGGAGGTTTGGCTGAAATCGAATGCAAATGTCCTAAACGTGTAGAAGTCTATGCATTTAGGGGCCTACCAAACCAATGTGCAACGTATACATGTTCTTGGCAAAGATCAAATATATCACAAAGAGTGATTAAAATTGGTTGCAAAAGACGAACGCAAAGAAGAATAAGAAGATACGGAGCGTTTGAAGAAGAAGAAGCTAATCAAGGTCACACATATGGCGTGAATCTAGCTAGTAATATTACACTGAACTAAATACAATATTTCTGTGTCAGGGATCCTTACGAAGGAATTGTTGGCCGGCATCCTATCTGTGACCATATATGGAATACACTGTCTAACCCTAACTATTCATTTTTTGCTAAGGTAAACATATCCATCTATTTGGTTAATGTCAATGTAAACATGTCCATCTATTTGGTTAATGTCAATGTAAACATGTCCATCTATTTGTTGATTGTCAATGTAAACATGTCCATCTATTTGTTGGTTGTCAATGTAAACATGTCCATCTATTTGTTGGTTGTCAATGTAAACATGTCCATCTATTTGTTGGTTGTCAATGTAAACATGTCCATCTATTTGCTGATTGTCAATGTAAACATGTCCATCTATTTGTTGGTTGTCAATGTAAACATATCCATCTATTTGTTGATTGTCAATGTAAACATGTCCATCTATTTGTTGGTTGTCAATGTAAACATGTCCATCTATTTGTTGATTGTCAATGTAAGCATATCCATCTATTTGTTGGTTGTCAATGTAAACATATCCATCTATTTGTTGGTTGTCAATGTAAACATATCCATCTATTTGTTGATTGTCAATGTAAACATATCCATCTATTTGTTGGTTGTCAATGTAAACACATCCATCTATTTGTTGATTGTCAATGTAAACATATCCATCTATTTGTTGTGTGTCGAGGTAATCATGTCCATCTACTTCTTGATTGTCAAGATAAACATCTCAATCTACTTGTTGGTTGTCAATGTAAACATCTCAATCTACCTGTTCGTTGCCAAGGTATCCATCGCAATCTACTTGTTGGTTGTTAAGGTATCCATCGCAATCTACTTGTTGGTTGTCAAGATACACATTTAAATCTACCTGTTGTTTTGACGCTTATCATCTCCATCCATTTGTTGGTTGTTAAGGTAAACAATTTACAAGTATTCATCGTGTGATGACATTAGTACCTACATTGAGTAGTCATGTTATTACATATTATCTACATCTACGTATCATGGACGACTACATACGGAGACATTCAAACGTTTCTAATGAAAATCTGGGAATAAAAACGAATAACGAAATAAATGTAACACAAAACACACACATAAAAACTAGAAATAGAAAAGAAGAGAAACAATCAGTTATGGAAGGGAAGAACTGAGATAAGAACAAAACTCAGGTGTTTAAGAACCTGTGTTTTTCTTTGGCAACATATTGTTGTGAAACATGAACCATGACAAAGCGGAAGAGAAGATATTAATGTCTTTGAATGCAAATATTACAGAAGAGTACTTAGAATATCATGGACAGAGAAGAGAACAAATTCTTCTGTTCTGCAACAGCTTGATATTAAAGAGAATGGGTTATTAAAGAACATAAAAACAAGGATAATTACATATTTCGGACACATTAAACGACATGAATTACTGGAGAAGATAATTCTAGAAGGAACGGTGATTGAAAGAAAATGGAGAGAAAGACCTAGAAGACGATGGGTGCAGAATGTCATTGACGAGCTGAGAATGACTGCTGCTGGTGTAGGTCATCTTGCACAGAATAGAGAGTTTTTCAGGACTGCTGTCATGGGAGCCAAGTTCCAGAAGGGACAAGCTGCTTGATGATGACATCTACTTATCATATACTTACTTTATTATCTATATCTACATGTTATGGTGCTGGGGCCCGCAATGGAAGTAAAGAATAGTACCACTGCGACCTATAAGCCATTTCGTTAGAGGTGACTGATGTAGGACCTAGGGAAACTCCCCTAGTAAATAAAAAGCATCTCAGAAATCGGATATGCTGGCCTACTTATAGGCGCATAACTGACACAACGTCCAATCGCTCTTAGGCTCAGATCACCTACAAATCCCACATAGTGGTTAACAAGTAGTCGATATGGAGCGCTCGAAGAAGAAGTTGCGGTGTAGTACGGTTTCAGGAAAGCGATGCTGACGGGAGCGTTGTCCCTGGTAGGTACACCCATGTCAAACACGTTAGAGTATAGATTGCAGGCAAAATTGGATCTCATTGTCCTTCAGCATGGGGGGTTGAGCTAAGAGTTGACAACCCATCCTAGGAAACAAGAGATACGATTGTTGCATCGAATGAAGGGAGCAAGGTTAATCAATAACCTGGTTTTATGAAGAAGGGAGATCAAACCAGAAAGGAAATCTTCATTTCAAAACAAGTGTTAAAGAACAATCCTGCAAGTATTCTGGACAAATACAAAACAAATGGTAAAGAACAATCCTGCAAGTATTCTGACGAAACACGTAATCACAAAGTACTGTAATTTTACAAATTACAAAAACAGTGACAATATACAGCAACGTTTCGACCAACAAGGCCTTTATCAAGCAAACGAACAATAGGAGTGACGAATTAAAAACAACACTAACATATGGACGACTACATATAGAGACATTCAAACGTTTCTAATAAAAATCTGGGATTAAAAACGAATAACTAAATAAACGTGACACAAAAAAACACATCAAAACTAGAAATAGAAAATAAAAGAAACAATAAAAAATCAAATAAATATATAGCTTGAATACATGCAACATATGCACATATAGATTACAAGGCATAAGAAGAGAACGTATTAAGAAGCATAGAAATGTAATACGTTGAACCCACGTGGTCGCAAGGTACCATACAACGGAATCAACTGATTCTCCAGAGCAAATCGACTGCGATCATCCGAGGAACATGATCGGATGACTGTGACATGGACATCGTGAGCTCCTAAATGGCCAGTATAGTTGAAATGAGTGGCTACAGGGGTCACAGAGCATTGGCGTATGTCGCGCAAGTGTTGGGCGAATCGGTGACTGAGCCTCTTACCTGTCTCGCCGATATAAACCTTGTTACACCGCTTACAGATAATGGCATAGATAAGATTACGGGACTCGCATGTGAAACCATCTTCAATAACAAACGTGGCTTTAGGAAAAGATACAGTACGAGTCTGTATCACATAAGCACACGTATTGCAACGCCGACGACCACACTGGACAGTGCCAAAATGAGTCTGGATATTGGACTTAAGGCGACTGTGTACCAACATATCCTTAAGACTTATTTCCTGTCTGTAAGCCACCAAAGGTTAGTTGGGAAAGACTAAACGGGTCTCAAGATCTGACTTAAGGATAGACAGATGACGGAATAAAACATTTTTCACCAGTGAGCTATGAGAGTAATACTCCTGTTGTTCGTTTGCTTGATAAAGGCCTTGTTGGTCGAAACGTAGCTGTATATTGTCATTGTTTTTGTAATTTGTAAAGCTACAGTACTTTGTTATTACATGTTTCGCCAATTAAATAGTTTTACTGCAGTCTCATCTATATTATAAGTATTCTGACCAAATACAAAACAAATGAAGAGCTTTTAAAACTAAAAAACTGCATCACTGGAGATCATCATTAAAAGATTTAAGATGGAGGTGGATTGGTCATTTATGTCGTATGCCATTAAGGGCATTAGCTAGGGCAGCTCTCCGATTGACAACGAATGAGAAAAGAAAGCATGGACATCCAAAAGAAACGTGGAGAAGAACTGTAGAAAGAGAGTTGAAAGAATATGGCCTGACATGGGTAACGACTGGTAGAAATTCCAGCAGAATGTCAACAATGTAAATATCTTGTGGAAGCCTTATTTGTCATACGGGACACGAAGAGGATATATATATATATATATTGGTAATTGATGACTAAATTGACACCATTCCACTCCGGGCAGATCCATAGGTGCTCAGTCTTCCCCAGCAGATATTGAAGAATATGCATACTAATGGTTCTTGTGACTCGCTGGGTAAACACATTCCTCACTCTGCCCATCAGACATCCAGTTCTACCTGTGCAAAGGGTAACTCCAAACTGTTTAAATATGTGGATCGATTAAACGTCTATTTTAGTATCTTCATCCAACAGGCAGTCGCGAACAGACAGAGAACGTCCCCCTTATCCATCTTCAACCCCCAAACAATCGATGCTAGTGATGGAAGCATGTCCGCTCTCTCATTACCGTAAATACCCGTATCCACAAGACAGTAGATCCACATAAGCCTCTGGAGGCTAGAAACTTCTATAGACATCAACTCACACACACACACACACACATATATATATAGGGTGTTTGTAAAGTCTCACAATACTTTATATGTAGAACAAATAGGACAAAGTATATGACGTCATAAAAAAAAAAATGTTCCATAGTCAATTGTGGTGCAATATGCAGTGAATGACTGTTTTCTGCTGGAGTAATTCTTTTCACTCAAACCATAATGATGTTTTCAACTGAAGAAAGAATATTTGACAATATGAAGAAACGTGTACAGACATATCTTGACGCCCGTGGTGGATATTTCTAACATCTGCTATAATGAATATTTCATTTGTTCTGTCTAGTTTACCAAGTTAACAGTAGACCATAGCAGTAACAATTGTGACTAATTTCACTACTTTATTTTAGCACATTTTTGATGACGTCATATACTACATTTGTTGCAACTTTACAAACATCCTGTATATATAGTTGTACTGTTGAGTGAGTGCAGTGCAAAATTATAATTAGTCTATTCTTTCAGGTAGTCTAAACTGTAAATTGTAAAGTGAGCGTACGTGGTTCAAACCCCACGGTAGGCAAGTTTAGAAGCAAATTCTTTTCCGTGGGATTTTTACAAAAGGTAAAAATAGACCTCACCGTTCAGAAAGCAATAGCAAACTACTGAACGTATAAGTGATGCCTAGAAAATCAACGACTCGTTTACTGTGGTTGATGGCTACTTCATGTAAAGGATATGCCACGATTTTTTCAAACTGTAAAAGAAAGAGTTAAATTAGGACAAAAACACACAACAAAAACAGTTTTTTAAATGAAATTGTTCTTCTTCATCAGATATGGAATATTGTATACGAAATATTTGTGGCCCTGGCATCGTTGAGCTTCGTCCTGGAGAGTGAGCCATCCTTACGTTATATACCAGACGACATCAAACGCTCATTGCATGGAAAATTACCCGCGCCTGGAAAGTTTCGGTTTCTGATGTACTCTACCGAAATACCTTCCCTTTACTTCTTGGATATAACATGTTGGATATACTTCACTATTGAGTTCGCCCTCCGTCTAATTTGCTGTCCTAAGAAATCCCTTTTCGTCAAGTATGTCTTATTCGTTGTAGTATCTCCTTTATTTTATGTATGCTTTCACTTTGAAATCTGATTTTTTTACCCTCTAATTTTACCTGGTTGAGTTTTATTTTGTATTTTGTACTTTTAACAATTTGTGCCCGTTTTTTCATGGACAACTGAAGTTTAAAAAAAAAATACTTTCGTTAGTTTCTGTGCATTTAATTCTTATAAATCTGATCATTTTCTGTACATCTCTTGTACATCCATCATTTTCTGTGCATCTCTTGTACATCCATCATTGTCTGTGCATCTCTTGTACATCCATCATTGTCTGTGCATCTCTTGTACATCCATCATTTTCTGTGCATCTCTTGTACATCCATCATTTTATGTTCATCTCTTAAACATCCATCATTTTCTGTGCATCTCTTGTACATCCATCATTTTCTGTTCATCTCTTACACATCCATCATTTTTTGTGCACCGTATTTTTGTGTGCATTCATCCTTTTCTGCCCGTGTTTATTCCTGCATATTTATTATTTTCTATAATTGTTTCAATTTATACAAATATTATTTTATCTCCATGGTATCTCTTGTAAGTCCATCAATTTATGCCCACATTTTCTTATGTACATCACGACATTTTTTGTTTAAACTTTCATTTCACCATCAATCATCTTCTGTTTTCTTGATTTGATTATAATTGACAGCAAATAAATTCGATTACACCCATATTCTGGATTAATTTTCAGTTGATGTTAGCGAATCGATACTTCACAAATCGTTCCATAGATCACACACTTCACAATTTACTCACAAGAACACATACTTCACAAGTGACACACCAGAACACATACTTCACAAATGATACACTAGAACACATACTTCACAAATGACACCCTAGAACACATTATTCACAAATGACACACTAGAACACATACTTCACAAATGACACCCTAGAACACATACTTCACAAATGACACAGTAGAACACATACTTCACAAGTGACACACCAGAACACATACTTCACAAATGACACCCTAGAACACATACTTCACAAATGACACACTAGAACACATACTTCACAAATGACACACTAGAACACACACAATTCACACATCACACCTGAAATACTACATTCTATAAATCTCTACTGAGATACCCGTTCCTACACTTATGAATTGAAAGTTTTCATCAACAGAAGCAAATTAAATATTATGGACATTTTCCTCTTGACCGTCGTCTGGGTTATCATTATATTGAAAGAAGCTGTGGATTTCAAAGTTCAAATGTACGGAGAAATCTTTTTTCTTACAAGAGTAAGTATATTTCTGAATACAGCTTAAGATTTAGATTGCGACAGTAGGAAGTATATTTCTGAACACAGTCTAAGATTTAGATTGCGACAGTAGGAAGTATATTTCTGAACACAGTCTAAGATTTAATTGGCGACAGTAGGAAGTATATTTCTGAACACAGTCTAAGATTTAATTGGCGACAGTAGGAAGTATATTTCTGAACACAGTCTAAGATTTAATTGGCGACAGTAGGAAGTATATTTCTGAACACAGTCTAAGATTTAAATGGCGACAGTAGGAAGTCGATGAACGGAAATCTACAAATCTGAGGTGGTCAGACCAGACCAGATCTGGAGACAACCGTGGGTAGGCTGCGGTGATACTAATATTTATGAATACGTCCTAAGAATTAGATTGCGACAATATGACGTATATTTCTGAATACAGCCTCGCCCGTGTGTTGCCGGGACTAGAAAGGGGAGCAACGAATAGTACCACTGCGACCTACAAGGCATGTCGTAGAGGCGACTAAGGGGCCTAGGGAAGCTACCCTAGTAAATAAAAAGCGTCGCAGAATGTGCTGATATACTTGTAGGCGCATAACTGGCACAACGTACAATCGCTCTTATGCTCAGATCACATACAAATCACAAAGAGTGGTTAACAAGTGGTCGATATGGAGCGTTCGAAGCAGAAGAACAACACAGCCTAGATTTAGGCCAGTCATGTCCCACGTTTGTATGTATTGGGGCTCATCTGACTAATGACCATGGAGGTGCGGGCGCCGTATGGAAATTGCAATAGTAATATTAACAACAATAATAATAATAATAAGGTCATATTTATGAGATCTGATAGCAATATAGACGATGAAAATCTCAGCAATGCGCCTACATGTCTCTCCTGTCCAATAATAAGTCAAAGATGATTCATCATATAAATCACACGTCCGTGTGGTTACCGGGGCCCAAATTCGGGGTAAATAATAGAACCACGAATACCTACCACATGCCATATACGGCGAAAGTGAAGGTTTTGCGTGGGATTAACTACCCCATCCAGTAAAAAACACTCAGCTGTAAAGCCGCAACCAAGTGCACTGAGAGCTTGCAAGGCATTCGTTGGGGACCTATGCCTCCTTTGGGGGGCGAAGGGTAGAAGAAGAAGAATATTAACAATCTTGTCTTATCCACATTGACGTGAAGCGGCGGCGTGGGGTGTTTAAGTTTTTCATCATGTGGTTGGTGTATTGTATTTGTAGTTGTTTTGCTTTGATGTCAGGATAGCTGTGATATTATCTATCCATCGGGTTCTTGGTCTTCCTCAGGCTCTACCTCAGATAATAGTAGATCTGGTTTCATTAGATGACTGAACCATTTTTTATTGATCTCTTATTTTGAATCCAGAACTAGCCGGTTTTCTATGTTTGTTATGTAGTCGACTAAAGCCTCTTTAAGCCGAGGCAGCACCTTTCCACCCAAAGCGAATCTTTTATTGGTTATATCAGTGCGTATAAGCCAACAAACATGAAAAATATGAATTAACTCCAATTCGGACCTCGCCGTTCTGTTCACGAGAGCATTTATCCCGGAGATCTCTAGAATTGTTACTGGAGATAGGGAGTTCGTGCTCTGTGCAATACTTTCGGCAGAGGACGTGCAATTTTTGCGGAGAAGGACATAGTCATATCAAGAAAATCCGGTACAATGAAGTCAATTATTCGTCTTTATGATCTCTTTGAAGATCTCATCAACCTGAGACTGGTCACTGCTTTCTTTGACCATATCCAAGATCTTTAGGATCTCTTTGAAGATCTCATCAATCTGAGACTGGTCACTGCTTTCTTTGACCATATCCAAGATCTTTAGGATCTCTTTGAAGATCTCATCAATCTGAGACTGGTCACTGCTTTCTTTGACCATATCCAAGATCTTTATGATCTCTTTGAAGATCTCATCAACCTGAGACTGGTCACTGCTTTCTTTGACCATATCCAGAATCTTTATGATCTCTTTGAAGATCTCATCAATCTGAGACTGGTCACTGCTTTCTTTGACCATATCCAAGAGCTTTAGGATCTCTTTGAAGATCTCATCAACCTGAGACTGGTCACTGCTTTCTTTGACCATATCCAAGATCTTTAGGATCTCTTTGAAGATCTCATCAACCTGAGACTGGCCACTGCTTTCTTTGACCATATCCAAGATCTTTATGATCTCTTTGAAGATCTCATCAACCTGAGACTGGTCACTGCTTTCTTTGACCATATCCACGATCTTTATGATCTCTTTGAAGATCTCATCAACCTGAGACTGGTCACTGCTTTCTTTGACCATATCCAAGATCTTTAGGATCTCTTTGAAGATCTCATCAACCTGAGACTGGTCACTGCTTTCTTTGACCATATCCAAGATCTTTAGGATCTCTTTGAAGATCTCATCAATCTGAGACTGGTCACTGCTTTCTTTGACCATATCCAGAATATTTATGATCTCTTTGAAGATCTCATCAATCTGAGACTGGTCACTGCTTTCTTTGACCATATCCAGAATCTTTATGATCTCTTTGAAGATCTCATCAATCTGAGACTGGTCACTGCTTTCTTTGACCATATCCAGAATCTTTATGATCTCTTTGAAGATCTCATCAATCTGAGACTAGTCACTGCTTTCTTTGACATCCAAGATCTCATCAACCTGAGACTAGTCACTGCTTTCTTTGACCATATCCAAGATCTCATCAATCTGAGACTAGTCACTGCTTTCTTTGACCATATCCAAGATCTCATCAACCTGAGACTAGTCACTGCTTTCTTTGACCATATCCAAGATCTCATCAATCTGAGACTAGTCACTGCTTTCTTTGACCATATCCAAGATCTCATCAACCTGAGACTAGTCACTGCTTTCTTTGACCATATCCAAGATCTCATCAACCTGAGACTAGTCACTGCTTTCTTTGACCATATCCAAGATCTCATCAACCTGAGACTAGTCACTGCTTTCTTTGACCATATCCAAGATCTCATCAACCTGAGACTAGTCACTGCTTTCTTTGACCATATCCAAGATCTCATCAACCTGAGACTAGTCACTGCTTTCTTTGACCATATCCAAGATCTCATCAATCTGAGACTAGTCACTGCTTTCTTTGACCATATCCAAGATCTCATCAACCTGAGACTAGTCACTGCTTTCTTTGACCATATCCAAGATCTCATCAACCTGAGACTAGTCACTGCTTTCTTTGACCATATCCAAGATCTCATCAACCTGAGACTAGTTACTGCTTTCTTTGACCATATCCAAGATCTCATCAACCTGAGACTAGTCACTGCTTTCTTTGACCATATCCAAGATCTCATCAACCTGAGACTAGTCACTGCTTTCTTTGACCATATCCAAGATCTCATCAACCTGAGACTAGTCACTGCTTTCTTTGACCATATCCAAGATCTCATCAACCTGAGACTAGTCACTGCTTTCTTTGACCATATCCAAGATCTCATCAACCTGAGACTAGTCACTGCTTTCTTTGACCATATCCAAGATCTCATCAACCTGAGGCTAGTCACTGCTTTCTTTGACCATATCCAAGATCTCATCAATCTGAGACTAGTCACTGCTTTCTTTGACCATATCCAAGATCTCATCAACCTGAGACTAGTCACTGCTTTCTTTGACCATATCCAAGATCTCATCAACCTGAGACTAGTCACTGCTTTCTTTGACCATATCCAAGATCTCATCAACCTGAGACTAGTCACTGCTTTCTTTGACCATATCCAAGATCTCATCAACCTGAGACTAGTCACTGCTTTCTTTGACCATATCCAAGATCTCATCAACCTGAGACTAGTCACTGCTTTCTTTGACCATATCCAAGATCTCATCAACCTGAGACTAGTCACTGCTTTCTTTGACCATATCCAAGATCTCATCAACCTGAGACTAGTCACTGCTTTCTTTGACCATATCCAAGATCTCATCAACCTGAGACTAGTCACTGCTTTCTTTGACCATATCCAAGATCTCATCAACCTGAGACTAGTCACTGCTTTCTTTGACCATATCCAAGATCTCATCAACCTGAGACTAGTCACTGCTTTCTTTGACCATATCCAAGATCTCATCAACCTGAGACTAGTCACTGCTTTCTTTGACCATATCCAAGATCTCATCAACCTGAGACTAGTCACTGCTTTCTTTGACCATATCCAAGATCTCATCAACCTGAGACTAGTCACTGCTTTCTTTGACCATATCCAAGATCTCATCAACCTGAGACTAGTCACTGCTTTCTTTGACCATATCCAAGATCTCATCAATCTGAGACTAGTCACTGCTTTCTTTGACCATATCCAAGATCTTCTTCTTCTTCTTCTTCTTCTTCTGCTTCTTGCGTTCGTCCGCTATGAATTCAGACGTAATCTAGGGCGTCTGATACGACGCTTCTGACTGATTTTTGCGTGAAGGCATGTTTTTCTTTTTATCAGTATCCCCTGCCATACAGACGTGCCTTCTCCGTCTGCAGATGTGATATCCAAGATGGCTACTGAAAGTAAGTTAATAATTTGATAAAGATCAACAAAAGTTTGAAAGTCAATCCGTTGAACAAAAGTAAAATAATATGGACACACCTTTTGTCTACAGGTGACAATAAACTCATTCAAGGCCATGCGCGTGCTACGAATATTTAATGTGCTGTATAGAAATGAGTACACAAAGGTCATGATTCTATCACTGCATGCCTCGTTTCATCCGCTCAGCTTGCTTATGGTGAGTAACTTTGTATAGACAGTGAAAGTGTGCGGGTTTACATCCCGACAAAGTACTGTGTCATGTTAGTACTAACAAGAACTGTGTAAGTGTGCGGGTTTTTTTCGATCCAGAAGCACTTGAGCTGAAAGCTCTTCGGCTCGGTGTCATGGACATCGTAACCCTTCGGTTCGGTGCCACGAACACCGTACATCTGGGGAACCTGTAGCTTTTCTGCCAGTCCGCGGAGTTGAACCCGCACTTACAGAGGACTTGTCACCCGTAGTCCAACGCGCTACGAACACGCTGGGCACGCGGGCAGTGTGCGGGTTTAAATCCAGACAAAGAACCGCGTTGTGTTAGCACTAACAAAAACTGTGTGTGTCTCATAATGCTCAGTGAAGTGAAACACAGGAAGATAAAAATAGCAAAAGGAATGTTCTCCAACAACTACAGAGCAGAGTCAGATTCCCTAAAAGCGACAGCAGAAGCCATAATGTTAGATAAACATGTAAAAAATAATTATTTTGACTGAAACCCTGTCGGTTATTTCTGCTTTAAAAAAATCAAGAAGATAACAACTTAAAGGAATTGCAAATATCACTACACCACGTATGCAACATTTTCTCTAGAGTGGTTATACAGTGGATACCATCCCACTGTGGAATACCCTACAACGAGACTGCAGACATATTGGCAAAAGCAGACGGCAGGCTACCACAGACAGACACCGGTATGACATACGAGGAAACAATAGTACGGATAGAAATGGCCTACAAGAACAAATGGGTGAAAGATCACCCAGATCATGAAAAAGATGATGCATACCACCAACTAAGTAGAGAAGAACAGGTTGTCATTTTTCGTCTACGAACAGGGCACAATAGGCTGAGGTACCATCTGTTTAACAAGCACACAATATGCCCTTCTGACATACGCACATGTGGCACCAGCAAGATGACAGAGATACACATACTGCAAGAATGTTCAACATACAGTGAACAGAGAGAAAACGCATGGTCAACCCCCACGTCAGACCAGGACAAGCTATATGGAGATGTGCATGGACTCCGGTTGACCACTAACTACTTTAGAAGTATAAAAACCGATGTCTGAAAACGTTGGAAGAAGAAGAAAAAGAAATGTATGTGGTTCAATCCCGGCAAAGACTGTGTCATGTTGGTAAACTAATCAGATCCCACTAATTATGATTGTGTGATAGGACCATCAACATTGCACTTCGGTGAGTAGCCATGTGTGCTCCGATCTCTTTCTTATACAGGAAGATCTCAGCAGCAGTGCACGAACTCCATCCATAGCTCTGACGAGGGTCTACGATGTAATTTAAAGATCATAAAGATATGTTGTAGGAATTTTATTTTTAATCTTCTCTAAATGATTTCTGTCTGGGCAGCGGCTTTCCAGCATGCTCTTCTCGATTTTGAACTAACATTGGTTCTTTTACGTGCTCAAATTGAACACGGGACCTACGTTTTATCGTGCGTCTCCGATATGACTAGGAACTCGATCTCACCTACACTGAGATCAGAGATCTATGGAAAATCTCTTGATGGCTCCACGAAGGAGCGAACCTAGTACATTTGGAACGAGAGGCGAACACCAAACCTCTACGCCATAGTCTTTAGTGTAATGAAATAGATGACTAGGTACGAGTCAGCTCTGACGGTCTCCCTATCAGCAATCACATCTGATACCATGATACCATGCTATAGTATAACGCTAGATGTGATACTTTAAGTAGGGAATTTTTGTTTGTAAAATCTTAGTTAACCGTCATTACACATTTTTGCGCTGTTGGATAATATGCACACACTATACCCAACATTTGGATGGGCCTGTTTTATATCCTTTATGGGTCTAACATATGCGCGATGTACTCACGTTCTCGGTGTAAATTACACAGATCAAATAGAGTGGTTAACTTGGTGGATAAGAACATACGAAAGCAAATAATAAGAAACAGCTACAAATAGATGACTCTTGTATAAAGATCTCGCACGTGTGGTGTCGGAGACGCGAGGGAAGCAAAGAATAGTAACACTGCGACCTATAAGGCATCCATAAGAGGCGACTGAGGTAGGAACTAGGGAAGCTACCCTAGTAAATAAAAATCGGATGTGATGGCCTACTTGTAGACGCATAACTGGCACAACGTAGAATCGCTCTTAGGCTCAGATCCCATGCAAATCACACAGAGTGGTTAACAAGTGGTCGATATGGAGCGTTCATAGAAGAAGACATACAGAGATCTTTAAACTGTAAAACGACAACTTGACACAATAAGAAGATTTATACTCATGAAATAGTCTTGGACAAAGAAGAGAACAAATAGATTTTGCCAGAAAGAACTCATAACCTAAGTATTTTGGACATATCTCTATCTCTCTCATGATCACCCTTAGACTGATGTACGAGATTTCCCATAAATCTCATTCATGTGGAAATCTGATTCATGCAGCATTGAGTGTGTTTCGTCACATCTTCAGCGCCATTTGGAGCTCTGGTGCCTATCCTTCGGCGATGTGTCCAGTTTTAGCCAGCGTTTATTGGGTTCGCTCTCCGTCAGCCTTTGGCTGTCCCCAGCCGACCTGCAGCAGATTATTTTGGACATATAAAGAGAGACACGAAGGGTTGGAAAAGACCATCATGGAAAGAGGTATCCATGCAAAGAGGAGAAGAGGAGACAAATGAGAAGATATATTCCGAATGTAACTGATGATTTGCGCATGACGACTGCGGCGGTGGGGCATCTGGCCTATAAGAGGGAGAGAAAATTTGCATAGGACTGCTAGGTTGGCAAAATTCTGCCCAGGAAAAGTTATTTGATGATGACGAATTATCTATATTAATTCGACAGAAGGAAACTAGTCACAACAGACATGAAGTGTCAACGCAAAGTACTGGAGATATGAAGAAAAATACTGGGGATATGAAGAAAAGTACTCTAGATATGAAGAAAAATACTCTGGATATGAAGAAAAGTACTGGGGATATGAAGAAAAGTACGTGTGAATATGAAGAAAAATACGAGGGAATATGAAGAAAAGTACTGGGAATATGAAGAAAAGTGCATGGTATATGAAGAAAAATACATGGTATATGAAGAAAAGTACTGGGGATATGAAGAAAAGTACTGGGGATATGAAGAAAAGTACTGGAGATATGAAGAAAAGTACATGGTATATGAAGAAAAGTACTGGGGATATGAAGAAAAGTAAATGGGATATGAAGAAACATACTTGGGATATGAAGAAAAATACTTGGGATATGAAGAAAAATACTTGGGATATGAAGAAAAGTACTGGGAATATGAAGGAAAGTGCATGGTATATGAAGAAAAGTACTGGGGATATGAAGAAAAGTACTTGTGATATGAAGAAAAGTACTGGAGATATGAAGAAAAGTAAATGGGATATGAAGAAACATACTTGGGATATGAAGAAAAATACTTGGGATATGAAGAAAAGTACATGGGATATGAAGAAAAGTACATGGGATATGAAGAAAAATACTTGGGATATGAAGAAAAGACCGGTTTACGAATAAAGACAATGAAGACTGCTCAGGACAAGCTATTTTGATGATGATGATGATGATGACTCATGAATAATATTTCCTTTTTTTATTCTCTAGCTGGCAGCAATGATGGCGGCTTTACTCTTTGGAGCACTAGTATATTTGGCCGAGCTTTCTGGTGGCTCCTACGACTTCCGAAATGTAGCTCTTGCTGCTTGGTGGGGCTACGATACGATGGCAGCCATAGGGTACGGTAAAATAGTCCCCGCGACGTTGGCTGGCTACATCGTCGCTGTCTGCTGTGGGATGTTTGGTGTTGTCCTATTTTCTATGCCCATAGCTATTATGAGTGAAAGTTTTCAACAGTATATGGTTAATTTAAGGGCACACAGGCAACGTTTGGCCAAGAACAATTATCTCAGGAACCAAGGCAAACAGAACGCTTTCAGGTAATTGTCAAACACATACAAGTAGAAAGCTTGACATAAAATACTTGTTATACATGAGATACAATAGATGTTACCTGTCGTAGATGGTAGTGTTACATGCTGGGATTTAAGGAGTACCTGTCTCAGATGGCAGTTGTACCTGTGTCGGGGATACCCATTTCTGGTGGCAGTGTTGCATGTATCAGGTGTCAATGCTACCTGCCTCAGGCGGCAGTGCTACCTGTCTCAGGTGTTATTGGTATCTGTCTCAGTTTGTAGTGCTAATGTCTTAGGTGTCAGTGGTACCTGTATCATGCGTCAGTGGTGCCTGTCCCAGGTGTCAATGATATCTGCCTCATGTGTCCATGTTGCCTGTCTCAGGTGGCAGTGTTGCAGCTGTGAGACTCCTTGTTTACACATGCATCAAAATATCAGAAATCTCATCGCCTGTTTCACTTCATCTTATTTCTGCGTCTTTGTGATGTTATATCATTAGTTTTTGTTTCTTACTTTCATTTTATTACTTCTATTTCTTACTTACATTTTATTACTTCTATTTCTTACTTACATTTTATTAACTTTATTTCTTACTTCCATTTTATTACTTCTATTTCTTACTTCCATTTTATTACTTCTATTTCTCACTTCCATTTTATTACTTTTATTTCTTACTTCCATTTTATAATTATATTTCTTACTTTCATTTTATTAACTTTATTTCTTACTTCCATTTTATAATTATATTTCTTACTTTCATTTTATTAACTTTATTTCTTACTTCCATTTTATAATTATATTTCTTACTTCCATTTTATTAACTTTATTTCTTACTTCCATTTTATAATTATATTTCTTACTTCCATTTTATTAACTTTATTTCTTACTTCCATTTTATTACTTCTATTTCTTACTTACATTTTATTAACTTTATTTCTTACTTACATTTTATTAACTTTATTTCTTACTTCCATTTTATGAACTTTATTTCTTACTTCCATTTTATTACTTCTATTTCTTACTTACATTTTATTAACTTTATTTCTTACTTACATTTTATTAACTTTATTTCTTACTTACATTTTATTACTTCTATTTCTTACTTACATTTTATTAACTTTATTTCTTACTTCCATTTTATTAATTATATTTCTTACTTCCATTTTATAATTATATTTCTTACTTCCATCTCATTAACTCTATTTTTTTACTTCATCTAATTAAATCTATTTCTTAAACTCATTTCCCATTCTCTCATCGGTCTACGAACATCCCGTATCTTATTCATTCTTTAAGTCAATGAACATTTTCTAACGCACTCTCCCATTAATGAACATTTTCTAACGCACTCTCCCATTAATGAACATTTTCTAACGCACTCTCCCATTAATAAACGTTTTCTGTTGCAGTCTCTCATTAATGAACATTTTCTGTCGCACCCTCTCCCTAATGAACATTTTTTAACGCACCCTCTCAATGAACATCTCTATCGCACTCTTTAACTAATGAACATCCTCAATCTCATTCTTCCTCCAAGGTAATGAACATTATATAACTCCTTCTTTCGTCAGGTCAATGAGTATATTCCTCACCAATAGCCCATCCAGCAGCAATTCAACTACGGTCATTACGGCTCCCAGCCTTGCGCCTTCATCTGGGAGAAAGTCATTTTTATACTGGTGATATACCATTGTACAGCGACCACAACATAAGCTAATGAAATACCATTGTACAACGACCACTACATAAGCTAATGAAATACCATTGTACAACGACCACTACATAAGCTAATGAAATACCATTGTACAACGACCACTACATAAGCTAATGAAATACCATTGTACAGCGACACCTACATTAGCTAATGAAATACCATTGTAATCGACCACTACATAAGCTAATGAAATACCATTGTACATCGACCACTACATAAGCTAATGAAATACCATTGTAATCGACCACAACATAAGCTAATGAAATACCATTGTACAGCGACCACTACATAAGCTAATGAAATACCATTGTACAACGACCACTACATAAGCTAATGAAATACCATTGTAATCGACCACTACATAAGCTAATGAAATACCATTGTACAACGACCACTACATAAGCTAATGAAATACCATTGTACAACGACCACTACATAAGCTAATGAAATACCATTGTACAACGACCACTACATAAGCTAATGAAATACCATTGTAATCGACCACTACATAAGCTAATGAAATACCATTGTACAACGACCACTCGGTGAACTAATGAAATACCATTGTACGTGGGATAGACTGGCAACTAATGAAATACCATTGTACGTAGGATACACTGTGAGCTAGTGCAATATTTGTGTTATTGCGGCTGTCAATCCGATACAGAATATATATCACATATATATCTGTTAGTGAATGTCTAGAGAATGACTCATTCACATACCATGACTCTGATCTGTTATCTCTTTAGTCGGTGACGCCCCTGACGATTTGGGCAGCAACATTATATGCTATGTGTTACAATTATATAAAATAGGTTAACTGAAGTTTGGCCTGTCTAAAGTAGGTTAACTGAAGTTTGGTCTGTCTAAAATAGGTTAGCTGAAGTTTAGTATGTCTCTCTCTCTCTCTCTCTCTCTCTCTCTCTCTCTCTCTCTCTCGCCCGACTGATGTACCAGATTTCCCCATAAATTCTGCAAGATTTTTTTGTCTTATTCATGTGGAAATCTGATTCATGCAGCCTTTGCATGGGTGTGTGTTTCGTCACATCTTCAGCGCCATTTGGAGCTCTGGTGCTTATCCTTCGGCGATGTGTCAGGTTTCAACCAGAGTTTACTGGGTTCGCTCTCTGCTAGTCTTTGATTGTCCCCAATAGAACTACAAGGCAGTAGTTGTTCTCTGCGAGGGGAAACGCGGTCATTGTTCTCTGGATGAAGACCCCATCTTCGAGGCTCTCCACCGTTTTGTCCACCTCGCGTTTATTTTTTGTGCCCCTTCGCCCATCTCTGCACCTGCATGGCCTTCAGGTTCTATGCTCATTTGGGTGGTTCACTCACCCCTACGCCGGCCACGCACCTTCGTCACTCCACCATCAGCACCGTGCACGTCTGCCCCACCGGTGGGCTTACCTGTGCATCGTCCGCATGTGTGTTCGCTCTGCTTTGGTGCCTGCTCACCGTGTCAATCAGTTCTCACCGTGCTCACATTCACCATGCCGCTAGACTGTCTGGACACGGAACTCGTCTCTGGCCCCCTCCTCAGAGCTCCGTGTTTCGCCCTATGTGGACCCACGTGCAACTCAATTCGGGCCCTCACCTCCAGGCCCGAGTTTTGCCCCACTTGGGCCCAGTCTCTTCTCTGGATGCACCTCTCGGAACTCATTTCGGGCCCCCATCTCATGGCTTCAAGTTTTGCCCTATGTGGGCCCAGTCTCTTCTCTGGATGCACCCCTCGGAACTCAACTCGGGCCCCCACCTCCGGGCCCGAGTTTCGCTCCACGCGGGCCCATACCCCTTCTCTGGATGCACCCTCATCCCTTTATGTTTGTTCAGCTTTTCCCATCGCCCGGGATAGATGTGCATTAATAGTCACTCTGGGATTCCGCTCGTCTGTGTTGCTAGCGGATCTCATCCAACGTGACTACGTCTGCAGCACTACTTATACCAGAGTAGATCTCCCTCAATCCCTACCCGCTTAGCCAGACAGGAACCATTGTCTGTTTCCAGGGTCATCACGTGGAGTTGAGGTAGGATCTTGGTTAGGGCCAGCTCACTAATCCTGGCGCGACGCTGTCCCTATGCGCATTTGACCCCGTTTGGTATGTCTAAAATAGGCTAACTGAAGTTTGCTCTGCCTAAAATAGGTTAATTAGTGAGCAGTCTGTCTAAAAAAGGTTAACTAGTGCGCAGTCTGTCTAAAAAAGGTTAACTAGTGCGCAGTCTGTCTAAAATATATAACATTTGTTAAGTCCATCTTCTATTTCTTCTTGCGTTTGCTTGATATGAAATCAGACGTAGTCAGGGCGTCTGGTATGGCGCTTCTGAACGATTTTTACGTGAAAGCCTGCTTTCCTTATTATCAATATCCCCCGCCTGTCTTAAACAATTTCACTTGTAATCAGTCGGTCTAAAACATGATTAAACTGTATATTTGTTTTAGTGAACTATTTCAGAAAATTGTTGTTTAAGGTAACCATTATGATATGCATTGTTTTGTTGTTGATGTTGTCATAGAATAGTGAACACTTACATTGTATGACTTTGATGATTAGAACAAGGAGAGCGTTCAGATTGCAATCCTGATTTCGTGATTGCATTGTTTATTAAACTCATCTTGTTATCATACATTATTTAGTGGTTATTGTTTTCTTCTTCTTCTTTGAACGCTCCATATCGACCACTTGTTAAACCACTATTTTTAACATCGAATACATAGGTGTGTATTCGATTTTGTAACTCCGTTAAAAACTTTGAAGATTAACACTAAAATGAAAAACTGCAATAGTGGCTAATTGTGTAATTGACCCAGATTTAAACGCCTCTGACGTTCTTGGAAAAGATCAAACATATCACAAAGAGTGATTAAAATTGGTCGTAAAGAACGAACGCAAAGAAGAAGAAGAAACGCCTCTGAAGTGGTAAGTGGCATGTATTGAGTTAATTTGGTTGTCTTCTTCGACCGCTCCATATCGGCCACTTGTTAAACCACTCTTTGTGATTTGTATATAATCCAAGCCTAAGAGCGAGTGTGCTTTGTGCCAGTTATGCACCTACAAGTAAGCAAGCACATCTGATTTCTGCGATGTGTTTTTATTTACTAGGGTAGCTTCCCTAGGCCCCTACCTTAGTCACCTATTACGACATGTATTGTAGGTCGCATTGTTACTATTCTTTGCTCCCCTTGCGAGAACCGCCAACACACTGTCGTGTTTATTATTTGACAAAGTGTTTGCTTAAATAAACCAAATCAAGATATTTATAATTAATTCTTCTTATTGGCTCTACATCAACCTCTCGTTAAACCAATATTTGTGGGTGGTATTTGATTTGCACCTCAGAGTGGGAGCTTGTTGGGCCAATTAGGCGCATACAAACGTTACGATAGCACATCCAGTTTCTGCTTGCGTTTTGTTTGGGTTCGTCTTCCTTCGTAGGGCCAAAACAATTGTTACCAAAAATTAATTAATTAAAAATACTTGTCCCTCATTAACAAACAAATATGAGCTAGGGATTTACATCCTTCTAGGCGAGCCATTGACCCGTTAGCCTTTGACAACGCAGTCACATCAGCAGGATACAAATTTTCACTTTTCGTCCTTCCAGAGAGAGACTAGCTGACCACAACTCTGCAGGATGTAAAGCCAGGCGCAGAGCACACGTTGTAGACCACGTAATTAAAGGATGTAAGGTATTGCCTGAGTGATGTCATATCACCTGTCAGTCAGTGAATGATGTATAGGAATGATGTCACATAACCTGTCATGAGCAAAACTTTGCTACCCTAACAGTCCTTTGGGATTTTTCACTCTCACAGGCCAGATGTCCTGCATCTGCAGTCGACATGCAAAAATCATCAGTGATATTCTGAATCCATCTTCTCCTTGGTCTTCATCTTCTCTTCTTTGCCGGGATGCCTTCTTCAATAATACCTTTTTAAGAATACACATTTTTACAAAATATCAACTATTCTCAAAACTAGATTGGGGGTCCTTGCCGGTGCTACGGAGTTCAGGCACTGTGGTTCGATCACTTGTTGTATCCGAACGTCGTTCCACTATACGTTAATATGTAAAATCGTCGAGAATCTCTTGACATAGAGGTTAAGTGCTCTTCTCTCTTGACATAGAGGTTAAGTGCTCTTCTCTCTTGACATAGAGGTTAAGTGCTCTTCTCTCTTGACATAGAGGTTAAGTGCTCTTCTCTCTTGACATAGAGGTTAAGTGCTCTTCTCTCTTGACATAGAGGTTAAGTGCTCTTCTCTCTTGACATAGAGGTTAAGTGCTTGTCTCTCTTGACATAGAGGTTAAGTGCTCTTCTCTCTTGACATAGAGGTTAAGTGCTCTTCTCTCTTGACATAGAGGTTAAGTGCTCTTCTCTCTTGACATAGAGGTTAAGTGCTCGTCTCTCGTGCCAAAGGTTCCAGGCTCGCTCCCTCGTAGAGCCATCTGGATATTTTTCCAGAGATCCATGATCTTAGTGTAAGTGAGATCGAGTTCCTAATTCTATCGGAGACGAACGATAAAACGTAGATTCCTTGTTCAATTTGAGCACCTAAAAGAACCCTTGGCAGTTCAAAATCGAGAAGAGCAGGCTGAAAAATCGCTGCCCGGTCTAAATTCATTAGAAAAGATTCATAATAAAATTTCCTACAAAAATATCTTCACCATCTTCAAAATTGGTCTATTAACCCCGACGTTCTGAGTTCGAAACACGCTGCGGACAGTTTGGTTGCAAATTGTTTCTCGTGGATTTTTACAAATGGACGATGGCACCACCCGTTCAGAAAGCAATGGTAAACTACTGAACGTAATAATGCCTAGAAAAATCACAAACAGCGTTATAAAGCTGGGGTTGATTCGCAAAATCCTGTAAAGGATATGCTATTAACTTTTTTTTAACCCTTGACGGTGCTACGGAGTTCGTAGATGTTTTTTGTTGCACTTCTCTGGTGTGTGCGAAGGTGACTATAGAGTCCATTCAAGCGCCAACACCCTGTTGCAGAAGGCCCAAGTGAGATGGGCCGGTCACGTTGCTCGCATGTCTCAAAAACGAATAAAAAAACTTAAATGTATGGCTAGCTTGAAGAGGGCAGACGTTCAGCTGGTGGACAAAAAAATGCTTTAAAGACACTCTTAAAGTGTCTCTGAAATGTTTCGATCTAGACACCATGTGCTGGGAATCCCTGGCGCAAAATCTCTAAATGTGGTGCTGTAACACAACAAGAGGTGCTCGCATAGCTGAAAATCGCCGTGCCGTTGAGAAACAGATAAAACGAGCTGCAAGAAAAGACAGAACACATAACATCCCCATGTCTAACCTTAATCATGTATGGCCCACCTGTGGTAGGGGATTGTGTTCTAGGATTAGACTCTACAACATCCCAGCCCACACCAGAGAGGTGCAGCAGTACACGCATGAGGTTGTTGTCATCATCGCTTGCGATGGACGGCTATTATTATTAGAGTTCAATTCTCGAAAAATATAAACTAAATTTAGTATGACCAACTACATCAACTTTATCATTACTCTTGGAAGAGAATGTATAGATTGGGGCAACATTAAGGCTGAACTGGCAATCAAGAAGCTGAAAGAAGTTAATACAAGGGATGATGATGATGATGATGATGTTGTTTATACTGATGGGTTTGTGCATCCTGGTGAGAATTCATGCTGTGGTTTCTGAACTTCCGCACATTGTAGGTTTTTTTGCAGAGCAACGTAGACCATACAGTACAACTACTTTCAGCGCGAGGATGGAGGTTGAGGCTGTTACTTCTGCCATCCATTGGCTCTCTGGGGCTCCGTTTACTGGGGCCGTTGTTATATCTTACTCTCAGTCGATGCTTCGGAAAATAAAAAAAATGGCAGGTGTCGGTCAGAGTGGATCTCCTCTAACTAAGTTTCTAACCTCCAGAGGCTTAAGTGGACCTACTGTCCTATGCATGCGGGTGTTTGCGGCGATGAAAGAGCGGGCAAGCTTGCATCAACAGCATTGATTGTCGGAGAGTTAAAGATGGATAAGGTGGATGTTCTTTGGACTCTTCACGACTGTCTATTGGATGAAGAGACTCAAATAGATTTTAAATCGATCCAGCAATTTGAGGAGTTTGGAGTTACCCGTTGTATAAGTAGAACTGGATGCCTGAGGGGTAGAGTGAGGAGTGTGTTTAGCCAGCGAGATACGGGAACCAGTATGCATACATTTCGACATCTATTGTGGTTGCCCGCCTGCCTAGCGTGCTCGTAACGCGTTAGACTACGGGTGACAAGTCCTCTGTGAGTGCGGGTTCAATTCCGCGGACTGGCAGAAAAGCCACAGATTCCCCAGATTTACAGTGTTCGTGGCACCGAACCGAAGGGTTACGATGTCCATAACACCGAGCCGAAGAACTTTCAGCTCAAGTGTTTCTGGATTAAAAAAACTCCCAAAAACCATCTATTGTGGGAGACTGAGCACCTATGGGTCTGCCCGAAGGACGATCACGTTTATTAAACACGACCTTCTCTATAAGGGTCGATAAGGGTCGACATTATTTACGATAGCCACGTATTAAACAACAAATTCACGAAACACTCCCCGTCAAGGGACACCACTCTCGCCATGTTTACAAGTAGTCGTCTGCTATACTCTGCAGACGTCAGACAGCCATTTTACAACACACATAAAACGGTCAAAACTGTACACAAATATTCACTGGAGTTCGGGAATGACAACTTATCAGATGTTCTTAACATTCATGCATTTGTAATTTATTGTGTCAGAGTTATCATGGTAAGTCTAGTGTGAACAATTTTGAAAATTCAAAATTGTACTCTATTTCTCTTGTACCGTTATATTCGATTCGTTATATCGGGCCTGAAAGCAATCTCTCCAAGTAAATCCTGTCAACTCTTATCAAATTCAGTAAAATATATATCTTCTCTCTCAGTAAAGTTCGTTTCAAGGTTTTCATAGCGTGACTTTTATTTTTTTAAACATTTGCCTCCGACTTCAATGTTTTCTTTCTGATTCTTTTTATTTCTTTTATGACTTTTGAAAAAGTAAGTCCAAGTCTCCATCTTTTCTTTTTTACAATAGTGCTCCTCTCTGAACACGGAGTAATGCTCGTCTGAATGGCGAGGGACACTGGTGAAAAGGAAAACAAGTTATCACGCAACAGTTTTCCAGAGGCACCATTTTGGGCGCCTTGACTTAATGATCGCATGAATTCATAGTAGGCAAACAAAAACATAAGTTGTTACTAATGGTTGACCACACTGTTTTCACTTACACTGTTTAACAATTACAACCCTAACTTCATCACCACTCATAAAATCGTCACATTGTATGTTCTTTATTTCTTGAAGACACATAGTTTCGAATGCGTTCAATGTACTTTAGTAATTTTCCAGCTTTACTTGACATATGTTAGGATTGAAACAACATTAGAATTTAAAATTAGTAAAGTTTTTAAATGTACTAGACCAAAATTATTCACAAGTTAACAAATGGAAAGAAAGTTAAGTTAAAGCAGACTAACACATAAGAGTGAGAGCCGCTGTAGCGTAGTTGTTAGTGAACTCGCTCGCAAGGCTGGTGGTCTGGGTTCAGCTCCCGCAATGTGCGTGGAATTTTTTCCCGACCACGACGGCTCTCAGGTCGACCCAGCCTCAACTGGGTACCAGACATGCTCTGGGAAGTAAAGGCGGCCGGCGTGATGCTGACCACATCACCCATCGTGTGTCGACAGTCAATGAAAAATACAGGCCTAACACTGTATTGACCCATATACCACGAGGTATGAAAGGGTTAAGAAAAAAAAAAGAGAGAAAAAAAAAAACACATAAGAGCAAATTGATCAGTTAGTTTTCAAAGCTATTCTGATGTTTTCAGAAATCAGCAGCGGTTCCTTTGTTCAATTACCGCAAAAGGCAATGTCAAGCCATATTATCTGATCCTCAACAACTATCGACAAATACAGCACTGACAGAGAATTCAAATGGAACATTTAATAATAAAGGTAATGTATGTTTTCACAATATCTAAGTTGTTACCATATTTTAAAAGTATATAGATAAAATTGTGTTTTAGCGGAATTCATTAGTTCCAAAAATAAAACAAAATTATTGATTCCAGAACATATAGCCACCCAAGTGGTTACTGAGGCCTGAATCAGGGGTGTAAAGAATAGAACCACTGTCACCTGTCTAGTCTAATTTTCTCCTCCTTCTTCACTTTTGTTCTTATCAACCAGGTTAACCACTCTTCATGATCTGTGTGGTTTGTGCCGAGAATGTGAATATGTTTCACCCTGGTTAATAAATCCTGCGTCATGTAGGACAGGGACAAGAACATCCAAATTTTAACCTAGTCTAGCTTAATGATGATGAGATATTTATAAAGAACTGATCAGAAAATTTTCTTCACTAGTCTTGACACTGTTTAATCTGATGATGATGATTATAGTGATGAAAGTGTGCAGTAGAATGACATGATGAGATGATTGTATCACCAGTATTTAGACTATCCAACCTGATGAATTAACATGTATCACTTTCTATTTTGTTCAGATGGTGTATCAGACAGAATACAGTCAGCTCAAATGTGTGCAGTTAGTAAACCAACTTATCTTTCTTCAAACAGTAGACTTATTACAAACTCTGATCTGAGAAACAACGCTACCAGTTTGACTAATGCAGGAAAAAATACACAAAGATTGGCAACAAATTCTGTCAGACAAAGAAATCCAGGTCTCATGACAATGCAGGGTGCATTTGTGGGAAGTGGCGCGACCCCCACCACTACTTCATGGAGACAAAACAGTAACACCAAAGGATGGTCTAACTGCCAGGTCAGTAATCTACAGGATGAAAGTACAAATCATGGTCAAGGTGGAGCTCAAGCAATGAACGCAACAACATCACGTGAAACTACAAGAGTAAATTGTAGAAACAATACTGGTTACAATAGCTCAGGAAGAGCAAATGAAGATACTAACAATTGCAACAAAAGTGGAAAATTTGAGTTTTTTAATAACAATGGCAGAGGTTATTCCCATCAGTCCATAACAACCATTAGAAGTCCAGCTAGTGACAACTACACTCAAGGGATGGATGGAAAAATAGGACAGTCACAGAATCACTTCAAGACGCAGCCTAGCAATAGGTAAGATTGTATTCAGCTTCACAGTTTCTAGAAAAAAATCTTTTCATTTTTCAAAAGAACCTTTCCAATGAAAAGAATCCAAAAGAAAAACAAAATGTTAATGTGGTTGAAATGCAGTTTTACATTTATTAACACAGAAAATTTTCCTTTTCGTTAAAAATAAAAATATTTTAGGAAAAAACAACTAGGGAAGGGGGATGAAGTCTCTTTAAAAAAAATTAACAAAATCTTTCTTATTTACAACCCCCTTTTCTTCTGCTCATCATTCATTTTCATTTAGTTGTTTTGATTGTTTCTTGTTTGCCATTTATGAATTCAGGCATAGTCATGTTGTTTAATTTTGGCACCTCTGGCTCTCATTTTTGCTTGTAGACTTGCAGACAGCAAGCAGCTAGTCCTGTCACAGCAAATATGATTCTATCAGACAACAAACAGCTGATGTTGTATAATAATGATGTTATGACAATCAGCTCACCAAACTATATACTGTGTAGTACCTTACAGAAACCATCAGAAGGAGCATGTGTCTTTGTTAAAAGAGGAAACACTAGGTCTACTGACATGTGGACCTACCCCAGATTTTCAGCAATGATATGCTTAGAGAACTTGCCCTGGTTTAACTAAAGTCAAGGAGCTAATACTGCTAAAAACTAGGGAGAAAGGGCATGAAAGTCTTAGCTGACAACCTACATGAAAATCGTGGCATATCCTTTACAGGACGTCACCATCAATCACAGTAAATGAGTCGTTGATTTTCTAGGCACCACTTATACGTTAAGTAGTTTACCATTGTTTTCTAAATGGTGGGATCTATTTTTATCATTTGTAAAAATCCACATGGACAAATTTGCTTCCAAACTGCCCGCCACCAAGTTTAAACCGTTACCGTGTAAGCTACAGACACCTATACATAGAAGAAGAAAAACTACAAACAAACTTAGGCTTGGAAGACTAGTACAATGACAGAGTTCCTAGGAGAGATAACTCCGGAACCTTTTGATAGCGTGTAAATGCATGTTCGATTGTTGTGTCTTATGATATATAAGCTCATGTCTTAATGTATCTTCTGATAACCTGGATATTTATTATCAATTCATGGAACTACATATTGACATTTGTTAAATATATCTTCTTCTTATTATTATTATGTGTTCTCTGTTGAATATATATATATATATATATACATTTGTTTTGTAGTATTGCACAAGGAAACAGTGCCAGAATAGCTCAGCAGAAGAACTTGAAACTTGAAAGTGACAACAAAACATCTTCTGTCTGTAAATCAGACTTCAACAAGGACAGCCAGCAGAGGAATAGAGTCTATCAAAATAGCAACCAAGTAATGAATATATGTGTTATCATATCATTGTTTTTAACATTATCTTGTGGCTAATGTTGAAAACTGAGAACTGTGATAGCACAGTGATTAGTGCTCTTACATCCTAGCTTGGTGGTCTTGGTTTGATTCTCAGTTAAAATATAATATTTCTGACCTCAAATGGCCCTTAGATAATTCCAGTCTCAATATTCTTCTTCTTCGAATGCTCCATATGGACCACTTGTTAACCACTCTATGATATGTATGCGATCTGATCCTAAGAGTGATTGTACGTTGTGCAAGTTATGTGCTTACAAGTAGGTCAGCACATCCTATTTCTACTACACTTTTTATTTACTAGGGTAGCTTCCTTAGGTCCCTACCTCAGACGCCTCTTATGAAATACCTTGTAGGTTGCAGTGTTACTATTCTTTGCTCCCCTTGAAGTCTTGCAACACTCGGGCGAGTCTCAATCTATATGTCTATAATCTCTTTGTGTTCCATTTGACACATAATGCTTCTATATAAGATTTCTATTGTTGCCATTCTGTTGCCTTTGTATTAATTGCTTCCCATGTCAAGCCACAATCAGAGTAGGATTTTGGTCAACTTTTATTCACTGACTTCGGTCATCATATTTACTGCCCTTTAGGCCTGACATATTTAGATTAAAAATAATATTGAGTTCTTCACTAAAAAGTTAATTATTTGTTGACTTGTTTATATGACCAACACGCTCTGGATGATATACTCCAAAAAAATAAAACTATGTTCTTATGTTGAAAGTGTATGCCTCTACTTCAAAAGACTATAGAACAAATATGCAAAGGCATCATATAACTACATTAAAAGGGTCACAGTTTTAATCTAGAGAATCATGTTAGGCTGGAACAAATAGAACCACTGCATAAGATTTTTAAAATTGAAAATACAAACTTTACTTTCTGGTACACTGAGATAGAATACAAACTTATACTCTCTCAAGTACTGAAATCAAAACAGACTAGATTACTCATTAAAGTCATGATTGTCAACCCATGCATATTTGTCACACAAGATTTCCTAGCACTGATGTTATATTGGATTCATGTCTGATACAGCACAAATGTATAAACTATATTGTTACACTTCTGCGTTGAAACAAACTTTGATATTCTAGAAACCAGACAGTTGTGCTACACCTGACATGTCATTGCGCATCTTCACCTGCACTATCGACATGGTCAAATCATGGACAACTCAGAGAAACCATTTAGGTTTGGTCATGTTTGAAGTCTATGGTAAGCACTGGACATATATGTTTCTCTTGTTGAAGGTTGTCAGATGTTGGCTGGTTAGTATTTGCTATTGCTGTCGCCTGATATCATTACCTATTGTTACCATCATTAAACATCCGAAAAACATGTTTGTGTTTGGCAGTCAATACCAAGCCTTCTCTAAGTTCATTGTTCATTGCACATTGGAAATGTCCATAATTGCTTTGGATCTACTCCCAAGCATGTATTTCAGTGTGTTTAGACTAACAACTCATGCTCTGTGCTAATTTATGTATCTACTGGGGTTTCTTTCATGGTTTTCCCGTCTTGCCGCAGCTATCCGTATGCATAACTTGCACAACCAGGATAGAGAACATCCTTTATCTTCATTGTCAAAATCTTCAGAGCGTATGTTTTCTCTTAGAGCATTGGCGATGTTGCTTTTATCCATAGAAGACCCATTCTTGATTGCAGCATTGATTGCCAGTGCATCTGCTCTCTCATTGCCCTGGCATATTCTACTTCTCTAAGTAGGGAACACTACTTCAAGATAGTGCACATAATACGGATAATGGAAGTTTTCTGTCTGGATATCTCCTTCTGTGCTCTCTATGAAAAAATCTTGTTACAGTGTGTCCCATTTTACAATAAAACAACGTCTGTGCCTTTCTACCCAATGCATTAGTTTCAGTGTACAGCATGTTGTGACCAGATGTCTTTAATCCCTACTTGCTTAATCAGACTGTAGTGATGCAGCATGTTACCACTGCATTTTAAACCCTTGTTTAGGTATGAAAAAAACATTCTACAAACAGCACTCTAAAAGATGATGAGGGGGGCTAAGTGGTTAAGCCTTTGCCTTACATTCCAAAGGTCGTGGGTTCGAATCCGGACCTCGCTGCCCTATTCACAAGCGCATTTTTTTCCATGGACCTTAGGATTGTTGCAGAATCTATGGAATTTGTGCAATATTCTCGGCAAGTGGTGTGACTTTTCTGCGGAGAGGGACCGAGCTATATGGGATAAAATCCAGTGCAATGAATTCAGTCCTTCTGCTTTATACCTTTTTTAGACTTTAGACACCCCAAAAGAAGAGAAAGAGAGGAAGAAGAGTGAAAACATTTGTTAGGGAATAATAAGAAGAAAAAGTAAAGACATTCTGTTTATTAATGTACACATGTTCATATATTATTACTTTTTCTAAAGTTATTGTTTGAAATATCTTGAAAGGTTACTAATTGGTACTAATGTTATTATTCCTTTTCTGTATTTTACTTTTTGTCTTATATAATTGATTGATAGGACCATCATCATTGCACTTTGATGAATAACCTTGTTTGTTTTCCAAACTATATCTTATGCAGGAAGATCTAAGCAACAGTGCACAAACTCTATGACACAAGCGAGGGTTAACAATGTAATTTTGAAGATAGTGACAGTATTATTCCTAAAATTCCTACAAAATACTGTTTATATTTCATTTCTGAGATTCTGTAAGTATTGGGAAGATTAAAAAAGCTGGCTGGGGTAATTTGTGTTTTTGTTGATGGAAGGATCTCTCTCTCTCTTGCGATCACCGCCCAGACCGATGTACAAGATATCCCCATAAATTCTATTCATGAGGAAATCTGATTCATGCAACTTTAGCATTGGTGTATTTTATGTTACATCTTCAGCACCATTTGGAGTTCTGGTGCTTATCCTTCGCGATGTGTCCGGTTTCAGCCAGCGTTTACTCGGTTCGCTCTCCGTTCTGTAGCTACCTAGTGTTTTTTTATGGTGTGGGGTAGCTAGCCACACGCCCAACCTCCTTAGTCGCCTCTTACGAGATGTGTGGCAGGTAACAGTGGTTCTATTCTTTACACCCCAATTTGGGCCCTGGTAACCACTTGGGCGGTGGAAGGATCAATAACTGACCTCTATGTTTATGATCTAGGAGTGATTGACTCAGCTGTGGTCAGGGACAGGTCAGGAACGGGGAAGGAGTTTGTTTTGAGAGATGAGACTTCAACTATCACATGCATCTTTTATGAAATAGTGAGTATTCTCTATGTATGTCTTCTATAAAATAGTATCATTGATGTTTATATCTATGGAATAGTGTGTATCATTTATATATGTCTACTATGAAATAGTATCATTGATGTGTTTATCTATGAAATAGTGTGTATTAGTTATGCATGTCTTTTGTGGCATAGTATTATTTGTGTATGTCTTCTATGAAATAGGATCCTTTATGTATGTCTTCTATGAAATAGTGTGTATCATTTATGCATGTCTTTTGTGACACACTATCATTTATGCATGTCTTCTATGAAATAGTATCATTTATGCATGTCTTTTGTGACACACTATCATTTATGCATGTCTTTTGTGACACACTATCATTTATGCATGTCTTCTATGAAATAGTATCATTTATGTGTATATCTATGAAATCTCTTCATAATTCTACAAGCATAAATTAAATTATGATTTGGCCACATAAGCAGATTACCAACAGACAGTGTACCTCATGGAGCAATGTTACTTCGATACAGGGGATACAAAGCAAAAGGCCAGTCTTGCAAAAGGTGGACTTCAGAGATAACAGAGGGGATGAAAGACAATGTTTATAAAGTGCACACAAAAGCCCATTCTAGAAATCTATTCTTCTTCTGGCACTGAGGCAAAAGAGGATTGGAGAAAAGAAACAAAGATATCCATGAAATAATGTGTATCATTTATGCATGTATTCTGTGAAATAGGTATCATTTATGCATATATCTGTGAAATAATGAGTATAATTTATGTATCTATCTTTATATATTCACTCCATGTCTCATTTACCATATAGGGCTTTCACAGATTTCCGTTCTTCACCTTTCAACTCCCAACAGAGCACAGGCCTTTAACAAACTTCTTCCAGCTCTTCCTCTCTCTTGCCATCACTTCCAATTTTTTCCATGTTTTACTTATCCTTTTAATATCAGCCTCCAGTTCTCTTCTCCAGGTCTGTCTAGGTCTTCCCTACTCCTCTTTCCCTGTGGGTTCCAAAACAGTACCTGTCTTGCAATGCTTCCGGTTGGTTTTCTCAATGTATGCCCTATCCATTGCCAGTGTCTCTTCCTGAGCTCTTTCTCCACTGGTATCTGCTTTGTTCTTTCTCTGAGTTCCTCATTTGTAATCTTATCATACCATCTCAGTCCCTCTATTCTACGTAGACATCCATTTATGAAGGTCTGCAGTTTTCTGATGGTTTCCTTTGTTGTCTTCCATGTTTCTGAGCCATACAACAACACTGACTTCACATTTGATTGAAAGATTCTCAGCTTCGTGTTTGTTTTGATCTCCTTTGACTTCCATATCTTACTCAGTGCAATAAAGTTTCCCCTTGTTTTTTGTATTCTTATCTTGACATCTTTGTTTGTTCCTCCTTCTGTGTCTATGTTGCTACTAAGGTATGTGCATGATTCTACATCTTGTAGAGCTGTTTCCTCCAGCATAATCTGGTTTACATGTACTGAATTTATTCTCATGACCTTGGTCTTTCCCTGTGTATTTTCAAACCTAGTTGCTGAGACTTATTATTTAGGGTATTCATTTTATCTTTAATTTGTGCGTGATTGTGGGACATCAATGCCTGATCATCTGCAAAATCCAGGTCATCTAGTTGTTTCATAAGTGTCCATTGTATTCCCCCCATCTGTTATCTGTTGTTGTTGATTTCATGATCCAATCTATGGCCAGCAAGAACCGGAATGGTGATAACATGCCATATTGTTTCCCATGTCAGGCCATAATCTTTCAACTCTCTTTCCACAGTTCTTCTCCATGTTTCCTTGGACATCCAGGCCTTCCTTTCCATCTGCTGTTCACCGGAGGCTGTTCTAGCAATGTCCCTACTGGCATATCAGATACATAATCAATACACCTCCATCTTTGTCTTTTAATGATGGTCTCCAATAATGCGCAGTTTGTTTGTTTTAGAAGCTCTTCATTTACTATGGTATGTGACCTGAACATTCACAATATTTTTCTTAAACATTTATTTTGAAATGTCTCCAGCTTGTATATGATGTCATGGGATAGTTTCCAGCACTTTCTACTGTATAATAACACTCACAGGACACTGCTTATATATATTTTAAGTTCTATTTTAAGATTCAATTCTTTGGTTTTCCAGATTTTGTTGAGCATAGTGAAAGTTTGACCTGCTTTCTTAACTCTTCCAATGGTATCCTTTTCTGAATCGGTATCATACAATACTGTACTTCCCAGGTATACACAATCCTGAACTTCCTCTATGATTTCATTTTAACACAATACTAGAGACTAGATTTGTCTATTTGTACTTAACATCAGTTGAGACTAGACTTGTCTGCTTAAACTCATGACAGATCAGACTAAAGCTATCTAAGCTCATCACAGATTTTGTATGTACATGATTAGAACTTGTTTCTTGTTCACAGTATTGTTCACAGTTCACATACTTGTTTCTTGTTCAAAACTTGACTGTTTGTGTTTCAGGATCGGGAAATACCAAGATTGATTCGTGGTCAGTTGTGCAGGTCAGTTATCTCCAAAATTTTCTATATGATGTTTGTAATAATACTAGAGTCAAGTATAAGGCAAGAGTGATTGATAATATTAACTAAAGAGTAGTAAAAGTAAAGATAATGTTTTAATACCATGTGGTATATTGTGGAATATGGTGTCAACAATGACATGAATAGGCAATGTAGTCAATATCACACTGGTTGTCTTTACTTCTCAGAATTGTTCTGGTACTCAAATGAGGTCGGGTCAATCTTAGAGTTATTTGCTGTTGGAAAAAATCTCATACACCCGGAGATCAAACCAAGACCACCTTTCTAGCTGACCATTTCACTACTCACTACTCTGTATTCTTCTTCTTCGTTTAGCTCTGCTTGAAGCATAATGCATAAACAAATTTCCTTCAACCAGATCTGTCTTGAGCAAGCCAGCTTAGTTCATTCCAGGACTTTCCAGCCTCTTCTTGTATGTTTACAGTTTGTCTCCATGTCTCTCTATTATTCTGTATTAGACTAGTGTAAAATGTAAGTACAAATTTTGTTTTTATACCATGAGGTATATTGGGAATAATGTGCTTATTTTCATTCACTCATCGTGAAGCATAGGGCCTAAACAGTTATTCTCTACTTTCTCTGGTCTCTGGCCATTTTCTTAACGGCTTCCCAGAATAATCTAGCATCTTTTAGTTTCTCAAGAACTTCATCTTCAAGTCTGTTTAGGCAGTACCCTTTTCGGGAATACTGTGTTAGTTCCTTTTTTTCTTTAACCAATATCACACACTAAATGATGTGGTCATCATCACGCATGCTGCCTTTATTTTTTAGTATTTCTCTAGTACCCAGTTAAAGCAACAACATACAGCAAGACCCAATATTGATTGAGGGAAGGGATATAAAAGATGCTGGTGAATATGTCTATCTATTTTATTATTACTAGGAGAGTAATATTCTATCCTTGGAGACCATAAAGAAAATAGCCAGACTTGGAAAAGTATGAACAAATATTGAGGTCCTATGCTCCACAAGGAGCAGAGAGAAATAAGTCAAGTCAGTTAAGGCTGGGTTAACCAGCTGTTAAAACAGTCTGAAAATCCCACTACAATTGGAGAATTGATCATCAGATCTGGCTGCTGATCATTGAAGAAGAAGATCATGAGACCACATGACTATGAAGCAAATGCTTAAACCACTTTGCTATTGTGGCTGTCATCAGATTTAAGTTATTGATTTTTAATAAGTTTGTTTTTGGCCACACCCGGCAGTGCTGTAACTAGTGGACCCAGTGTGGTTGAATGAGTAAACTCTGAGTGTCTCACCTGAAAGGATGAGTGTTACTCAGAGCTTGTTTAAGTGTATAAGAGTGTGCATATTGGCCTTTATGTAGGTTTCCTATTCTGGCTGTGATCAAGTGTTTGGCACTACACTTTGATCTCAAGTAGTAGCATGTCCCTTACGGAATATCGCTTTCATCACAGCCCACCTGAAAAACTCTAGCAAGTTCTCCCTCCTCTTCCAGTGCCACGTTCAAGGTTTCTTTCCACTTTCGTCTTGATCACCCCCTGCCTCATACTCCAGAAATCATGCCTTGCATTACCGTTCTCTCCAAACCACTGTGACGTTTAACGTGGCCGAAATACTTCATCTTCCGTGACATGATGTTATTTATGAGCCAATGCTGCTTGGGTGAGGAGCTTTTGAAATAAATGGATGGTGCATCTTTGGAGACCATCATTAAAAGACGAAGATGGAAAGGGATTGGACATGTATGTCGTATACCGGTAGGGACATTGGCTAGGACAGCTCTCAAATGGATAGAGGATGGGAAGAGAAGACCTGGTTGTCCAAAGGAAACATGGAGACGAACTGTGGAGATAGAGTTAAAGGAGTGTGGCTTGATGTAGGAGACGGTTGGTAGAAAGGCAGCAGAACAGCAACAAGCCTCTTGGGGAATCCATATGTGTTAATCGGCACACAAAGAGGATATAGATAGAACTTTGCTTGCTATGCAGGTCTTGTAGGATGTCTGTTTTTTATCTACTCTGTCCAGGATGTTCTAAGAACCTTTCTGTAACACCTTGTTTCAGAAGCGTAAATTTTCTTCTTTAATGAAACTAAAGTTATTGATTACTATTAGACCGGAGTCAGTTGCAGTGATAAACTGGTTATTTGACTATACATTTATCACAGTATGAAATTTAGTTTACAGCTTCCACCTGTTTAATTTGAATACATCAGCTGTTTCCTTTCAGAGTTATTGGTTCAGTACCATTGAAACTGAATATATTGCAAGTGGTGTCTCTCAGGGCTGCCCATGCTGACGAAAGAATGGTTTGTCAGGCAGCAACTGAGCTATCACAAGTTGAAATGATCAAGTTGACCACTTAAGCAGCAACTTGTGTGTTGACAATAGTCATCTTAGTTTGAATGTTAACCCAAGTTGTTGTATTTCATGTTGAATAATTAGTTTGCAGAGATAATAGCAGGTAACTTTTTTTTTGAATCCTAAAGCTTACACCCTTAGTAGTTGAAAAAAACTAAATTGATGCTTTTTGCTATTACAATAATTAAATATTTATTGTCTTTGAGGTGTAATTTCAAAGGAATTGATTAAATTGTTTAGTACCTCTGAAGTCTGAGAATGCAGCCTTGTATGGCGAAGGACACATAAAAAGAAAAGCAGGTTTTCATACAAAAATCAGTCAAAATCGCTATGCCAGGTGCCATGACTATGCCTGAATTGATAATGGATGAACGCAAGAAGAAGAGGAAGAAGAAAAAGAACAGTTTAGTGATTAATGAGGATCATCATCATAGCACTCTAGACAGATTCAAATGTGTTCAGATCTCCTGCTCAACATATCCATCAGTGCACAATCAACTCTAAGCATCAGTGTAAGGTGACAGATAACGTCTTGTACTACTAGTAAAGTGTTATTGGCTGGTAGTTCCCAGTTTCATACTTATCTCCTTCACTCTGTACAGGGATGTAGATTCATACCTGTCTGTAAGAAAATCATCAATTTCATCTGTTTCTCTTATGACATTTATGATATCTGACCCATCCTTCATCAACCATTGATGTGTCAGCCGTTCGATCTGTTCACTCATTACCTTTCACACTGGCATGACCCTTTATAAAAATACATGTTATATGGATCATTTGTGATGAGATAAGTCTAGAACTATTCATGTCTTCTGTAGCTAGACTGAACAATCTGAACTGGTTTAGTGCAGATCTTCTTCTTCGAATGTATCATATTGATCACTTGTTAAACTACTTTTTGTGATTTGTATGTGATCTGAGCCTAAGAGTGAATGTATGTTGTACCAGTTATGTGCCTACTAGTAGGCCAGCACATTCGATGTATATCACACTTTTTATTTACTAGGGTAGCTTCTCTTGGCCCCTACCTCAGTCGCCTCTTATGACATACCTTGTAGATTGCAGTGTTACTATTCTTAGCTCCCTTGTGAGCCCGGCAACACATGATAGTACAGGAGATGTAAACAAGCGCTATATTTAAACTATAGGAGTGTCACACACTAATTTTAGAGTTTGTGTTTCCAAGGTAGCAACAAATTGTGGTAGTAAAAAAAGACAAAGTAAAGAACTTGTTTTCATACCACATGGTATAATGGAAATACAGTGTTAAGTCCTTATGTTTATATTTAAACAATGGCATAGGATGAGTGTTGTGGTCAACATCACGTTGGCTGCCTTGTGTGTCTCTGGTGCCAAAATGAGACAGCGTTGACCTGAGAGCCTCTTGTAGTAAAAAATCTCATTCCACTTTGGCACTGAACTGAAATAAATGTTCTAGAAGCGTCACCCATATATTAAATAGGTAGGCTTGACTACAGTGTAGTGCAGAATTGAACTCGCTCAGATTCAGAGAATATTAAGTTGATTTTGATAGGAAAAAGTGTAAATAAGTGACATTTAAGGTTTGTCCTATATAAATGTTTTAGTTGATCTTCATGAGACAGTGCTTTAAAGTGTTGGTTAATAATTACTATATGTTAATTTGTTATAGTTACTGTTGATAGTAGAGAGTTATTAAGTTGTTATACTATGTTGTCTACTTATTTAATGTGATGCTGTCTGTTGCCTAGTTCATTAATTGATGGTTGTCTACTGTTTGTTTTTTTCTTCATTCATGGGGATCGACTGTCTGTTTTCTAGTTATCTGACCTCATGTATTAACTGAATGTGCATATATTATATAAGCGCAGGGGTCTCTGTGACGTAGAGGTTAGGTGGTCTCCCATGCCAAAGGTACCAGCTTCGTTCCCTCGTGGAGCCATCTATATATTTTTCCAGAGATCCCTGATCTCAATGTAGGTGAGATCGAGTTCCTAGTCCTATCGGAGACGGACGATGAAACCTAGGTCCCGTGTTCAATATGAGCACGTAAAAGAACCGTTGGCAGTTCAAAATCGAGAAGAGCAGGCGGAAAAGCCGCTGCACTGGAAAAATTCATAAAGAAAAGATTAAAATTCCTGCAAAAAATCTCCGTCTTCATAATGACATCGGGTCCTCGCCGGTGCTACGTAGTTCGTGCACTGCAGCTGAGATCTTCCTGTGTAAGAAAGAGATCGAAAGTCATCCAAGTGCAATGATGACAGTCATCAACTCCTATCATCACCATATGTCAATATTTAAGCGCTTTATTTCTGACTATTTTTCCTAATTTCTCTCTACTCGGCTAAAGTCTCTGTCCTTATTTCGCCTACTATAGTCCATGTGTTCTGACATTCCTTTCTGTCCAATAACAGCTGGCTGTTTCATCATGTTTTTCAATCCCACTTCTTCCCTGTGGATATGTTGACCCACAGCCAGGCTTTAGTCTTAGTGCTAGAGCCTGGCTGTGGTTGACCACTGCCGTTCCCCTCTCCTCACTCTAACTAAAATTATAAATAGACTGTATACAGGTCAGTTCTTTGACCCAGTCTGGGTCACGGTCATAGTAGGACACGAGGTCATTTTTACGCATACAATAACGCTACCAGATGACCAGAGAAAAAGCGTTTTCAGACTATACAATTCGCAGATTTCAATCTGGTCCACGGCCGTGGTCAGACTTGGTCGGTTCGGTACTGGTGAGAAAAAATGGATTTATATTTACATATTTGATGTGGGATATAAATCTAGGAAACATTTCTGAAGATGTGGGGGGCGGAAGGGAGAGTGGCAAAAGAAACCAAGGTCACTACTTATCACATGCGTGCTTGTGGTAAGTCGGCTAACGAGAGTTGAATCCTGAACTGTTAATATTTTCTCTTTTCGTTTTTCTCTACATCAACCTATTGTTTAATCTTTCCTTCTAGTCTGTTTTTAAATTTTTTTATCATAGAGTGTAAGTTCATTGAGCTAGTTAGGTGCCTACTGACCTAGCGCATTTGGTTTCGTGCAAGATTTTTATTCTGATTCGCATCCCTAGCCCGCAATCGTTTCTACACTGGTCTAAGGGTCTAAATCCGAAGGATTTACTTCATTGCTCCGTGTTTTATCAAATATAGCTCGGTCTCTCTCTACAAAAGTGGCACGCCACATGTCGACAGTATTGCACGAACTCCGTAGTTCCGGCAACAATCCAGCGGTCTTTGTAAAAAATGCACCTGCGAACAGAACGGCGCAGTCCGGATTCGAACCCACGACCTTCGGAACGCAAGGCAAAGCTTAACCACAGAGACCCAGTGACTACAGGGCACTATATATACGTTCGTACTGGTACTCTCTGAAGTGATCACTTAACCGCTCTTTGTGGCGTGTTCATGATATAAGCCAAAGAGGACGAGATGCTGCGCCGTTGTTAATACACAGCAAAACCGTTCCATATAAGGAAAATGATCATCCTTGTGGGACACGTCATTTTCATCGTCAGAGTGATTTAAGGTTTTACACTCTATATTATTTCCCTGTGATGGGATCAGGAATGGTGGACACGGGATATATATGTTTGTAACTGCAGTATTGACAAGACCAGTCACTTAGGCAGTAAGGTATGTGATGACCTTCCAGTGCTTTATATAGACCGGGACAATTTGACCGAGAGGTCCAAGACTAACAGAACTCGTTTAGACAAGTTTAGGAGGATGGACTTCTCTGTGTAAGTTTTTTCTCTGTGACTTAGGGAGGTGAACCAGAGCAAAAAGAATGCAGAAATTGGATGTGTTAGTCTACGGGTCTGTAGCCGCCTGACACAGAGAACTCACTCTCTAAGACGCACATCACACGCATACCACAACGAATAGTTGATGTAGAACGAAGAAAAAGAAAGTTACCTGATTAGTTTTCTTTCTATTTTTATTATTGAATAGGTGGACTCTTTAAAAAAAATCCCTTACCTTATCGTTACAAGTTGAAGGAACAACTAAATACACATTTTGTCACTGTCAAAGATTCACTTTTAATAGTTGACAAAACACACTATTACAATATTGCACTTCATATGCAAAAACAATTCAGCATTTCACAGAATAGACAAAACAGTCATCAGATAAATATACATTTACAATGACCTGAATACAAACAAAATGTCATAGGAAATACACGACAGGACATTTGTTACGGAAGGCACTGATGCATGTCTGCAGGTGACGACCTTAACCCTGATGTGTCGCCATCTCGTGTCCTCTATTTTCTAGTATTGGATTGCGCGGCGGACTAAATCGAAGGTCATGTAGTTCAGATTTGTGACAATTCAGAACGTCTCCAATTTTTCCCCCGCTGGTCTGCTATAAATTCATGTCATGTCACCCCTGCCTTATTTTTTTCATGGAAGCTTGCTTTCCTTATCACCAGTGTTCCTCTTCGTTCAGGCAAGCAATTCTCTGACTTCAGAGGCATCAGTCCCAACATATGCCAGCGAGAGTTGGAAAATGACTAAAGATATAGAAAGCGAGGTGATTGCATATGAAAATAGATGTCTGTGAAAAACTATGGACATAAAATGAGACGAATTCAGAAGTGACGAAATCACATAGATGTCTGGTCAACCACTAGTAACAACTGTACGAAAAGAAAAAATGAAGATATGATCGAAGAATCACAAAGCATGCAATGAAGTTGAAGACAAAGGGTTCCAGAAAGAAAGGACGCTCTGTGGAAACCCTGAAACAAACTTTACTAAGAAAGGCGAGAAGTATCGGACTCAGTTTCGTAGATTAGATTGAGCGAGTTGTCCAGGGCAGAGCGGCATTGTCCTAATAAAGTTAATATTCTCAAATCAAATATTGACGAGGGAACACTGTCGTTTCTGGAAGAATGTGTGTTGGAAACGTTACCATCAGTCATATATTGAAACTAATCAGTCAAAGGTAGCTGCCTGTCAACAACACTGTCTACAACATTCAATAAGGACTCGGCGTGATCAAAGAAGGCACTCAATAACCATGCAAATAAGCACAGCATCATCATCATCGTATAGAAGGCGAATGTTGACCAGTCTGTAGACCGAACCCTCCTGCTAGATCGCCTCTCTGACTCTGGATTTGCTCCATTTTCAACTCTGTACATGGTCTCACTTTTCATTGAGGTATTATTACCTGAAATTCCAGATAAAGTATTGTAGTGAATAACTTGTGTTTGTATAGGCTTCACATAAGCAGCCTTATCTCTGGAATGTATTTCATCTTTCCATTCTGCTCTGTTGTCATCTTGAGAGGTTGGATTACAGCTTGGGATGCTGCACAACGATCTTGACCGTGTAACTCTACTTAGAGCACTAACAATGAATGCCCTAGCCCCACTCCAAGATCCGGGGCCAACAAGCCGATACTGTGAACATAAAAATAATAGTGAATATTTGAAGTGCATGTATTTTATGAACTATATTATGAACTTGGGCATAAATTACTTCTAAGCGCCTTCTATATGACTAATCAGATCTGACACCTTCTTCTTCTCTTAACTCCCCTCGAAGCATATGTCGTCTACAAATTTCCTCCAACCAGATCTGGTTTGACCCCTTCAAAAACAGACAACTTATCATACATATCAAATGTTGGCCTGCAGATGAGTTATGAAAAACAAATATAATGAAGACATATATAACAAGTAATGCAGATATCAAGCTGGAATACGAAATGATAAAAATAACAGAGTAGTTCACCTATTTGGGAAGCAATTTTGACTGCATGGGATCAGGGCCGTGTCATGCTATGATACAGAGAGGCGGCCGCATCAGGCGGACCCATAAAGGGGTGGCATTATCAGCGAAATCAAAATACAATTTGAACCATTCAATAAGTTAAAAACTTTACGCAACGCTTTTCTATACTGTTCTATGTTATTCCGATATTGATGTATACGATTTATGATTTATCGCACGCCTCATCCTAAGCACTGTCGGTACCCTTTGATTTCAGTTTATGGTACAGGTGCATTGTTGGCGAGCGCTCGCTGAAAGACTTTTAAGAAAAAAACATTTAAGGGCGACATTTCGAAGACTTGCATCATGCTGAGAAAATATACTGAACGGCACTGTATATCCCATGCATACCAAAAAAAAAGAAATTAAGCTAAAAATTGTCAAAGCAACAAACGCTTTTAAAAGTTTCCAAGCTATATAGATTTAAAACAAAATTAGAAATTTTCTATTCTAATGTTGTATCAATCCTAACATATGAGGGTTGGAAAATAGCTAAAGATATAGAAATTAAGTTCAATGCACATTAAAATAGATGTCTGCGAAAAATAGTGCACATATAATTTTATGAATTCAGGAACGGTGATGAAATCAGAGAAATGTCTGGTCAACCAATAGTAACAACTGTACTAAAAGAAAAATTGAAGATATGCTGGACATAGTCTGAGATGAAATGAGCAATGAATCACAAAGCAGACATTGAAGTGGGAGGCAAAGGTTTCAAGTAAGAAAGGGCACGCTATCAAAACATTGAAACGAACTTTACTGAAAGAGGTGAGAAATATTGAACTGAGTTCCATAGAAGAGATTGAGCGAGTTATCCAGGATAGAGCAGTACGAAGAAATTGATTGCGGGTCGTATGTAACGTATAACAGTACTGGATGATTATGATAACCATAACTAAATGATAACTAAACAAGTATGTGAGTTAAGCTGTGGATTATAAGGAAATCTGGATCGCACCTGAGCAGGTAGACAGGGCCCCATATAACATTTTAATGCTAGTTCGGGATCTGAACACATCATCTTCCACAAGCAGGGGCGAACGCCTATCTGAGAAGCAACTTGATCCATGTAGTCTATCCAGAATGTCTGTGAATAAATGATTAATGTTAGAAGAGTTTAACGTGTGAAGAGTGATTCTTCTTCTGCATTCAACTTCTGCTAAACCACTACTCCGGTATGAGTCATAAACAGAGTGGTTCGTTTGAGATCTTCACCGCTCCAACATAGTTTGTTCTCAAGAGTTGTTCCTGTTGGTCTCATTTTCATTCTCACACTATTAAAACTGGGGCATCATTGCAGGATTTGCTCTGGGGACTGCTTTGGTGCTCCACAGATACAAGTGGGTTGAGACCCATTAGAGTTAGGAGTGCTCTGAGACCACAGTGGGCGGTTCTGAAAACTGGGGGTCATTGTTTTACTGATTAATTTATTGAGGATGTCGTGCTCTGGGTTGTATCCTCTATTTTCCTTAATTTTTCTAGACTGTTTAAGAAATGTCTTTGCTTCTGTGAATCTTTGTGTTGGGTTAGACTTCACTAAGCTTCCAGCAGCAATTGCCAGCTTGTCTGTCTTTTTCCTTTTCTTGGATGCCACAGTGAGCAAGTATCCATTGTAGAATAATTGTGATTTCTCTGACAGCAAACTGACATTATGGAAGAAACGATTAATATAACAATAGGATTATTTTCATCTATTGAAATGAAGTAAAAATCAGGGCATATCTTTTACAGTAAGTCACCATGAACTACAGTAAACGAGTTGATTTCCTATGCACGACTTATACATTCAGTAGTTTGTCATTGAATTCTGAAAGGTGATGTCTATTCCTTGTCGTTCGTAAAAAATCAACGGGAACAAATTTGTTTCCAAACTGTCCCCCGTGGAGCTTGAACCAGGTAATCTTAGGTTGTGATCGAGCTCACTACCACTAAACCACAGGCGCCCACAATTCATCTATTGGCTACCTATTGTTCTGACAAAGAAATATGTTCACTAACCTGCAATGTCACACAGGCGCCCACAATTCATCTATTGGCTACCTATTGTTTTGACAAAGAAATATGTTCACTAACCTGCAATGTCACACAGGCGCCCACAATTCATCTATTGGCTACCTATTGTTTTGACAAAGAAATATGTTCACTAACCTGCAATGTCACACAGGCGCCCACAATTCATCTATTGGCTACCTATTGTTCTGACAAAGAAATATGTTCACTAACCTGCAATGTCACACAGGCGCCCACAATTCATCTATTGGCTACCTATTGTTCTGACAAAGAAATATGTTCACTAACCTGCAATGTCACACAGGCGCCCACAATTCATCTATTGGCTACCTATTGTTTTGACAAAGAAATATGTTCACTAACCTGCAATGTATGTCGACGTGACTTCACGTATAGATCAGACATGGCCGCTTCCTTTACACTGATGTCTTCCTCCATGATCGTTCTGCTAGGCAATCCCACTGTACCTAAATACCAGGAAGTTAAAAGATATATCAATATATTGACAAAACAATGCATTCTGAAGCAGTTAGTTTACAAGCTACACCATTGATTCAAGAGAAAGATTCCCTGCCCCACATCAACTCGCGCCAGCTTCTGAAATCATCACACCCACACGCAACTCACATATCCATGTTGTTGCGTGTTTATTTCAACAAATCACATAAGAACCTAATGATATTCTGAGAATGAATAATTAATCAAATACTAAACAAACCTTCATAAGGAGATATTCAAAAGAAATACATTTTTTATTAACGCACAAGGTGAACCACAGAAATAACAGAGGGATGGAAGAGTGCGAGGCTCTGCATCGAACAGAGTTGGGGTTGGCTAATCTATCTTAGGAAGAACGAAAGATGAAAACTAGTAGACTGCTGATGGCATACAGAACACACAAGCTAATCCCATCTTCCAGTGGTGTAGAGTGGGAAATTTTAACCTCGAGATAAAATGGGGTCTCTGTGGCTAAGTGGTTACGCCCTTTACCTTGTGAGTCGAAGGTCGTGGGTTCGAGTCCGGACCGCGTCGTTCTGTTCACGATTGCAGTTTTTTCCAGAGACCCATAGGATTGTTGCTGGGGCTACAGAGTTCGTGCTTTGTGCAATACTCTCGGCAGGTGGCGTGCCATTTCTGCTGAGAGGGACCGAGCCATATGGGGTAAAACCCGGTGCAATGAAGTCAATCCTTCGGCTTAAAAACCCTTTATATATGGATCACAACAATGAGTAGTTTAACAAAAGCTTGATGTATAGCGAACGAAGAAGAAGACTGTATTATTGTGACGTTTAAGTGCTCAACACTCGGTTCGCTTCCTCGTGGAGCTTTGGGAATATTTTTCTATAGATCCCTGATCCCAGTGTAGTTTAGATCGAATTCCTAGTCCTAGCGGAGACGGACGATAAAACCTAGGTCCCATGTTCAAGTTGAGTACGTAATAGAACCATTGGCAGTTCAAATTCAAGAAGAGCCGCTGAAATTCCGCTGACCGAGCAAAATCAATTAGAACATTTAAAAAAAAATTACTACAAAATATTTTCACTATTTATATTTCATCGGGGACCCTGGCTGATGCTACGGAGTTCTCACACTGCCGCTGAGATCTTCCTGTGTAAAAAAGAGATTGCATACTTGGTTACTTATCGCAGTGCAATTATGATGGTCCAATCAATAAATAAATCAATCAATCTAATGTTTGACAAGGAATGCGTACACACACGCACACATAAATCTTACCCGCCATTACCCGAGCAAACCATCTGCTCTGGATCTCCGATATTGGCATTGCCGCCCCAATGGATTGTACGAGTCCAATCACTGCCAACGTAGCATGAGGTAGATGTGGTGGAAACACGTACTTGTAAAGTCTGATTTTATTGTTGTCTACCTTGAAAACCATCTCGTCCACAATATCCACTCTGTACTCGTATCCAGTTGCCAATATTATGACATCACATGGATATACTGTATGGTCATCGAATAGTACGCTGTTGCTGTCCACCCTTCGAATATTGGGTCTTGCCTGGACACGTCCACTGACTAGGTGAATAGGCAGCTCATCGTTGATGGTAGGGTGACAGTTCAGAACACTGTAAATGAATAAATTAAAGTCGTCAATGCATTTCCATGCAATTGTTGTTGTTGACTTGTTATATCAACTTTTGTCAAAAATAGCGACGATCCACTTAACATTTTAATAAACCAATAAGCAAATGCAGTGACATACCAGCTAGCACCATTACTACAACACCCAAAAGATCAAGATGGAAGTAAAAAGACAGATGATAACAAGTATTTTTCTATCAATACTATGTTACCAGTGCCAAACTTGGTCCCTGACAGCAACACACCACAGAAAGCTCCCCACATACGAAATGAAATGATCGAGGAAGACGGTGGGGGTAATCAGGAAATATAGACTTTGAAACGAGGACATCACAAACAGAGTGTGCATAACTTCATGCACCGAATACATTTAAAGACAACAAATGCAATGGTTCGGACATTTAATGAGAATGGAATACAATCAACCACCAATAACAGCATACAATAAAAAGAGGATCAGGTACTAGAGACAAGGAAAGACCAAGAAAAATATGGATAGACAATATCAAGATCTGACTAAATAACCACGGTTATAACACAACAAGGGCGACTCATCTGGCCCTGGAACGCAAATTAAAGTTCACACTCCTACCTTCAACTGCAATAGTGGACAACCAATTCCACCTGGGGAAATACAATAGACCAAAAAAAAACAATTTAAAAACCAAGCCTTTTTTTCAGGAAAACTCTTCAGTAAGAATAGATTTTGACACTCGGTGAGCTGATGCGCCCGGTAGAGGTAACGGCGAGTGAGTAGGTTACTCAACCGTCGGCACGCAATGGCTGATGTGGCCAACATCACGCCAGCAGCCTTTACTTTCCAGCGTTTTTCTCATATCAAATTGAGGCTGGGTCGACCTGAGAGACATTGCGATAGGAACAAAGTCCATGCCCTCTGTGGAATTGAACCCGTATCACGCTACTTAGAAGTGAGTGTACTAACCACTACGCTATCACGGCTCTCACTTGCAAAGAAAGGGAACCACAGAAATAAAGAGCCAGTGATAGACACTCTGTACGAAGCGCACAAACGAACTTGTTCTAGACATTTCTTATCTTAGAGCTGTGACATAACCCAGAATTAGAGAAAAATAGTAAGAAAGAATTGCTTGTTGTTTCTTTGTTATGTAAGGGTTTAAAGGTTCTTCAACCCTTTCATCCTTCCGAGCCGATATACTGGCTCGGTGTAATTTTTAAAATGTCCCAACGCCGATATACTGACTAATTTCGTATACATTCCAATACGCTTGCGTCAGGCCGGGATTAACAAAAACTACAGAGTAAAAGGGTTACGCCGATGCACGCGTTATTCAAACCTAAGGACGCACTTTGCTTTAGTTATATTTGAGCCTATAGGCTAACAAACAAGAAATATAAGAATTTACTCCTTTCGGAGAATCCAATTGTAACTACTTTAGAAAGAATTGCTTACCCGTGTTCAGGCCTTAAACCATAAGTCATGTGATCGATTCTAAAGTTGGCCTGAAGTTGGACACACCAGTCCAGCAACCTGTAGGGCAGAGTGAACACTATCCTACTATTGGCCAACATGTCCGCAGGCAGACCCCAGAATGCTGTCCGAGGAACTATCCATGCTCCTCTCCTGGAACTGATATGTACCTGTTGATGGGATAATTCAATGTGAAGCATTAGAAGTCATGGTCTGAGAACTGATGATCGGTTTCTGAGTTAGTGCATGCTAGGTCGCTTGTGGTATTGTGGAGTTTTAAGATGTCTGTAACTTCATTAATCCATCTTCTTTCTTTGTCTGTCCCTTCGTCTTGATTATTTCATTTTCAGATTCTACGCTCTTGCAGCTAATGTCACGGTGAACACAAAAAAAGAGCACTGTTCAACACAATCTTACTTCCAACATTATGCTATCAGTGCCAAACCGGGACGCTGACATCAACTGATAGAAGAAAACTAGTCACGACAGAGATGTAATGTCTACGCAGAATGCTGGGTGTATCAAGAAGAGACCGGTTTAGAAATAAAGATATTAGAAAAAAAAGTGGGTACAACCTCAATACTGAACTTCATCAAGAAACAACAAATTACATTTTTCGGTCACATAAGCAGATTACCAACATATAGTGCAAATCAGAGTGCAATTTTGCTCCAATACAATGTTGCTCCAATACAATGTTGCTACAATACAATGTTGCTACAATACAATGTTGCTACAATACAATGTTGCTCCAATACAATGTTGCTACAATACAATGTTGCTACAATACAATGTTGCTACAACACAATGTTGCTACAACACAATGTTGCTACAACACAATGTTGCTACAATACAATGTTGCTACAATACAATGTTGCTACAATACAATGTTGCTACATTACAATGTTGCTACAATACAATGTTGCTACAATACAATGTTGCTACAATACAATGTTGCTACAATACAATGTTGCTACAATACAATGTTGCTACAATACAATGTTGCTACAATACAATGTTGCTACAATACAATGTTGCTACAATACAATGGCTACAAAGCAAAAGGCAGGCCACGTAAAAGGTGAACCTCAGAAATAACAAGTGGTGAAAAATAGTATTTATGAAGCGCTACAAAAGCCCGTTCTATAAATCTATTCTTATCCTTCAAATTCTTCTTATCTCTTCTTATCTTATCCTGTGAGGCAAAACAGAATTCGAGAAAAGAAGAACTGGTCTTACATCCATCAAATGAGTCTCCGGAACTCAGTCGATTACATATGTAGAGCACTAAAGCAATTCATAGGGCAGAGCCATTAAGACTGCCCCTGTTTGAACTGTGCGTGAATGGAAATCTGGTCAACAAGAACAACACTTTAGAACAAACGTTGGGGGAACTATATAGTTAAGACCACATGCTCACCTTCCTGTTTATGACCATACTTGAATAGTCGCATAACAGAAGTTGATAGCAATAGATGATGAATTGTGTGTTTTCTCGTGACAATCTCTGTCTGTCAGGTTTCCTCAAAACTTAGTTATCAGGTCGACCGGGTTTGGCCACATATTGCTTCTCCGATCACCCATGAGAGGGCAGTATTGCAGGACATGCTTCTGTGTTTGTTCCGCATGCTGATACTGGCAGAGAGCTATTTCACTTATTCCTACTCTTAAATGGTTTTAAAGTCGAAGAATTGACTTCATTGCACCGGGTTTTACCCCGTATGGTTCGGTCCCTCTCCGCAGAAATGGCACGCCACCTGCCATGAGTATTGCACAAAGCACGAGCTCCGACAACAATCCTAGGGATCTCTGGAAAAAACTGCACTCGTGAACAGATGGCCGCGGTTCAGATTCGAACCCACGACCTTCGACTCACAAGGCAAAGAGCTTAATTAACCACTCAGCCAAAGAGACCCCCGAGATTGCTAGTCTTGTTTCTGTTTAGTCTGAAGTGTCTGGTACGTAGACAAAATATACTGACTTCTGTTTTGCTGAGGTCTTTGAGAAAGTCTTTTCACTATCGTATCCAGTGTTTGTCTTCCAGTCTACAGCATATTTTCTCTTCATTAGGGGTTTCACCTCTTGAAAGAGGTCTAAACAAAACAGTATGACATTGAATACAATTGGCGTGCTTTGTAAAGCATGTAACATTTAATAAGAACGTTGCTTGAATTACATTCATTGAGAAATACAAAATGAAGTGGTTTGGTCACTTAATAAGAATGCATCCAAACTCCACAGTATACATAGTCTTCTACAACAGAACAATCGGGGAAGAAGGTGAGAGGAAAACCACGAAAAAGATGATTAGATGGCATAGCAGAATCCTGTCAAAGAGCAAAAATAACAATCACCCAAGCCACCAGAACAGCGCAAGACAAAAACAGAAAACCACTACACTGGGCAACAACCCGGTAGCAGTATGACGACAAAATAACTATAAAAAGAACATCTTCTTCTTAAATAACTTCTTTTATAGAAGAGGACCTCTTGAATAGACAGAGGTTGGTACATTTTTTCTTTGACACTGCTTTCCTTAGCACCCCCAGTGCATTTAATGTTGTAATGTTTTGTTTGTTTTGTTAAGTGGTAGATTAAGCCTTTATGTGGCCGAGGCACGTCCTTTAAACTTAAGACGGGTGTCTTTTTTTGGTTATATCAGGGTGCACTGACCTTATTTCTTGGTGCGGTCATGTAACCTGGGACTAGTCCTAAAATTGATGGTGTCGTATTGTGCTCTGGTATGTGTGTGTAGTCATGAGAAGGACTTTTTTGTGTTGATCTGGGTGTAGCCCTGAGAATGATATACCACATTGAGATGGAACATAGCTAAATATAAGACAAGACAGTATCGTTTCTTACCTCTTGTGCAGTCTTAGCCAGGTCACAGGCAATGTCCACGGCAGAGTTACCAAGTCCTAAAAATAGAAAGTTACGGAATCAATTGAGGATACAGCATTAAATACAAAGAAACTATTTCAAGCGAGTCAATGGAAGGAAGGCTGAGATAGTGAGAAATGACAGAAGGAAGGCTGAGATAGTGAGAAATGACAAGAGGTAGATGGGTAGATTATATCAAAGAATTACTATGACAACATTGACTTAGAGTATTCTCTGTCATATTCTAGCCCCAACAACCAGATCACAAACCTTCCACAGCGCTTCACGTGACTCAACTCAATGCATACCTTTGCCTACTTCTCTCTTTTCTCTCTCTCTCTCTCTCTCTCTTCACATTTCAACTTCCAAGGGAGCACAGATCTTCAACAAACTTCTTTCAGCTCTTTTCCAACAAATTTCTCACTTTCTCAAAGACCTCCTGCCATACGCTCCAGTTCTTTCCATGTTTTACCTTTCCTTTTAAAAAATCAGCCTCCAGCTCTTTTCTCCAGGTATGTCTGGGATTTCCCCTACTCCTCTTTCCAAAACAGTGCCTGTATAGCAATGCTTCCGGTCGGTCTTCTCAATGTGTGCCCTATTCATCACCAGCGTCTCTTCCGTAGTTCTTTCTCCACTAATACTGCATAGTTCTTTCTCTGATTTCCTCGTTCGTAATCTTATTTCACTATTTCAGTCCCTCTATTCTACGTAAACGTCCATTTATGAAGGTCTGTAGTTTTCTGGTGGTTTCTTTTGTTGTCCTCCATGTTTTCGAGCCCTAGAACAGTACTGGCTTCACATTTGATTGAAAGATTCTCAGCTTTCTGTTTGTTTTGATCTTCTTTGACTTCCATATCTTACTCAATGCAATAAAGTTTCCCTTGCTTTTTGTATTCTTATCTTGACATCTTTGTTCGCCTACTTCAGTAGCGTAGAAATATGCACCAACAATGCCATTAGCCACTCTAGTGGCTTATCCCATTGAGCAGTCTCTTTTACTGTGTACTAAACCTTCCAATATTTTATTGTAAGTAGTTACAATCAACAAGAACGAAAATCCAGTCCTTCGAAACGAAATGCTATAGAAAGATCCTACGAATACCACGGACAGAGAAAAAAGGAAGAATACTGAGGTCCTGAAAGAGCTGAACGGTAAAGATAATTGGCTGATAAATAATATACAATACAGAAAAATTCGATACTTTGGTCACATCAAGAGTCACGAGGGCTTGGAGGGAACAATATTAGAGGGCAGGATCCCGGGACGCAGAGGCAGACCAAGAAGAAGGTGGTTACATGATATTAAAGAAACCATGAATATGACCATCGGCGAAGTGGGTGAACTGACTAGAGACAGTGGATTTCAGATGCGCTGCAAAGAGAGTAACGTCCTATAAAGGACACACACCTTGATGATGAACAGTAGTTAAATAAATACATATATACCTAATTTATTATTTCACTCATGTGTCGCCGGCGTTATTAAGAAAGGCGAAAAATTGTAACACTGCCATCTACAAGGCTCAATTTGAATCTACTTTGAATGATGTATGCATGTTTGTTATATGTGTATACATGTGTGTATGTATGATATTGTCTCGTCTCTAATTTATATAAGCACAATAAGCTTTGAATGATGTATGCATGTTTGTTATATGTGTATACATGTGTGTATGTATGATATTGTCTCGTCTCAAATATATACAAGCACAATAAGCTTTGAATGATGTATGCATGTTTGTTATATGTGTATACATGTGTGTATGTATGATATTGTCTCGTCTCTAATATATACAAGCACAATGAGCTTTTAGCATGTGTTTGTGCAAACACTGTTCGTTCGAACCTTACCTGATTGTCCTGTGTCTGGCTGTAACGTAGCGTTTGAGAAAGACACTCCTCAGTGAGTCATTTTTTAGAATGGCTCATTGGTTGTGTTCGTAAAGACGCTCGTATTGCTAGGCTAGGCGATTGGTGTCGTAAGGACTAGGGTAAGTGGTTCGAGTCCCGTGTTTGTCTATTTGTTTTTCGGAAGCTCTTAATACCTGTACCCTATTTATTTGTTGATCATCTACAAGGCATGTCGTTAGCAGCGATTAAGGTTCGGCTTCGGGCTGCCTACTACCCCTATCCAGTAGACAATTTTAGGAAGAAAATCCAAGCAGCAATAAACAAGTCAAATACAATGAAAATAATTATGCCAACTAAAAACAAAGCTTTACTAGAAGAAGTAAGATATACAGCAGAGCTGGAAGGAGCTGCAAGAGATAGCTAAAGATAGGAAGAGTTAGAATGAGTTGGTTAAGGGCTTATGTCCTAATAGGGATTTTTTAAAATACAAGAGCGAGAAAGAGCGAGAGAGAGAGAGAGAGAGAGAGAGAGAAAGAGAGAGAGAAGAGAGAGTATGTATTCGATTATATATATATATATTAATGTGACATCGCCTACAAACGACGTAAACACACACAAACAACAGTTTTGAGTGTTCTTCTTCTTCTTCTTCGAACGCACCGTATCGACGACAACTTGTTAACCACTCTGTGGGATTTATATGTGATCTGAGTCTAAGAGCGATTGTACGTTGTGCCAGTTATGCGCCTACAAGTAGGCCAGCACATCCGATTTCTGCAATGCTTTTTATTTACTAGGTAGCTTCCTAGGTCCTACATCAGTCGCCTCTTACGACATGCCTTGTAGGTTGCAGTGGTAATGTTCATTGCTTCCCTTGCTGGCCCCGGTACCACACTGGTGTGCATCGGAGCAACATTGTTCTTTGAGGTGCGCTGTCTGTTGGCAATCTGTATGAAGCGAGTTAGCGAAACAAAACAATAGTACAATTAACAACGATAACAACAAAGTAAATACAAAATAAACAACATCGTCAACGTTACCCAGTATAAGAACACGTTTTCCTTGAAACAGCGCAGCTTCCTTTGATGAATGAGAATGAGTATCGTCCCCTGAAATTTGTCCAGGCCTGGGATGTCAGGAATATGTGGCACGGAATGATGACCAGTGCATATCATGACGCCATCAAAACTCTCACAGACCATATTTTGATCATTACGGTAGTTGGTGCTGGTTCCATCTTCGCTAAGTGACATATTCTTCATCCATGCTACCTCCCACTGACCACTCTCCTGATAGTTGGTAGACTTTCTAACGTAGCAGACTTTCGTGTTGAACTTGATAAAACCGGCCAAGTTAAAGTGTAGTGTGTAAAGGCGTAGATACTCCAGAACCTTTGAGTGGGTTAAAAATGGCGGGAAATCGTTTGGTGGTGGAAAATCGCTAAACATCATCATATATTTACTAGTATTGATGACCAAATTGTTGTAGATGCTGGCACGGCCTGCCGTCACGTAAGGAGAGAAGTTCCACAAGCCACCAATATCTGAACCTTTTTCTAGACACATGGGCTCTAAGCCCTCGTCTATGCAGCATTTTATGGCCGTCAGACCACTGCAACCTGCGCCAATAATTGCTATTCTCTTTTTGTTTTTAACATTTTGTCTCGCCATATTGTTTTAGAAGTGACTGCTCATTGACCTTCTGATCATGTTTATTATGGTATGGACACTTATTGTCTTTCTTGTCTTTCTTAGCAACTCAATATGCACACTTTTTGTCTTTCTTAGCAACTCAATATGCACACTTTTTGTCTTTCTTAGCAACTCAATATGCACACTTTTTGTCTTTCTTAGCAACTCAATATGGACACGTATTGTCTTTCTTGACAACTCAATATGGACACTTCTTGTCTTTCTTGGTCACAAGATCTACAGAACAGTGAGTGCTGCTATTTTGAAAGTATAATAAGTCAAAGTAAACAGAGAGCTATTGTCTGGATAGAGTGATTAGTCATTGACCCGTAGATAGATGATGAAGGTAGTGTTGTTAAATCTGAGGTCACATCCGTCAGCTGGGACTATCTGCAAATAGATATTGAACAAGAAAGGTAATTACATCTTTTTTTTAAATGGTTCTAAATGCAAAGGATTGGCTTTATTGCTCCTGGTTTCCCCATTTGGCCCCGTTCCTGTAAGCAGAAATGATACGAGAGTGTTTCACAAAGCGCTAACTCTGGAATTTCAAGAAGCAATTCTAGGAATCGCATAACAATTGCACATATCACTAGGTCTGGATTCAAACCTACAATCTTTAGTACGACATGCAAAAGTCTTAACCACTTGACCATAGAGACCATTATACAGGTCTTCTAACATTGATTACTTGCTTATCATTATTTATGGAGCATGTCCTTTACAGAACATCGTTCTCATCACATCCCAACTAAAAGACTGTCGATCTTGAGCCAGTTCTACCTTCTCCTCCAGCTAAAGGACTGTCGATCTTGAGCCAGTTCTACCTTCTCCTCCATCTAAAGGACTGTCGATCTTGAGCCAGTTCTACCTTCTCCTCCATCTAAAGGACTGTCGATCTTGAGCCAGTTCTACCTTCTCCTCCATCTAAAGGACTGTCGATCTTGAGCCAGTTCTACCTTCTCCTCCATCTAAAGGGTCTAAAGACGATAGTTTGTCTTCATTGCACCGGGTTTTATCAAATATGAGTCGGTCCCTATTCATAGAAATGGCACAGAACCTGCGGAGAGCATTGTACAAATCATGACTGTAACAATCTTAGGGATCTCTGGAGAAAATGTACTCGTGAACAGAACGGCTGATCTGTATTCGAACCCACAACCTTCGAAATGCAAGGCAAAGCCTTAGTCACTTAACCACAGAAGCTTCTTCTTCTTCTTCTTCTTCTTCTTCTTCTTCTTAGTGTTTGTTCTTTACGACCAATTTTAATCATTTTTTGTGATATCTTCTTCTTTGCGTTCGTTCTTTACAACCAATTTTAATCACTCTTTGTGATATGTTTGATCTTTGCCAAGAACGTGTATACGTTGCACATTGGTTTGGTAGGCCCCTAAACGCATAGACTTCTACATGTTTAGGCACGTGTATCTGATTTCAGCCAAACCTCCTTAGTCGCCTCTTATTACATGCGTGGCAGGTAACAGTGGTTATATTCTTTACATCCCAAATTTGAGCCCCGGTAACTACTCGGGCGACCACAGAAGCTCCCGGCATCTTTAATTTGTGTTCTAAATGTTTTCTTAAAGCTCTACCGTTTTGTTGGTTGTTCTAGGAACCATGCCCTTCACTGCTTTCTTTCTCTCTCTCTCTCTCTCTCTCTTTCTCTCTCTTCTCTCTAAACCAGTAAGGTGAAATATTTTTCCGAACTTAATGGCTTTCAGGTCGACCAAAAAACACTTAATTACAAGAGAAGCACTATGATGTAAAGACGGTCAACAGAACGTGACCCCATCAGCCATCGTGAGCCTACGCTCTCCCCATTCCTTCGACCCCCCGTATACCACCCTCCCCATGTAAATAAAAAGAAAAACATTATGGTACCGCTAAGTTGACAGTGACCGTGAACCATGTTAAGTTAGCACGCTACGCTACACATGAGGTCACCGTTGAATAATGAAAAAATATTTGGAATATATTATCGAATTCTAGCCCGTGTCTGCAATTGTTTGTGCGATGTGAAAGAGATTAAAGCCTCTTTAAGATGAGGCCCTCTTCTTTCAACCTAAGAAAGTGTCTTTTTGTTTATATCACAGCTTGTAGACAATAAACCACTTTACAAATTAGAATTAACTGCTTAAGGAGAAATCATAAATTATCAAGTAGCCGTGTCCATGGGACGAATTAACGTAATGCATAAGTATTCGTCTGTCGACTCGGATACAAGAGGGTTGAGGTTTCAATCCCACACTCGACGCTCCACACGTGAGGAACTGCATTGGACCTCCTACCTCCTACATACTAGGGTCTAGAGATATGAAGAGAATATCAATTATCTTGCCGAATCACCACGTCAGACCACCCAACATCTTCTTCTTATGCGATATATCTTCTTATGCGATATATCTTCTTATCTTCTTATGCGATATATCTTCTTATGCGATATATCTTCTTATCTTCTTATGCGATATATCTTCTTATGCGATATATCTTCTTATCTTCTTATGCGATATATCTTCTTATCTTCTTATGCGATATATCTTCTTCTTATGCGATATATCTTCTTATCTTCTTCTTCTTATGCGATATATCTTCTTATCTTCTTCTTCTTATGCGATATATCTTCTTATGCGATATATCTTCTTATCTTCTTATGCGATATATCTTCTTATCTTCTTCTTCTTATGCGATATATCTTCTTATCTTATTATGTCTTATGCGATATATCTTCTTATCTTCTTATGCGATATATCATCTTATCTTCTTCTTCTGCGATATATCTTCTTATCTTCTTATGCGATATATCTTCTTATGCGATATATCATCTTATCTTCTTATGCAATATATCTTATGCGATATATCTTCTTATCTTCTTATGCGATATATCTTCTTATCTTCTTCTTCTGCGATATATCTTCTTATCTTCTTATGCGATATATCATCTTATGTGATATATCTTCTTATCTTCTTCTTCTGCGATATATCTTCTTATCTTCTTATGCGATATATCATCTTATGCGATATATCTTCTTATGTGATATATCTTCTTATCTTATGCGATATATCTTATGCGATATATCTTCTTATCTTCTTCTTCTGCGATATATCTTCTTATCTTCTTATGCGATATATCATCTTATGCGATATATCTTCTTTTGTGATATATCTTCTTATCTTATGCGATATATCTTATGCGATATATCTTCTTATCTTCTTCTTCTGCGATATATCTTCTTATCTTCTTATGCAATATATCATCTTATCTTCTTCTTCTGCGATATATCTTCTTATCTTCTTATGCGATATATCTTCTTATACGATATATCTTCTTATGCGATATATCATCTTATGTGATATATCTTCTTATGCGATATATCTTCTTATGCGATATATCATCTTATGTGATATATCTTCTTATGCGATATATCTTCTTATGCGATATATCTTCTGTATTTTACGAGTTGTCACGAAATGTTTCAAACATTTTTTCATCATGGGCGTCCGCACGTTAGGACAAAGGACGGGGAGTGGATCCTCCTCCCTAATTAAATATTTTTTTATTTTCTGGAAAATGTTTAATTATTTTTCTTATTATTAGCACTTTACGTAATAGATGTTGGAAATATGTGATTGAATTTTACTAACTAGCTATAGTTTCACTATTTATTTGAAGTTAATATTTCTATACATGGAGTTCGCAATAAAAATCTTCTCTATTTGCAAGTAGTAAACTACCAACTGAATTTTTCTCTCTTTATCCCCCACCCCCCTCCCAATCCGGCTTCCCCCTGGAAAATGTATGTGGGCACCTATCTTCTCATTATACATATGCATAGGGAAATTATTATCTATATAAGGGAAATTATTATCTATTTACGGAGAATTATTACATATGTAAGAGAAATTATTATCTATTTACGGGGAATTATTACATATGTAAGAGAAATTATTATCTATTTACGGGGATATTTTTTTTTACCTATGTAAGAGAAATTATTATCTATTTAAGGAAAATTATTATCTATTTAAGGAAAATTATTATCTATTTACGGGAAAATTATTACCTATTTAAGAGAAAATTATTACCTATTTACGGGAATGTTATTACCTATGTAAGAGAAATTATTATCTATTTAAGGAAAATTATTATCTATTCAAGGAAAATTATTATCTATATAAGGGAAATTATTATCTATTCAAGGAAAATTATTATCTATTTAAGGAAAATTATTACCTATTTACGGGAAAATAATTACTTATGTAAAAGAAATGATTATCTATATAAGACAATGAGAAAATTGAAATATTTTGAACAAATAAAGAGACAAGAAGTGTTGGAGAAGACAATTATATGGAACGAGGCATCCCGACAAAGAAGAAAAGAGGAAGGCTAAGAAAAATATAGATTCAGGATGTCACTGATGATTTGAGCATGACGACTGCAGAGACAGGATATCTGGCCTATGAGATAGATATAAATTCCGAATACAAAGTAAAAAAACAAGATATAGCAACATTTCGACCAAAACGTCTTTATCAAGCAACGGATAGTACATAACCTCTATGCCACAGAGACCGTGCTACAGTATAACACCAGATGTCGTACTTTAACGGTTCTTCTGCTTGTAAAATCTTACAATAACTCGTCTGTACAAATGTGGGCCCTGTTGTATAATATGCATACATTTTGGCCGAAATTATTGTGTTCCTGTTCTGTATGCTGTAATCGGTTCTGTATGCTGTAATCTGTTCTGTATGCTGTAATCGCGTAAGGAGGTGCAACTTTCTCACGTTCTTGGAGCAAACCACACAGATTACAAAGACTGGTTTCTTATTCCACTTGTGTTCGTCCGTTATGAATTCAGGAGTAGTCAGAGATCCTAGTATAGCGCTTCTGATTTATTTTGCGTTGAGGCTTGCCTTCCTTATTATCAGTGTCCCCCGCCATACAGTTGTGCCTTCTCCAACAACCGAGGTTTCAAAGAGGTGTTAACTTGGTTGACAAGAACAAACACAAACAAACACTATTTTAGATATTTGTAATCTAATATGTGGTAACGAACTACTTACCAGACAATATAGATTGCAACCTCTTCAAATAGAATACCACACAAACCAGGACCAGAACACTACTGCTGAGGATGTTCAGAAAACAAAAACCCCGCTCTATGGCTGGTCTTGTCTTCAGAAGTCTGAATCATCAGCACCTGTCCCTGATTGAAAATCACATCCAGAAAGAATATGCACGGCTTGTTCGAGATGAGAAACTCGACCAATGTCTCGGTATATATCTATGCAGTCTGGACGGCAGATGTTATTGGGTTACTGCGCACCAACCACTTCTGTGAACAAAGAGCATTGCTCCAATAATGTGCAGACACTGGCCATTGGTCAGAGACGGAATAAAGCCGAAAGTAATGGTCTTCTTTGTCACGTGACTTCAAAGCTAGACGTGGTCAAGGTCAATAATATGGGGGATTTGAAGGAGACAGATCGGTAGGGGCATGTTGATGTGGACAGGATGGTGGGGATATGTCACTAGGAGGCTCGTTGGTAAGAGGAGAGGGCAGTGAGTGTGCATGATGCCGTTTAAAAAAATAATTGTTTTGTTACTTTTTGTAGTAGAGTCATGGAACATGTTCCCGCGCGCAGATGTGGGTGTTAGTGTGGGTGTATGCGTGCAAGCATGTGTGTGTGAGCATGTGTGTGAGTGTACGTGTTAGTGTGCATGTCTGTGTGCGTGCGTTCGTGTGTGTGCATGGGAGTGTGAGCGTGTGTGTGTACGTGTTAGTGTGAATGTGTGTGAGAGTGTGTCTGAGTGTACGTGTTGGTGTGCGGGCGAGTTTGTGTGAGTGTGCGCGTTGTTGTACATGTTTGTGAACGTGTGAGTGTGCATGTGAATGTGAGTACTTGCGCGCGCGTGTTTGTGTATTTGCGCATGTATGTCAGTTGCATATGTGTCTAACTGTCTATCTACGTTTTAGTATATCTCTATTTTCTCCGTATTGTATCTCCCATGGACAATGAACAAGCAGTTAGAAGACAGAATTGATGCATTTGAGATGTGGATATATAGAAGAATAGGCAGAGTTTCATGGACAAAAAACCAGATAAATAAACAAGTTTTATGAAAACTAGGCATGAAGAAACAATTATTAAGATAAAAAATCATACGAGTGGTTACCGAGGCCCAAATTTGGGGTGTAGAGAATAGAACCACTGTTACCTGCCACGCATGTCGTAAGAGACGACTAAGGAGGTTTGGCTGAAATCGGATGCACGTGTCCTAAACGTGTAGGTCTATGCGTTTAGGGGCCTGCCAAACCAATGTGCAACGTATACACGTTATTGGCAAAGATCAAACATATCATAAAGAGTGATTAAAATTGGTCGTAAAGAACGAACGCAAAGAAGAAGAAGAAGATTAAGAGAAATAAAATTCAGACAAGTAACGTATTTTGGGCACATAAAAAGACATGACACCAAGATAAAATCTTTACTAGAGAGGAAAGTTGAGAGGGGAAGAGCAAGAGGAAGACCGAGAGATAAATGGGAGGGAAACTTTAAGAAATTGACAGGTTACAGTCTGGCAGTGTGCAACACCAAGGCGAAAGACAGAGGGTGCTAGAGATTCATTGCAGCCAACCTTCGATGTGGAGACGGCGCATGATGATGATGATTGTATCTCCACATTTTTTTTTTCTGAATAAAGGGTCTATAGATGAAGGATTTACTTCATTGCACCGGGTTTGACCCCATATCGCTCGGTCCCTCTCCGCAGAAATGGCAAGTCTCCTGACGAGATTATTACACAAAGCATGAACTCCGTAGCTCCGGCAACAATCCTAGATAGTAGCTCGGTAAATTATTCACTTAGCTGAAATATTGTATTCTGAACAACAATCAGCATATTCTTCTATCTTAACTCACTATGAATTCAGGCATAGTCAGTGCGCATGGTATGCATTGCGTTTCTGACTTAATTTTGCGTGAAGGCTTGCTTTCCTTTTCATACGTGTCCAATGCTATACATGCGTGCCTATTCCGTCTTCAGAGGTAAACAAACAATCAGCTGTTAGGGTCGCTGGTCAAGCGTCAGATTGGTTCGAGGTGTGAAGGAAAACAAGGCCAAGTTGCGTACTCTCTTCTTACTTCTTCTTCTTCTTCATCGAACGCTCCATATCGACCACTTCTTAACCGCTCTATTGATTTGTATGTGATTTGAGCCTAAGAGCGATTGTACACTGTACCAGTTATGCGTCTACAAGTAGGCCAGCACATCTGATTCCTGTGACTCTTCTTATTTACTAGGGTAGCTTTCGCTCGTCTGCCCAGCGTGTTAGTAGCGCGTTGGACTACGGGTGACTATCCCTCTGTGTGTGCGGGTTCAATTCCGCGGGATGGCAGAAAAGCCACAGATTCCCCAGATTTACGGTGTTCGTGGCACCGAACCGAAGGGTTACGATGACCATGGCACCGAGCCGAAGAGCTGAAAAAGCTCAAGTGCCTCTGGATCGGAAAAAACAAAACTAGGGTAGCTTCCTAAAAAACTAGGGTAGCAATATTTCAGCCCATACCTTAGTCGTCTCCTTGTAGGCATTCCTTGTAGGTCACATTGTTACTATTATTTGCTTCCCTTGAGTGCTCCACAACACAAGGGCGTGGCAAACTAGAATGAGATTAATGTTTAGCAGAGAACAATCTAGGTGACGATTATCTCTGTATATATTCCATGTATTTTATCTGCTTAATTTTGATCTAATATTTAGAATGAGATTAATGTTTAGCAGAGAACATTCTAGGTGACGATTATCTCTGTATATATTCCATGTGTTTTATCTGCTTAATTTTGATCTAATATTTATCTCTTTTTCTTCGTTTCCTTCTATGATCAAATTCTTGTTCACAGAGAAGTCTAAACAACGAAATAGGATGTCTATTTAAATCTAGAACACCAGTTTTAAGCTGGACAAATAAGCAATCGCGTACAAAACGGCAGTATTTTCTCAAATAAGATCGGGTGTAGTAGCAGCAGACACTAGCAAGACAGGGGTGTATCTGTAGTCCCTAACGATTTAGCTGTTCAATCCCTCTTCTTCTTCTCTTCCAACATTTTCTTCTTTATAGAAGTGTTGGAGGATGGGGGCAGGGTTCCTGTGTGTGCTTGTTCTAACACACTTAGTAACGAATTTTAAAGGCTATTCTTGATGCTGTCACTACATCTTTTGTGTAGTCTTCCTCTTGCTCTGTACTCATTAGACTTTTCAGTGTGGTGCTCTGTGGTAAAAGAAACTAGGACATTCTTGTCAGGTGTACAAACCATTTAATCTGTTGTTCTTTTATGAATTGCATGACTGGTTTCACATCCAGTCTTTTTATGATTTCTTCATTTCTAATTTTGTCTCTTGTATCTTGCAGGTCTTCTAAGGCACCTCACCTCCATCGTTATGATCACTATCGCTGTCCCATTAATTCCTACATATTTAGTTATCTCTGTAGTATCTGCCCATTTAGCTGTCCCATTGTCTATGTATGTATATAGTCTTTTTCGTCTTTACAGATGGGCAATGGGAAAAAGAGGAAAACTTTCAGTGTTGTGTCCGAGCCGAGAGCAAGTATGCAGGGTGCTCGTCATTTATGCCTAGCCTGCGACACTAATATGGAGAATATGCATTATCCGTTTTACACAGCTCTACTCTACTGTTTTCATCCAAAGGAAAGACAAAGTTCGTACGTTTGAAATCAAGCAGGGTTTGCAGGAGATGCCTAAGACGGAACGGAATACACACCTAGCCATCAACTATCTTAGGACGCCTACCTTCGGATTTGGGGTCAAGGTTTACTCATTCAGTCTTCTGTATAAATGTGCTGACCTACAAGGCAGCAGGGATTTTCTATCAGGGTTTACTTCTTCCTTAGCCATTAGTGTATAGGGTAGCAGCGGCGATACGCTAAATTACGGCCCTTGTTTTCAGAGGTATTCGAATAACATGTGACCGGACATGGACGACCAGATGGACGACCAGATGGGCGGCAGGCTGCTGATTGGACAATCGAATTCCCGGATGAGGGTGCTATATAAGGCGGGACACAGTCAGCACAAGAGACCTAGGATTACGAGAGATTACGAGAGAACGACAGAGAACCCCGGAACAGAAGAGAAGCACGGAAGATTCGGACTTAGGCAGAAAAGTGATACAGATAGTAGGAACATATTATAATAAGTTAACGAAGTGTCAGATAAAGTAAGGCTGAGGTTATTAGGTTTGATATATCAAATTGCCAACCTCGTGATAATTGTTCTATTACTTAACGTAGATATAACGTGTCAGAGAGTTAGTTATCAACACGTGGCGACATAATTTCATCAAGTTTCGCCAAACTTCAGCTTCTGGCAAACTCTGCAGATCAACCACGTGGCAGAAGAACTTCCACCTTAGGTTGATAGTCTTTCATTCTACAGTGTCGTTCTTTGAGAACGTGTGAGGTTGTCGCATTTAATCATCCCTCAACATGATTTGAATTGTTCAGTGAAATAGTTACCACGTGTGTCAGTTGTCAAGCATTAGCCTTTGGTTTAGTCAGGAACGACGATCCAGTGCTATTTCGTCAATTAACTCGAGCTTCAAATTAACTGGTACACCGTCGGATCTAGAAGGGCTGCAGTTGGAATTCAAAACGAGAAATCTTGTGTGTAGAGATAGACTGACAAATTCCAAGGACATCGGATAATTAATTAGTAAGGTGTATTTTAATTGTGCGTATTTTTTATAATACTTATGGAATTGTTTCATGAAATTTTTATGTACGTATGTAACGTAGAGAAGTGAATTGGAGATGCATGCATCTTGATACCGAGAATAGAATCTAAGAATAAAGTAACTTATGTATATGATCATTTTGATACCACGTGTTTACGTATTATAAGTGTATGATAGTTATATGTGATTAAATGTATTTAATAATAAGAGAGTAATGCCAACCGCTCTCCATACTGTTACATTAGCGCTCCCGAGTCCCCCTCCACAAGACCAGTGGGTTTAACAATTGCACCTGTCCCATTACTTCTAACATGTTTTACTATTTCGGTACTACCTAAGTGTTTTTCTGTTTGACTACGCCTCTGCAAGTAAAGATCTAGTACAACAAATTTCTCCATTCAACTAGAACATATTCCGCCCTTTATCTGCAGCTGTTTCTTTTGTATGCCCACCTCAGAGCAAACTTATAATGGTTTTTTTGGGGGGTAGTGTGGGAGCAGAGAGAAAATGACTGAAGTGGCATGCTTCACGTCTGCTGCAACTTTTGCTTCTTCCTCTGTCTATTGTTGATATCTTCAATTAAACTGTCAGACGTCAGTAGAAATACATACCCTCCTTACACTTTACCCACCGATCTCATTATCACTATTCACTTTTTTTAGAGGTCGCCTCAAGCGCTGAACAAGAGAAACGGACTTTATATTCTGGCCACGTAGCAGACGATACAGCATGTCTGACCTTGTGACCGATCTTTCTACTTGCACGTGCACCAAAAAAATGGATATTCCAGCCCTGATTTAGTCTGCAGTTACTTTATAGTGTTTTAATTTTCTTGAGGGTCACACCGACCATGGGAACAACCGTTCTGTTGGAAATGGCAGATACAAGGTCACGTACAGCGGGTCAGACATGCCGCAGTAAGAAACGCATGTAAGCTTTGTAGTTTTGTCTAGATCAGCGGCTCCCAAACTTTGATTAATAACGGACCCACTTTTAAATACATTTTGCTGAGGCGGACCTCTGAAGTTTCTATATACTAAAATCTTCTAGCGACGAAGTTATTATTACACCACCCCAACAGTCAAGCTGACTCCAATTTCTCAGACTGCGGGAAACTTCAAACGATCTTTCATTTTGTCCTGTCAGACTGCGTTCTGGTCCGGGTTCTTAGATTTCGCAGTGAAACTAGTTTACCGCTGTTTTTATACATGTTTCTAAAATTTATCAAGCGTTTGAAGACCCCTTGTGAGTACCTCGCGGACGTCCGCGGGTCCGCAGACCCCAGTTTGGGAAACGCTGGCTTAGACAGTAAGTCTAAAGTACGCTAAAGCAGCGTTGACCAACGCAGTGCCCGCCGCCCGTGTAATACATCCGCAGGGCCCCTATTTTATTTCTACCATTTTAATGGCGTTAATCAGGAGTTTCAAGCAAAAAAATATTTTTGAATAACAGAATGCTGAAGTTTGTTTCGTAAGCACAATATTAACCAAAAATTAATGAAACTTGTAGTCAGGAGTAAGTTTTTCTCCTGTTATTATTGTTATTCCTTTTACTTCTTCTTCGAACGATCCATATCGACCACTTGTTAACCACTCTTTATGATTTGTATGTGATCAGAGCCAACTATAAACTTATGGGCCTTCGGACTCAGGTAAGAATTATGGGAAATAAGACCACAACTACATCACGTGACCTCGTATTCCAGTATTGTTGTATATAGACAAATTCATTTTAAAATCAACACATGCTAAATCAAGGTTAAATTATGTAACAAGTGAAGTTTAACAATAAGGAATATCAATATTATGAATATTTTTCACCAATAAATAGCCATAGACTCACAGAATTGAGCAAAATTACAAAAAAGCATGCAGTGTTCTATCAATATCTGTAATTTTCAGCCCCATTTTCTGATATAGGCCAGGGAATCCCCAGTCAGTTGTCTGACCTAGTTATCTAGAGTTCGCGCTGTGTCAGAGCCTAGGAGCGAATGTATGTTGTACCAGTTATGTGCACACAAGTAGGCCAGCCCATCCGATTTCTGCGACCTTTTTATTTACTAGGTAGCTTCCTATGTTCTTACCTCAGTCCGCCTGCCCTGCATGTTCGTAGCGTGTTGAACGACGGGTGACAAGCTCTCTGTGAGTGCGGGCTGGCAGAAAAGATATAAGGTCTCCAGATTTACGGTGTCCATGGCACCGAGCCGAAGAGCTGAAAGCTCAAGTGCTTCTGGATCGGGGAAAAAACCAGCCGTCTTTTACGACATGCCTTGTAGGTCGCAGTGTAACTATTCTTTGTTTCCCTTTCAAGCCCAGGCAACACATAGGCGGAACATTTTCCTTTTAATATTAACATTAATTTATTATTACTTTTATCACACGGCGCCCGCGCCTCCACAGTCATTAGTCAGATGCGTCACAATATATAAACAGGCTGGACAGCGCCGCTCTAAAGTGTTGTCTAGCACATCGGTTCTCAACCGGTTGTACGTGTACCCCTTGGATCCACTACGTGCTGGGTCGTTCAGTGGTTTTAAAAAACGTGGTATATCCTTTAGTATACGTTGCCATCAACCACAATAAACGAGTCGTTGATTTTCTAGGCACCACTTATACGTTCAGTAGTTTGACATTGATTTCTGAAATGACGGGTGCACACGAAAATTTTCCGCATAACCAATCAACTAACTCAACACAAGTAACCTTTACTTTCCATTAGATGAGTAAAGTGGCCGTCATCGCACGTGATGAATAAACGTCTTCAACGATCTCTGATCATGCGATTAGTTTAAGGTGGACCACATACTGGACAGCCAGCTTTCCCCTGTATGTCAGGTTTCTCCAAAGTTTAATTTTTATGTCGACTAGGTGTGGCCCCATTTTTCTTCTCAGCTCATACAGGAGAAGACGTAGGACAATCTTGCAAGTCATGCCCCAGTGTCTGTTCCGCCTGCTGACACTGGCAGAGAGCTGTTTGACTTATTCATAGTCTACGTAAGTGTCTGTTGAGTTTGCAGTGTCACTTGAATAAACAATAATATATACTTCGCTACCTCCATCTGTTACTGGACTTTTTTAGCATAGAAAGTAACGTACTTTTCAGTTCTGCTTCATTTAACATGTCTTTAAAGGTCAACTCAGAGACGTCCAAATCTATTCTTAATTGGTCTGTGCAGCATGTACAGTACAATGACATGAGTGCCTGACACATCTCAATTTCAGTTTATATTGTAGGGGTCACAGTGATGAAGAATGACAAGATACGTGCAAATTTGTCACCTGCCATGTAATTTGTCTGAAAAATCTTACGCGTATGCTGGTCAAAAAATATTTATAACCAATAACAGCTTACACAATGTCAACAAGAAATTGGGAGCCCTATAATTCAAAGGAGACAATGGTGATGCATCGGACGTGTGGTACGCGTGGTGACTAACTGTCCGGAAAACTGCACTGTGATTGACACCAGAGGGTAAGTGAAAACGTGGATGACCAAACACCATATGGTGGAGAACAGTAGAACGTAAACTAAAAAAAAAATGAATCACAACTGGAACGCAATACAGAGGACGACCAAGAACAGAGAAGAAGGGTGTACATCTGTTGCTGTCCTAAGTTTCAATGGTGTCACATGTTGGAGAGAGGGCGAGAGTTTGCCATAAAGAGCCAAAGAAGCACTTTCTGTGTTTACGACTACTGATTAGATTGACTCTGGAGTCTCTCATCATCATCATCAGGTGCCATCTCCACACCGAAGGTTGGTTGCAATGAATCTCCAGCATCCACTGTCTTTCGTCTTGGTGTTGCACTGTGCCATACAGTAATCTGTCCATTTCTTAAAGTTTCCCTCCACTTATCTCTCGGTCTTCCTCTTGCTCTTCGCCCTCAACTTTCCCCTCTAGTAAAAATTGTATCATGTTGTCATGTCTTTTTATGTGCCCAAAATACTATATTTGCCTCAATTTTTATTTCTCTTGGAGTCTACGTTGCAGTAAATGAAATTACAGAAGTTAGAGAAGTAGATGTGGCCAAGACCCTACTTCCCGTAGGGATCAAAGACGCAGCAAGCAAACTCAGTCCCCACAATGCAGTGCAGGAATAAAAACTAATGTTTCAGGCAGAAAGATGCATGTATCGCATCCTCGCTATAAACCGAGACACAACGTCGCGTAAGGAACATTTTTCAAAGCGAACGAGTTAGAAGATTATTCACCAGCTTGTAATGCAATGGTCTGTAAAGAATCTATTGAAAAGTGTTCAACACTTGCCGTTATAGTTCGGTATTTAGTAAAAACCTAGCTCGACGGATGTTCCGGTGCTGCTGTTGTGTATTATGTATATTTTACGTTCTACCAGGTCCAGCCAAAACTGATAATTTTGGAAAACGCCGACTAAGCACGAGTCATGGGAGAACAAGTACAAACAAAAAGTAAAGATGCTGTATCTTTGGATTTCAAAGTTCCATCAAAAAGTGTGAAAAAGGCTAAGAAAGTTCTCAGTGAAGATGACTTTTCGCAGGTTTGTTTGACGAGACACCATCATCAGTCATCTGACATTTGTTTTGGTTTTTTTTTAACATTTTTATGTATGTTTGACTCAAGAGACTGAGGGTAATACTTACTTAGTTACTAATAGATAGAGATTAGTGGACGTTTCTGCCACGAAATTGACCATGATACATCCCACTATTGTATATAAAGGGTTTTTAAGCCGAATGATTGACTTTGCAACGGGTCTTACCCCATAATATGGCTCGATTCCTCTCCGCAGAAATGGCACGCCACCTGCCGAGAGTATTGCACAAAGCACGAACTCCGTAGCTCTGGCAACAATCCTAGGGATCTCTGGAAAAAACTGCACTTGTGAACAGAACGGCGCGGTCCGGATTCGAACCCACGACCTTCGACTCGCAAGGCAAAGGGCTTAATCACTCAGCCACAGAGACCCAGCTTATATTTATTGTATAACTAACTGTCAGTGATGTCACATTTATCTCATCAAATAAGTTAATAACTTGTCCTGAGCAGAACTTTGCCACATAAACAGTTCTTTGGAATTTCTCTCTCTGTCATAAGCCTGATAAGCAATGGCATCATATGTCCCACCTCTGCGCAGCAGACTGAGAGACTGCTGCCGTCATTCTCAGATCATCAGTTAATCACATTCATATTCTCCTCTTTGCATGGATGCCTCCTTCCATTAATGGTCTTCTCGAACCCTTTTTGGTTGGTCTTTTTATATGTCTAAAATACTTCAGTGTTTCTTATTTGTAGCATAAGCCAGTTTTCTTTGATTTTGAGTTCTTTCTGGATAGATCTATTTGTTCTCTTCTCTGCCCATGATATATGGATGACTCTACTGTAACAATTATATTCAGAAACATATATATGTTTTTCCACTGTATTGTTAAGTGTCCATGCTTCACACTCATATGTTGCCACTGCTGTGAATATGTGCAAGATTTCAGTATTCGAACTATTTTCTTGTCAGTCCCATACTCAGACTGTTTAATGTTTTGGATGGCCATGTTTGTTCTTTTCATTTCCTTCATTCCATATCGTTAGATGTTTCCATCTCATCATTACTCAGTTGCTTGTAAATCATCTATCATCTTGTACCTATCTTCACTTATCTCTTCTCTTTCCTGTTTGGTTATGCCACTCCCATTAACTATCTTTTCCAAACCTTCATATGTCTAAGACAAACTAATATCTCTTGATATGTCCAAAGTACTCGCTTTTCCTAAATCTTATTTTCTCATCTATCAACTTTCTTAAATTTCAAATTTTTGTTGGATAGATCTGTTTATTCTTTGCTTTGTTGGTGAAATTTGAAAATAGTGAATTATTCTGTTAATTAAATTATAAATCCCAGAGACTTGCATGGATCTATTGTCCTGGGTATGTGGGTGTCTGCGGCAACAAGAGAACGGACAGGTATGCATTGAGAGCATCAATTGTTGGGGAGTTTAGAGTGGATAAGGGGGATGTTTTTCGGTCTCTTGGCGACCTACTGTTGGATGAGGACGTTAAAATTGACATTGAATCAATCCAGCGATTTAAGGAGTTTGGAATTACACTTAACAGTAGAGATGGAAGCTTGAGGAGCAGAGATAGGAGTGTGTTTAACCAGCGAGCCACAGGAACCATCAGTATACAACATCTGTTGGGGGTAGATTGGGCACCTATGGGTCTACCTGGAGTGCTGTGACGGCAGTTCAGTAACCAATAACCTATTAGACATAAAAAATATCTCAGTCATTACTTATTTTCAGCTATTATTCAGTCCTGGGCAGTAGAAAATTAGCAGGATTATTCTTAGACATTTAACAAAATGTCTGTAGCTCTTGTATATATTCTGGATCATTTTACAGCAACACACTACTGAGTTTTGGCTGACGAAAATGAATAAAAGTTATGCATATTATGTGCAAAATTTTATAGTATGTTGCAGACACAATAGAGGACATTGATTTGAGATGTTCAAATCTGGAGAAATGTTGCACATGTTTAATGATCTAATTTACAATCCAAATAATTTATAGGAAAATAAATGTTTGGTTTGAAAAGTTGTAATTGAAGTTGCAACTCAGAATTGTTGAGGACAACAGCACAAATCAGTTGAGTGCACATTGTTGTTGATAGGATATACCCGCTGGTTTATAGTAATTAGTTCATGGCAGTACCTAAAGCAATAGTCTGGCTGGAGTCATATACTTTTACCATGTATATTTTCTCCAATGAGTATGCTCAGGAAGATTGAAATGGGCTGGGCTCGAGGAAAATGGTTGAAGTTTGAAGAGGTCTAGGAAGACAAAATATTTTTTTTGTGCCAAGGCATTCAAGTGTGAAGGGGATTGGATGCACTGAAGGTTTGACTGCTATAGAAAGTGAGTGAGCAATGGATCAGGCTGATATTCTGAGTTCTCTAGGGAGAGGGTGTGAAAACGATTTAAGGAATAGTAGTGAATCTACAACCCTAACCAGACTGCACGAATACCAAGTCAAATGTAGTTTAACTAGACAAGAGCATTATACTGGAAGCCAAAAAAGAATAGTAAACCAAAATAGAAATGGTGTTATTACTTGCCATACGCTGAAAGACATACTGAGGAGATCGGGGCACTTATGGACTAGGTTCGATGTGTAATGATGATGATATGACGACTAAACTAAACGAAACCTACTAGTAATTTATATTCGAAACAGCTCTATAATTTGCGGGTTTGAAATCCAGTACATTTCATATGCTATCCATACCATAGACCAGTGATTCTCAACCTGGGAGGTGCGCTTTCCCAGGGAGGCATAAGGCAGGAACAAGGGAGGCGTGAAACATAAAACGCTAGTGGATTTTGTATTTTAATGTTGTATAATAACTTGTTTTTAAAGTTTAAATACGTTTTTTTCATTATAACTGTAAGTTCAACATATCTTTGAAAAAAAAATGTTTTGACTCAGGTTGGCATTTCCCCAAATTTCTTGTCAAAAATTGGCTTTTTTAATGTTTACATTTCTCACTTCCAATGTTATTGTGTTTAAGGGACAGTGTTGTTATAAAGTTCAGAGTGAAATGTTTTTTTATTTGATTTTTGAAAATGACAGTAATTTGGTGATGAAAAATGATGAAACAAAGGGTGTGGGACATGTGATCCTTGCCATATCTTCATAGGTGTGCTAGCTGAAAAAAAGTTGAAAACAACTGCCACGGAGAAATGTTACCAAGAAACCGATTCCTTTTCTCAACAAATACTGTTTTGTCACATCCATTTCAGGGCATTAGTAGAATCATAGAGAGAGATTTCTTTCCAGACATTCCCAGGCTGCAGGCGCACACAGAATACTTTGAGGCATTAGAGAAAAATGATTTGGTCAAGTTAAGAGAAATACAAGTGCGTTTCAACCAACAACAAAGACTGGACACAGGAACATCACATTTGAGTAAGTGTATATTGTCAAATCTTCTTTGAACGCTCCATATCGACGACTTTTTGTGATTTTTAAGTGATCCAAGCATAAGAGCGATTGTACGTTGTGCCAGTTATGCACCTACAAGTAGGCCAGCGCATCCGATTTCTGTAACTCTTTTTATTTACTAGGGTAGCTTCCCTAGGCCCCACCTCAGTCGCCTCTTACGACATGGCTTGTAGGTCACAGTGTTACTATTCTTTGCTCCCTTGTGAGCCTCGGTAACACAGACAATATTGTCAAATAATTTAGTTCAAATGAAATCTGGTTAAAGTAGGAGATTGCTTACCTGTATGGCGGGGAACACTGGTAAAAGGGAAAGCAGGCGGTCACGTAAAAATTAATCAGAAGCCCTGACTACGCCTGAATTCATAGTGAGCGAACGCAAGAAGAAGAATAAAGTCTGGTTTTTAAGGGACTCCCATCTGAACCTTGAAAGTACTATGAACTTTGTCCTGACGAGAAGTTTTGTGATTTAGCATGACCAATGATCTAAATGCAGAAGTAGCTGTTGTTGCTAGCTTTTACTCTAGGATCGATTCTTCCTCTTTTGGTAGGATCGCAACCGTAGTCACCTGGCCAATTGTTCTCTCAGCCTGGGCCATCCATGACATGCCACACTTGATTTTCGTGCCCTTAACATCATTAGTGTTCTTGTGTAGTGGATGTCTCTTATCCGCAGTAACCTGCATATATGCCTTGGTTTGGGCGAATGCGTCCCAACAGATGGTAGCATGACCAACTATCTCAACGTTATCATTACTTTTGGAAGAGAATGTAGAGATTGTGGCAACATGAAGGCTGATCTCGCAGTTAAGCAGCTGATAGAAGATAATGCAAGAGATGATGATGTTGTATATACCGATGGGTCGGTTCAACGTGGTGAGAAGTCCGGCTGGGGTTTCTTGACTAATGCGCATGGTAGGGTTGTTGCAGAGCGAAGTGGGGCATACAGGACAACTACTTCTAGTATGAGGATGGAGGTTGAGGCCGTTACTGCTGCCCTCCATTGGATCTCTGGGACTTCATTTACTGGGGCAGTTGTTGTATCTGACTCTCAATCGATGCTTCACAAGATCCAGAAGGGCAGGTTTCGGTATGAGTGGATGTCGTCTATAGAAGTTTCTAACCTCCAGCGGCTTACATGGATATACTGTCCTGTGTATGCAGGTGTTTACGGTAATGAGAGAGCGGACAGGCTTGCTTCAACAGCATCGATTGTTGGGGAGTTGAAGATGGATAAGGGGATATTCTTCGGTCTCTTCGCAACTGTCTGTTGGATGAGGACACTAAAATCGATGTTGAATCGATCAAGCGATTTAGGCAGTTTGGAGTTACCCGTTGTTCAAGTCGAACTGGATGCCTGAGAGGCGGAGTGAGAGGTGTGTTTAATCAGTGAGCCACAGGAACCATTAGTATGCATACTCTTCAATATCTGTTGGGGAGACTGAGCACCTATGGGTCTGCTCGGAGTGCAATGACGTCAGTTTAGTAACCAATAACCAATAACTCTAGGATAATTATTAATAATTTTTTTTGATTTGTGCCAACGAGTGTGAGTATGTTGTCAGAGAACTTGCTGTGCAGACTGTAATCTGGGGAGAGAACTTGCTGAGCAGGTTTATTCTTGGTATGAGAGCTAGCTATTTGGCAGGGAAGCTAGCTATTTGGTGGGGGAGCTAGCTATTTGGTGGGGAAGCTATCTATTTGGTGGAAGAGCTAGCTATTTGGTGGGGGAGCTAGCTACTTGGTAATGAAGCTACCTACTTAGTGGGGGAGCCACCTGCTTGGTGGGGAGCTAGCTACTTGGTGGGGGCTACCTACTTGGTGATGGAACTAGCTACCTGGTTGAAGGTACTTTATTGTCATCATAATTAACAAATTGCAATCATTTGGGGAGGGGGAGGAGACCTTGAGGGGGGGTTATCTCTTTAGTATAAAAGTACAGTGCTTGCCTCTCGCTTGAGAAGTGCTTGGATTGCTTCCAGCCAGAAGTAATCTGGAGATCAAGTTTCTAGTCATATCTGAGACAGATGATGAAGCTGATGATGATCCAGTGCTCAAGTTGAGCACATAAAAGAATCCATGACAGTTTTGAAAAGATGCTGCTCAGACAAAGTAAATTACAAATTACAATTAAAATTAACATTTTTTAATGATCCCCAAAATGACATCAGGGACCCTTATCTGTGATACAGAATTTGTTCACTGCGGCTGAGATCTTCTTGTGTAAGAAACAGATTGAAACACATGGTTGTTCACCAAAGTGCAATGATGATGATCCTGTCAATCATTCAATCAATTTCTTCTTCAAAAGCTCCATATCGACCACTTGTTAAACCACTCTTTGTGATATGTATGTGATATGAGTCTAGGAGCGATTGCACGTTGTGCCAGTTATACACCTACAAGTAGGCAAGCACATCCGATTTCTGTGACGCTTTTTATTTACTTGTGTGGCTTCCCCAGGCCCCTACCTCAGTCACTTCTTACGACATGCCTTGTAGGGCTTGGTGGTACTGTTTTTTTTCTACCCTTACGGGCCCCGCAACACACAGGTGACTTGGAGTCTTGTGTTTTTAAACTCATTCATTTACATGCTCAATTTATCTAAGAAAACATGTTTTGTTTACCTGTATGTTCTTTAGCCAATACGCCATCTACATTTGAGACACCAGAAGGAAGACGAAAGACAACTCCAGCAGACAAGAGACAACATGATACAGAACAACCACTTGGAGGTGCACAGCAGGATGACTTGGATGATGGAGAAGATGAACACACAGGTAAGAGAGATTTTACATATGTAGAACTATCTACACAGGTAGTAGAACTATTTACACAGGTAGTACAACTATTTACACAGGTAGTAGAACTATTTACACAGGTGGTAGAACTATTTACACAGGTAGTAGAACTATTTACACAGGTAGTAGAACTATTTACACATTTAGTAGAACTATTTACACAGGTAGAATTATTTACACTGGTAGAAACTATTTACACAGGTAGTAGAACTATTTACACAGTTAGTAGAACTATTTACACTGGTAGTCAAACTATTTACATAGGTAGTAGAACTATTTACACAGGTAGAACTATTTACACATTTAGTAGAACTATTTACACAGGTAGAATTATTTACACTGGTAGAAACTATTTACACAGGTAGTCAAACTATTTACACAGGTAGTAGAACTATTTACACAGGTAGTAGAACTATTTACACTGGTAGTAGAACTATTTACACAGGTAGTCAAACTATTTACACAGGTAGTAGAACTATTTACACAGGTAGTAGAACTATTTACACAGGTAGTAGAACTATTTACACTGGTAGTAGAACTATTTACACAGGTAGTAGAACTATTTACACTGGTAGTCAAACTATTTACACAGGTAGTAGAACTATTTACACAGGTAGTAGAACTATTTACACTGGTAGTCAAACTATTTACACTGGTAGTCAAACTATTTACACAGGTATTGTAACTATTTACACAGGTAGTCAAATTATTTACACAGGTAGTAGAACTATTTACACATTTAATAGAAATATTTAAATATATTTTTTCGTTCGCTAAGACCAAACATATCACAACAAAATTAAGTTAACTGTTTGATAAGAACAATCGCAAACAAACAACAAATATATTTTTTTTAATGTATATGATATAGTTTAGAATACTTTGAGTACTTAGAATATCATGGACAGAGAAAGAACAAATGCTTCTGTTCTGCAACAACTCAATATTAGAGTTGGCTATTAAAGAGCATAAAATCAAGGACAATTAAATATTTTGGACACATCAAACGACATGAGTGCCTACAGAAGACAATTTTGGAGGGAATGATGCCTGGAAGAAGAATGAGAGAAACATCTAGAAGACGATGGTGCAAGATGTCATTGACTATCTCAGAATGACTGCTGCTGACACTGGTCAACTTGCACAGAATAGAAAGTTTTTCAGGACTGCTGTCCTGGGAGCCAAGTTCCAAAATCGACAAACTATTTGATGATGATGATGATGATGATATAACAAGATATATATATATATATGAACACTACGTAATTCCTGCCAGCTGTTTATTTGTTAATTTGACACTGGTTTGTATATTGTATAGTTTCAGAGAAAATGTTCCTAAGATATCACTGGACTCGTTTTATCTCGTACCACAAGTGAAGACAATGCATCATTTGTTGAGATACTTAATGATGCTGATCGAAAACACAGAATGAAACATGCCTGGTTGTTTGATAAGGAACAGGAACAAGAGATGGTAGTATTTGTAGTCTTCTCTGTTGAATTTTGTGTGTGGTTTTTGTCTGAGAATTATGTTTTCATCATCACTAAATAGCTTTGTCCCGAGCAAAATTTTGTCACCTTAACAGTCCTTCGGAATTTCTATCTCTCATAGGCATATCTATTTTGTTGTCTTCCATATTACTGTTATGGTTATCTAGGAAGATTGTCATTGCTTTCTTTCCTGGCAGTGACCATACTGGACCATAGCCATTGTTTCTATTACAGAGATTCCCTGCTACTGTCCTGAGTTTTGAGACCATAACCATTGACACTGTCGGCTGCTCCTGCACTCATGGCTTCATGTTACCCTACAGGGAAGGGGGGCTAAATGGGTACTCCCATCTTGCCTAAGGGTGTCCCTAGACTAGCAGAGGGAAGGAGACGCTTTACATCTCCTTTGATAGAGGTTTACCTCTACCCCCCCCCTACCAATATGTTATCACCTCAATATGTAAATTTATATGTATCAGTGATTTTAATGAGAATAGTAATGGAGGGTATGGTTCCTGGAAGACAAGGTAGGCTGAAATTTGAAAGCCTCTTTTCCTACATACCATAGGAGCTTATTAACTGGGGCGCTAGGTTTTCATGTGGTCATCGCAAACCATGCAGAACACAAAGAGTGGTGGTAGACCAACATTTTTGGATGCGCTTGCCCATGTAGGGGCGTCCGAACAGTGTATAGTCGTTCTTGGCTATGGCCAAACATCACAAAGAGTGTTTAAACTGGTTGTAAAGAATGAATGCAAACAAACAACAAAGATTGGTTACCTTTGTTGATAAGCACGAACACAAATAATAAGAAAAAAGGCAGGAAACGAACTAGACAATGGTGACAACATGGCACTAAAGAAACCATGAATGTTAAATTGAAGAAGATGTGAGAACCTGCTAGAGGCAGAAAGTTTCTCAGAGAAGCTGTGATTAAAGCTGGATGTGCTACATGATGATCGTCTGTATATATCAGCTCAGTATATAAATATATATTTTTATTCTTTGTTCGCCTGCTCTGAATTCAGGCGTAGTCATAATGTCTTAAGACAGATTTTTACATTCAGGCTTGCTTTTCTTATCACCAGTGTCCCTCAATCCAAGCATTCCAGTTCAGAAAATTGCCATATCTATATACCATACTGTCTAGACTGCAAGTAGCACAAGGTCATCTTCTAGTGGATACCACAATCTCACTGTGGAATGCCAGGAAATAAAACAGCAGACCTACTGGCCAAGGAAAGTGCTGCAGAATAGCAACCAGATGTGCCCGCTACCTACCACCAACAGAAAAGAATGATTAAATCAACCAGAAAGCCACCAATACCAACACAAGATGACTACTATAATATGAGCAGATTAGAGCAAGTTGTCATTCTGCACCTTAGAACAGGACACAATCGACTCCACAGCCACATGTATACAAAATTCAAGGTTGGCAATTCAGCCATGTGTATAGGCACATCAGTCTGCAGAGCACATACTTCAAGACTGCCTCAAATATGATATACTGTGGAAAACTGACTGGCCTAATAAAAGAACACTCGACAGAAAACTACACGGACCTCTGTGTGAGCTACAAAAGACAACATTAAATATATAAAAAATATTTCAAGTGACTGAAAGGAAGGATCTCTCTCGCGATCGTTCTTAAGCTGTTTTTATCATTCTATTGTGATATATAAACAGCCAAACATCAGAACGGGATGTACATGCACAGCCTTCAGTACCAATTGGAGCTCAAGTGCTTATCTTTCGGTGGTGTGTTTGGTTTCAACCAGCGTTTACTGGGTTCACTCTCCGTTAGCCTTTTGCTGTCCGCAGCCAAAACCCACAAGGCAGCAGGTTGTTATTGTCTTTCAGGGCAGAAACCCGTAGACGACCTGCCCTCCCGGGCTGATGAGCGTCATCTGCCCTGCTATACCAGTCTTGTTAATGGACTGCTTGGTTTGCCTATCGTCCAGATTTGTGTACAGTTTGCTCCGCTAGCCTTTGATTGTCCCCAATCAACTACAAGGCATCAGTAGTTCCCTGCGAGCGAAAACGTGCACTGGCTTTATCTCTGCTGGGCTTTCTAGTTGTTCTGCACACTCGGGTGGTCCGCACACCCTCTTGCCGGGCGCACCAGCCATGTTTGCCGCTGCCGTGCCTGCTTTTTTGCCCGTCTGAGGGCCCATCTGTGCATCGCTCGTATGCCAGCCTCACCATTTCCATCAATTGCAATCGTGCTCACATTTGCCTGTGCGGTTCCCATCGGGGGCTTAACCCAGTCCCCCACCCACCCCTGAGATGGAGGCGCGGGTTTCACCCGATGCGGGCCCACCCACGCATCTTCTGCGTGGTTGTTCGATCTGCCCTGGTGCCTACTTCACCGTTTCCGTCAATTCCAACCGTGCGCACATTTGCCTGGGCTGTCCCCGTCTAGGGCTCAACCCGGACCCTCACCCCTGTGATGGAAGCAATTGGTTTTGCCCCTTGTGGGTCCAATCGTGCGCGTGCATGCTCATTCTGCCCTGGTGCCTACCTCATCATTTCTGTCAATTCCCGCCGTGCTCACATTTGCCTAGGAAATCCGTGTGGACCCGCGCGCAGCTCAGCTCGATTCCCAGCATACTCATTGGCTCAAGAGAGAGCATGCGCGGCTCCGAGTTTCGCCACACGAGGTTCCATGTTTATCCTTTAAGCTTTTCTCATCGGCCGGGAGAGGCGAGCATTAATAGCCACTCTGGGAGTTCGCTCGTCTGTGTTGCGAGCGGATCCCATCTAGCGTGTCTACCTTTGCATCTCTACTTGCCCCAGAGTAGCTCTCCCATGGCACCTGCCCTCTTACTCTCTCTTTAGCCTGTTACGCCCTTGGCGTTTAGGGCAGCAACAAACGTACACCATTCTTCCTGTTCATGGCCTTCCTCTGTATTGTGTTCCAGCTATGATTCATTTCCTTCAGCTCTTGCTCTATCGTTCTCCTCCAGGTCGCCTTGGGTCTTCCACGCTTTCGCCTACCCTCTGGAGTCCATCTCAGTGCAGTTTTCGTGTCGGAGCCAGTCTCCATGCGCATCACATGTCCAATCCATCTCCAGCGTCGTCTTCGGATGATAGTGCCCATATTCTCTTGTTGGCATCGTGCAAGCAATTCTTGATTCGAGATAGTAGTCGGCCAGTACACGCGTAAGATTTTTCGCAGACAAGTTGTATGAAAGGCGGAGAGTCTGGACATATCCTGTTCTGTCATTCTCCAGGATTCCGATCCGTACAGCAATGTTGACAGCACACAGCTGTTATAGATACTAGTCTTGGTTCTGATGCTGTATTGGGCAGATTTCAAGGCGGTCTGAAGGGTCATGCATGCACTTCGTGCCTTACTCAGTCTGTTTTTAATGTCAGATCCAGCGCCTCCTTCATTGCTAATAACACTTCCAAGGTATGTGAAAGCGGTTGTATCTCGGAGGGTTTTACCTTCTAGTTTGACTGGTGCTGGGGTTGCTATGTTCAGAGTCATTACTTCAGTTTTCTTCTGATTTATTTTCAGCCCAACCATCTCACTATATTGGTTAAGGCGGCAGGTCTTTTCCTGGATATCTCTATGTGTATGAGATAGGAGTGCGATGTCATCTGCAAAATCTAGGTCTTCCAGAGTGGATGTGAGCGTCCATCTAATACCTCTTGCCTTATCTTCCGTTGTTTTACACATCACCCAATCTATGACAGTGTTGAATAATAGGGCTGACATAACACATCCTTGTCGCACGCCTGTTTTTACTTCAAACTTTAGTTCTGAAGTTTCAACACTGCATGCAAACTTGCTGTAGCAGCTTTTATAATATTTATAAAACACAGTGGGATTCCATACCATCTTAAGATACGCCATAGACTTTCGCGGTGTATGCTATCAAAAGCTTTTTCAAAATCTACAAAGTTGATATAGAGTTTGCTTTGCCATTCTGTGCATTGCTCTATGATATTTCTAAGAGCAAATATTTGGCCTATACAGCTCCGTCCTCTGCGAAATCCTGCTTGTTCCTTTCTTAGTTTCTTATCCACAGCATCAGTAATACGTTGTACGATGATTTTGCTTAAGATTTTACTTGGGACAGAAAGCAGTGTTATTCCACGCCAATTATTACAATCGGCAAGGGGGCCCTTTTTGGGTATCTTGATGATGACTCCTCTGTTCCATGCATCAGGTATTATTTGGGTATTCCATATAGTAGTAAACAAGGGTTGCAATATATTAGCTGCAAGTTCTGGGTCTATTTTGAATAGTTCTGTGTTTAAGTTATCATTCCTGGTGCCTTGTTATTCTTAAGAGATTTAATTGCTGTAATGATCTCATCCCGGCTGGGTGTTTCAATGCCAATTTCTAATTCCTCTGTTGGTTCTGGTATGTCTGCTACTACCGTTGGCGGTGGTCTATTTAGCGTGTCTACCTTTGCATCTCTACTTGCCCCAGAGTAGCTCTCCCATGGCACCTGCCCTCTTAGCCAGACTGAAACTACCGTCTGTTTCCAGGGTCACCAAGTGGAGGTGAGGGCAGGGGATTAGTGCCAGCTCACTAATCTGGTGCGCCGTTCTTTCCTTGTGCCTTTGACCCCAAAGGAAGGATCTGTGTCCCTCACCATTCAGGCGAACCTTACTCTGACCACAGAGATACTTGTAATTTAGATCCCCAAGTATGACTACATAAAGCTAGACAAGAACTCCTCCCCCCACACCCTTGTCCTCATAATACCCTTTACACTAGTCTCCCACAATTACAGAACACATGCAGATTCTACAAATTGGCATTGGCTGCTCAAGAGTGAAAACTCAGCCCTGGATAGAAGAAGATCCCTGAGTAAGTGCTCAGGGTCTCCAGGAATGGCAAGGGACACTGATGATAAGTAAAGCAAATCTTCACACAAAAATCAGAGGCGCCATGACTACGCTTGAATGCATAGCTGAGAACTGGAAAAAATTAAGGTGCTATTTGTATTTTGTTGACATTGTTCATGAAATCATGCTTGCTTATTTGCAGGAACATGAAACCATGATGGTAGTTCCATCCATTGAACAACAAGCAGCAATCACTGAAAGTTCAGCTCACATCAACACATGGAAATATATCAACAAGAATGCTGTCATGTATGTACCTGAAGGTTAGTAGTAAGATGTTGTTGTCTGGTTGTGTATGTACCTGAAGGTTAGTAGTAAGTTGTTGTTGTCTGGTTGTGTATGTACCTGAAGGTTAGTAGTAAGTTGTCTGGTTGTGTATGTACCTGAAGGTTAGTAGTAAGTTGTCTGGTTGTGTATGTACCTGAAGGTTAGTAGTAAGTTGTCTGGTTGTGTATGTACCTGAAGGTTAGTAGTAAGTTGTCTGGTTGTGTATGTACCTGAACGTTAGTAGTAAGTTGTCTGGTTGTGTATGTACCTGAAGGTTAGTAGTAAGATGTTGTCTGGTTGTGTATGTACCTGAAGGTTAGTAGTAAGATGTTGTGTATGTACCTGAAGGTTAGTAGTAAGTTGTCTGGTTGTGTATGAATCTGAAGGTTAGTAGTAAGTTGTCTGGTTGTGTATGTACCTGAAGGTTAGTAGTAAGATGTTGTTGTCTGGTTGTGTATGTACCTGAATGTTAGTAGTAAGATGTTGTCTGATTGTGTATGTACCTGAAGGTTAGTAGTAAGATATTGTCTGGTTGTGTATGTACCTGAAGGTTAGTAGTAAGATGTTGTCTGGTTGTGTATGTACCTGAAGGTTAGTAGTAAGATGTTGTTGTCTGATTGTGTATGTACCTGAAGGTTAGTAGTAAGATGTTGTTGTCTGGTTGTGTATGTACCTGAAGGTTAGTAGTAAGATGTTGTTGTCTGGTTGTGTATGTACCTGAAGGTTAGTAGTAAGTTGTCTGGTTGTGTATGTACCTGAAGGTTAGTAGTAAGATGTTGTTGTCTGGTTGTGTATGTACCTGAAGGTTAGTAGTAAGATGTTGTTGTCTGATTGTGTATGTACCTGAAGGTTAGTAGTAAGATGTTGTTGTCTGATTGTGTATGAACCTGAAGGTTAGTAGTAAGATGTTGTTGTCTGGTTGTGTATGTACCTGAAGGTTAGTAGTAAGATGATGTTGTCTGATTGTGTATGTACCTGAATGTTAGTAGTAAGATGTTGTCTGGTTGTGATTATATCTACATCATCATCATCATCAACTAGCTTGGCTTCCGAGGCAGAAGATATCTTCTTAGAACACTCCATATCGACCACTTTAAACCATTCTTTGTGATTTGTATGTTGCCCTTGTGATGAGGGCCTCAAGGAAGCAAAATAGTACCACTGCATCTACAAGGCATGTCGTAAGAGACGACTGATGTAGGAGCTAGGAAATCTACCCTAGTAAATAAAAGCATCGCAGAAATCGGATGTGCTGGCCTACTTGTAGGCACATAACTGGCACAACGCAAATCACATTTAGGCTCAGATCACATACAATCACACAGAGTGGTTAACAAGTGGTTGATATGGAGTTTTTGAAGACCACTTGTTAAACCACTCTTTGTGATTTGCAATCTGAGCCTAAGTGATGGTACGTTGTGCCAATTTTGTACTTACAACTAGGCCGGCACATCTGATTTCAGTGACATTTTTATTTACTAGAGTAACTTCCCTTGGTCCTACATCAGTCACCTCTTACAACATACCTTGTAGGTCGCAGTGGTACTATTCTTTGCTTCCCTTGCAGCCTCGCACCACACAGGCAATTTTATTAAGTTTAACTTATGACCATGTATGAACAATATCAACAGCCACCACACTTAAATCTTGTTTATGATAAAATGATTGTTTGGATTTCAGGTGTAGATCTGAGTGCTAAAGAATTGATTGACCAGCAGAAACATAAACCAAGGGAAATCATTCATGACAACACAAGGTTCCAGCACAATCCGTTTAGTAATGCCAAAAGTAAAGAAGCTATGCAGAAAGCCGCTACCTTTAGAGCCTTAATCAATCAAGGTACGAGTATTAGTTGATATAGTCGCTAGACTTATTATCCAATAACTTGACAGAGCACGCATGGGAATTCCCAATGTGCCATGACATCGATCGCATAACATAGCATCCAATAGCTTGTCAAAAGTAGAACTTTGCCACCCTAACAGTCCTTCGAAATTTCTCTCACTCACAGGCCAGATGTCTGACCTCTGAGAAATGATAAGGAAAGCATGCCTTCATGCAAAAATCAGTTAGATGTGCCATACAGGGCGCACTGACTACGTATGAATTCATAGCGGGTGAACACAGAAGAAAAAAGTATATAAATTACAATTGCTTCTGAAGTTGGAGTAAGGCTTGTCTGAATGGCAAAGGACATTGGTGATAAGGAAAGCAAGACTTCATGTAAAAAACCATTCAGAGGCACCATGACTACGCCTGAATTCATAACGGACATAATGATAAAATGAGAAATAGTAGCATGAACATGTATGTTGTATTGTTCCTGTCTTACCGAATGTTTGATAGAATCATCATCATTGCATTTTGGTGAATAACCATGTATGCTCCAATCTCTTTCTTATACAAGAAGATCTCAGTGGCAGTGCACAAACTGTAGCACATTTTAGGGTCTCTGTGTAATTTCCAGTAACATCAGGAGTACGGCAAGGATGTGTTTTATCACCTCTCCCCTTTATTATATACATGGATAGTATCACCAAAATAGATGAAACATCACTCAACGCAGACCAACAAAATGAACTGCTCTTTGCTGACGACCAGTGTTTATTCCATAATTATATTGAACAGCTTCAAGAACACATAAACTTACTCAACAATAGCTGCCTCAAATACATCATGAAGATCAACATTCAAAAGACAGAAGTCATGACTATAAGCAGAGAACATAAAGATATCAACATACAAATAAATGACCAACCGCTAAAGCAGGTGAGAGAATTCAAATACCTTGGAAGTATCTTCACATCTGATAGTAGACTGGACAGAGAGATCGAAACTAGAATCCAGCAAGCCAACATTACATACCAGCTTTCCCCAATTCTGAAACACCCAGCTATTCCAGTAGTGACTAAAAGACAGATTATAAATTCAATCTTTATACCAACACTGTGCTACCAGAGCCAAACATGGGCACTGACAAAAGAACAAGAAAGGAAAATTACCACATGCGAAATGAGATGCCTGAGGAAAGCAGTAAATAAAACATGAAGAGACCATATAAGAAATGAGGAAATTAGAACAGTCGGAACAACACCTGCTATTATATTTATTGAAAAACAGAGACTTAAATGGTTTGGCCACTTGGTCAGAATGAACCCGAATACACCAGTTGCAACAGCGTACAACCTGAAAATGGAATCATCAAGAGGAAGGGGCAGACCAAGAAAAGATGGGTTGATGGAGTTACAGACATCTTAAAACTCCACAATACCACACCATATCAAGCGACCGAGCGTGCATTATCTCGAAAACCGATCATCAGTTAAACCTGCTACGCCTAGCGGCAAAAAAGCAGAGAAGGACAAAAGAAAAGAAAGAAAGAGTGTAATTTTGAATTCAATTTTGGTATTTGAAATACACCCACAAGATCACATCAACAGGCTAAACAGAAAACATCACACAACAATCTTTCACCTAAGAAAAGGACACTGCAATCTCAACCATCACATGCACAGAATAAATCCTGCTCAGTGTGCATGCCAGACAGAAACACAGACTCCAGAGCACAACCTGCAGTCATGTCCATCATACATACACTATTGTAGTGAACCATGGCCACATGAACGAAGCTTACAGAACAAGCTATGGGGAACTCTCGAGGAACTACAACTGATATGCAGCTTCATACAGGCAACTCATCTCATGGTTTAGACGAGTATACAAAACCGATCGCAAAGGAGAAGAAATCTTTGAATTTAAAAAACACCTGTGTGGTGCCAGGGCCCACAAGGGAAGCAAAGAATAGTACCACTGCAACCTACAATGCATGTCGTAAGAGGTGACTGATGTAGATCTTTGGGATGCTACCTAGTAAATAAAAACAGCGGAAATCGAATGTGCTGGCCTACTTGTAGGCACATAGCTGACACAGCGTATGATAGCGATGAAGGTTCAGATCATATACAAAACACACAGAGTGGTTAACAAGTGGTAGATATGGAGCGTTCAAGAAGAATTTTTAAAATGAATTTCAATGTAAGTCTTGGAAAAAGAATGACCAATTTAATGAGTTTGTGTTGTTTTATGATTTTGTTTTATTAGGTAAAATTGGTCATGATGGAAAGGAGATTCAAGCTGGTCAGTCGCCACAAATCAATGGCTACGGATTTGTAGATACACCGACACCAGAACCAGGAGTTTGTGAGTCTCCGTTGATGACCTGGGGTGAGATTGAGAGCACACCTGCTCGTCTGGACAGCAACAATGATTCACTTATGTCATCAACTCCAGGACCTGTGTTTAGGGTATGTATCTATTTAACAAATTCTGTATCCATGGATATGAATGTTGGTGTTGTTCTGTTTTAGATATAATAGCAACAGTCTTTGTTATCATACAATTTCATAACATGTATCATAGCATGGAGACACAGAGTTTATGCATGTCTTTCTACCTCAAACCAAGTCCTATGCATGTCTTTTAGCTCCATTTCAAAAGTTCTCCATGTTTCCTAATGCCTCTTTTAAGTGGCCCCTACTGTGTGTCTTGCATTGCATGTCTTGACAGCCTTTCTTTTCTCATCCTGAGGACACATGTCCAATCCATCAACATTAGTGAGCATATACTAAATAATAATAATTCCTCTCGTACTGTTATACGTTACATAGGGCCTGCAAGCAATTTCTCCATACCGCTCTATCTCCGTGGTTTTCTTTTTTTTGTCTTGCGCTGCTCTAGTGGCTTGGGTGATAGTTATTTCTGCTTTTTGGCAGGATTCTGATATACTATCTTTCTGTCGTCTTCTCCTCGCCTTCTTCCTGAGGTTCTGTTGTAGAAGACTGTATACAGTGGAGTTTTGTTGCATTTCTTATTAAATGGATGAACCACTCCATTCTTTGTTTCTCAATGTAATTCAAGGCAGTCCCAACTTTCTTTCTTATGCTGATGGGGGTGAATCTGTTTTCTTCTGGTGTTATTGGTATGCAGCATGTCCTTTGTTCTCATCATAGCCCACCTGAAAACTCAAGTTTTCTTTATGCAGCATGTCACCCTTTAGACTACAAAGTTGCGTCCAAGTGTTGCCGGGCTCCAAGGGAGCAAAGAATAGTAACGCTGTGACCTACAAGGTATGTCATAAGAGGCGACTGAGGTAGGGGCCTAGGGAAACTACCCTGGTAAATAAAAAGTGTTACAGAAATTGTAAATTGGTTGTGCAGGCCTATTTATAGGCGCATAACTGGCACAACTTACAATCGCTCTTAGGATCAGATCACATACAAATTACAAAGAGTGGTTTAACAAATAGTCAACATGGAATGTTCAAAAAAGAAAGTGAAATTTATAGACAAGCGGACTTTAATTTGTCATTTGTATCGCCCACAGATTCCTGCTGTTCCTAAGCGTGATAGACTAGCCTTGGAACTGTCAGAGAAGGCAAGCAAAGCTCACAGAGCCAAGAAAGAAGAAGCTATCAAACAGGTGACCAGGCGGTTTGCAAGGTCAGTTTCACTTATCTCAGAGCTCATCCAGACATTTTATGCTATAGATAATCCTTGTCAAATCTGACGGCCTAGCTATGACCAATCAGATCTGATACCATGCAACAGTATACCTTCAGATGTGGTACTTTATTCATAGCTATCAAACAAAAAAAAAAGTAAATTTTTGATAACTATACTAGCAGTCGCAAACATTGTTGAAATTTATATATAATTTCATAGAAATACTAGCAGTCGCAAACATTGTTGAAATTTATATATAATTTCATAGAAATACTAGCAGTCGCAAACATTGTTGAAATTTATATATAATTTCATAGAAATACTAGCAGTCGCAAACATTGTTGAAATTTATATATAATTTCATAGAAATACTAAAGTGCCTAAAGCCTGAGGATTGACTTCATTGCACCGGGTTTTACCACATATGCCTCGGCTTCTTTCTGGAGAAGTGGCTGCGCGAACTCCCTAGTTCCTGCAACAATTCTAGGGTCTCTGAATAAAATGCACTTGTGAACAGAACGTCGCAGTCCGGATTCAAACCCATGAACTTCGAAATGGGAGGGCATAACCACTTAGACCCCCTATGTAAAAATACTAGAAGTCACAAACAATGTTAAAATTTATATTTAGCTTGAAGGAGAAAAAGGCTAGAAGTTGTAAACATAACAAAATCTATATTTAATTTGATTAAAAATACTAGCAGGGGAAAGGACACTGTCAATTGTAGACAACATCAGGGTATACAGATAGGGGAGAAACATGAATGAAATGAAGCTAAGGAGGAACTGGATCGCATCATGACCTAGTGCGATGTCTGGTGCAACGATAAAACACACTAAAGCTGTGCTATCATGGTTCTCCCTAAATAATCGTATTGTAAATTCTGAAACACCAGGCATCAATAGGCGGACATGCAGTCACTCGAAAAGCATCTATGAGCTATTTGAGTGTAAAATTTATCACAGACTGGGCAATATTGTAGATCGCAGGCTCCTGTACCAATGCTTCCTCGTTCTATCATGTATAGAGTATGCATGTGCTATTCTCACGATTAGTCCTACGCAGATAGTGAGATTGGAAAGAATTCAGAATGAGGCCATGCGCATCATTCTGGGATGCACCAAAGATATACCAGGAGTGACAATCAGATTCCTTCTTGACCTCCCCACAATTGCTCACAGAATTAAATCTTGGAGGGTTCAATCATATCTAAAAATCTTTCTGAATAGAGGAGTTTCAGGGTTGTGAATCTCACTTGCTGACCAGATTGAGAGAGATGGGTGTCGATATTGGTACATCCCAAAAAGAATGACATACCAAATATGCAAAAAGGTTAATTAATCAACATCGAACTGGCATGTTGGGCCGCTTGACGCTGCTGAATTTGTTGATGCAGTGATCGGAGCACCTATGGACGTCATGCCCAAGTGCTATGATAGTCCTTATATAACTGATAACTTGCAGTTTCAAACATTGTTAACACTTTCGCTGCCACCCATTTTAAAACCAAGTCTGGCTCACTGCTACACTATTTCTTGGGCATGATCAGTTTTCAGGGTGACAATTTTTAAAAACCATAAAGAATAAACTTAGGACTTTTAAACTATGGAATAGTGTTCATATATTATTGAGCTACTGACTTGTCTATATGTAGAGTATATTCTTTATAATCCACAAGCTATTGTTGTAACTGATATTGGCATCGCTCCCCACAGTATAATATGCCCCTTTTTTTGAGGTGGGTGTCTATCACCTACTCCTGTACCCCTGGGAATACCTGCTATCGGCCTATAAACATCATCAAGTGAATCAAAGTTCAAATTTGTATCACATTCAGAATCCGTTTTATCACTATCACTGGCTAAAATGTCTGAATAAGAGTCATCATTTTGGACATCACTATTCATCAGCTACATCACCTATTTTGAAAATTTTTGTTTACTTACGGAAATCGCTAACAAAAAGATCGTTAAAAATCGGACTTAAGATATGTTTACCACACTTATGGTAGATCCACAATTTTGGAGAGCTCGCGAACAATACGGAAGTAGTGCGTGATGGGACCCTGTTTTCGCCAGCAATACTCCTCTTAAAACAGACATCGTTGATGACACATGTCGGATGACGGCAACGAAAGGGACTTGGTATTTTGTCAACTTTTATCGTCGGTGGCAGCCAAAGTGTTCACAGCCATATATTTTCTTTTATTAGATATTGGTTGTTAAGACATTGTTCAAACACATTTATTTTTTTCATTATCTAGTCCAGTTGCCAAGATTGGTCTGAGCTCATCAGAACGTCTCAACTCCATGTCACCAGCAGCACAGAGGCTCGCAAGCAAACGTTTAGGGATCCAGACATCATCAGATAAAGCTCTCCAGGCCAGCTATACACCAAGTCCATCACCTTCACACAGGCTACCTGGAACAGCTACTCCAATCAGGCTAACACCAGGCTCCAGGCGATCACAAGGCTCTCTCCCAGGAAGTCCTGCAGTGAATACACCATCCAGTGCTCGGGGCAGTAGAACACCAACCTCGGATACCAACCAAGAAACATCCCTCACAGACCACCTTCTCAATTTGCCGAAACGGAAGCGGAAATTGGCATCAGATTTTTTCTGAACATATGTCATCATCATTATATATAGCTCCATGACACATATGTGCTAGATAAGTGTTGTTGTGTCACCTAGTCTGTCCAGGTGGCACTGACAGGCACATGGAGAATGTGCTTAACTTCACTAATTTCCTATCTGAGGATCACATTGGATGCACATGTAACAAACATTTTTGTGTTGAGGAAGGTAGGGAGGATGGTCACTTAGCCTCAACAACAACCAGCTGTCATTGTGACAACCAGATGTTGGTGTCAGATGACATCATATTTTCTTCTTCAATGATCCAGCGGCGCTTGAGCTCTTGCCCTTCGGCTCAATGTTATGTAGTGGTATCTGCATGTGTTTGTAAGTTGTACATCATATTGTCAGATGACATATTGGTAGATGACAGTCAGATGTTGGTGTCAGACAACAGTATATTACCAGATGACAACTAGTTGTTGATGTCCACCTTGTACATACTTTACAAAAGAGTAGGCTATGAATTAGAAGATAGCAACTTGGTAGGAACAATACTCTTGTCTTTATGAAGTTCCCTCCTAAACATGGACAAGATTGGATTTTGTTCTGACAAATTTGAAGATTTAGTATCATCAGTGACTTAAACATAGCAGAAGACATGTATATCACATAGAGATTTGTTGAAACGAGTTACAACTTAACCCTTAGATCCTGTTAGTCTGACTGAGATATAAACATCTTCCTCTCCGACATCCCACTTTATAGTTCTGACAAGACTGTTGTTAACCGAAGATAAATTGTGGACACATGATATCAAACACAACCCACATTGGTACTATTTAGTTTAGCAAGATGGTGGGCACGGTATGTACATTTGTTGTGGTTACAAATTAAAATTTTACGCATTTTCATGATGGAAAGACTTGCTGAAAATTTCGGAACTTGCCATTAAAAGAATAACAGTGCAATTTTTTTTCAACTTGTGCTGCAAGATTCCAAAGATGAATTTGACTGATAGGGATATCGAAAGTGAATAAAGTCATCATTTAGACAAGGAGGCATTGTCTACACATGTGTATGGTAACATATTTCATTGATTTCTTGCTCTAGCAAAGGGCAGGGCCTCAACAGCTGTTCACCACTTTTCCCAATTTCTGGCTGTTTTCTTTATGGCTTTCCAGCATTGTCCAAAATCTTTCAGTTTCTCAAGAAGACTTGTCTCCAAGCTGTTTATGATGTCCCCTTTTCCGTTTCCTTTGCTGGTTTCACCCATCGCCATTTTCTCTTAATCTGGGTCACCACAGGTTCCTGCCCTGTTCTTATCCACAGATCTGTCTACAATCCTATCATACCATCTCAGTCTATACAATCCTATCATACCATCTCAGTCTAAGAATACGCTGAAGACATTTATTGACAAAGGTATAAGTCTTATTTGTATTTAACTTGGTGATTCACCATATTTCCTAGCCATACAAGACAAGATTTCACAATTGAGCTGAATATCCTGAACTTAATCTACAGTAGCATGTTTCATTAATTTATTGCCCTGGGGCTCATATTCTGATAATACTAGTTTCCATTCCTACAACTTTCAAACCTCTTGTCCTAGAGCAGATGTCAAGCTGTTATTTGGTCAGCAACAGTATTACAGGAATTGAAGAAAAACAAAAATATTTCAGCTTTGCGATCCAGACATACATGATAACAAACTGAAAGACTCTTTTAATTTTGTTAAAATTGCAACCAAAACTTTATTAAAATTCTAAATGTGAAAAACAGGAATAAAATATACATGACATTTTTTGGTCATTACATGGTAGAACAAAGTTCTTGCCATCAATTCAAACATACCAGAAGAAACTTGTCTGCGCAAATATGTTTGTTTTACAAATGGAAGTAATGATTATGAAAGGTTTGTGTTTTATGAGCCATGTTTACTAACAATACATCATTTTCTATTTCATCTATTTTCTAGAAATACATCATTTGATTTCCTGGAATGATAAATAAATTCATTCTCACCATGTTAATATTAAAAATGAGAAATTATTTCAACAAAGTGTTGGTGTTATCGTTATTCAAAAGATAAGGTGATTAAAACCAAACATGGAAAGAGATTGATAAACGTCACAGAATTTCTCTGGTGGAAAGTTAAAAGTAGCAGAACAAGTCTTAACAGAACTTTCATGTTGATTTAATGCTCAAATAAGGGGCACCAGTATCATCATCTTTTGTGTTATGATAAAGCTCAATATAAAGGGCACCAGTATCATCTGTGTGTGCTAGGATAAAGCTCAAATAAAGGGCACCAGTATCATCGTGTGTGCTAGGATTAAGCTGAACTACTGATTAGTGACAGTAACAAGTAATGCTTGTATATAGATCTCACTCAAGACAACCTATGCCCAATATCTGTTGCATTTCTTAGTCATTACAAGAAACACAGTATTATGCTCACATGTGGCTGGCATTAGTACTATTCTGGAACAAGATGTATGGAGATGATTTCTGATTTCTTTCAAAATATTCAAGATGACATCTGAAACTGTATGCAGAACAGGAAGATAGTTTTAAGAGATTGCAACTAAACAATACATGATGAACTTTAAACAAACAAAAACTGTCCATCCAACAGTAAACAATACATACATATATTATTTGTGTGTCATACTTTTTTAGAAATGACTACCAACAAAAACTACTCATGTGAACAAATAAATACAAATCAGCTGATGGTCACGGAAGGTTTCTTAATTTAAGCTACACTGCACTTCTAACATGCTTTGCAAGGTATGTCAGTCCGGATGAGGACATGACCCCCCACACTTCTAACAATGACTCACACAGCAGCTAGGTCTGGAAGACGGAAACACATAAATGAACCAATTAAATCAGTAAGCAACAAATAAATATTTTAAAAATAATTCCCATTGTTTTTTACATTCATTTGTTGAAAAAATTCAAACATTCTAACCTACAAGTACAAATGAGAAGAACAATTTTGCTTACAGCTCATCTTTGATATTGATTTGAAAAGTTGTGAGAATGTTGAGTCTATCATTCAGCTGTTCTTTCTTCTTATCACTCACCTTACCGGATCGCAATTTTTCTACACGCAGAACCTCACTAGCAATAAATTCATCTCCCTTTTCTAACACTCTCCTCATGGTTTTGATGTAAACATCAGCCGAGGCCTTATCTACATCTTGTGTCAGCTGACCTACTGTCTGTTCAGCTTTTTCCAACACTGCAGCTCTCTGGTCCTTGGCCGCCTTCAGAAACTCTGCAACCAGTTTATCAAAATCTTCCAGACACCCAGGACGACCAATCCACAAACCTGTTGGGAGATGAGCACAGTTTGGTCAATAATAGTTATCTTTTTGGGGTGTGCAAATAAAATATTAAATGCACAACATGCACAGATTAAAGATAAAATAAACATTCTAAATAATAAGTCTTAGCAACTAGGTTTGAAAATACACAGGGAAAAGACCAAGGTCATGAGAATAAATGCAGTAAATGTAAACCAGATTATGCTGGAGGAAACAGCTCTACAAGATGTAGAATCATACACATACCTTGGTAGCAACATAAACACAGAAGGGGAAACAAACAAAGATGTCAAGATAAGAACACAAAAGCAAGGGAAACTTTATTGCATTGAGTAAGATTTGGAAGTCAAAAGATATCAAAACAAACATAAAGCTGAGAATCTTTCAATCAAATGTGAAGTCAGTGCTGTTCTATGGCTTGGAAACATGGAAGACAACAAAAGAAACCACCAGAAAACTACAGACCTTCTTAAATGGATGTTTACGTAGAATATAGGAACTAAGATGGTATGATAAAGATTATTAATAAGGAACTCAGAGAGACGGTGTCGATGGATATGACACACATTGAGAAGACTGACAGGAAGCATTGCAAGACAGGCACTACTTGTTTTGGAACCTGCAGGGAAAGAGGAGTAGGAGAAGAGAGCTGGAGGCTGATATTAAAAGGATAGGTAGAACATGGAAACAATTGGAAGGGATGGTAGGAGAGAGGAAGAGATGGAAGAAGTTTGTTGAAGACCTGTGCTCCGTTGGGAGTTGAAAGGTGAAGAAGAAGAAACAACATATAACAAAATGACTCAGTCTTTCTATTTCTTTACAACAAACCTTTTACGATGACATTCTCTCACTCAAAAGATTACATTTTGTTTTCAACCAGCCATTCTCTTTCTCCAAAGACTTCATTTTTAACCAGTCTACCTCTCTGTCCAAGACAAAGCTCTACCAAAAGGAACCCCACAAATTTCTTCTTCTGAACATTTCATATCAACCACTCTTTGTGATTTGTATGTGATTCGAGCCTTAAGAGTGATTGTACGTGTGCAGTCAGGCGCTCCAAGTAGGCCAGCACATCAGAATTTTGCGACGCTTTTTATTTACTAGGTAGCTTCCTAGTCCCCTACCTCAGTCGCCTCGACATGCCTTGTAAGTCGCAGTGTTAATATTGCTTGCTCCCCTTGAGAGCCCTGACAACACATGGGCAAAACACCAATTTATTACCAGTCTTCCTGTCCAAGAAAAAGCTCTACAATTAAATCCGTTTTTCCCCCAGAAGATTCTTATTTAAAAAATACACTCAAGATCACATACCTGATTCTCGCATGACAAAATTTTTGATATCATCGGAACTTTCTGCATTAGCAGTAAAAACAATGGGATCTGTTAGTTGTCCATTTAGGAAAAGTCTGTATGCAGGAAATTTCTCTTTTGTAATGCCAAATCTCTCAGTCAGGTCCAAGTTGTCCTTATCTCCATAATCTGAAATGGGGAGAAGAATCTATTCAAACTATGTCCATCTAAAAGAATGTGGATGTTCCAAGTGATAAGCAAACTGTATTTTTTTTTGGCAATGGATCAATGGTAATAAGAGATGTAAATGTGATGATGGAAATTAAAAGAACAAACTAAATTTTCACTGAGGATGGAAAACTCGATAGAGACAAGATGTCCAAAAAAAAAAAAAGGTTACATACCAACTGGCACCATTACTACAACACCCAAAGATCAATATGGAAGTGAAAAGACAGATGATAAAAGTATTTTTCATTTTTCTACCAACACTTTGTTACCAGTGGTAAACTTGGTCTCTGACAGCAACACACCACAAAAAGCTCACCACATGCGAAATGAAATACTTGAGGAAGGCGGAGGGAGTCACCAGGAAAGATAGACTACGAAACGAGGACATCAGAAGCAGAGTGGGCATAACTTCATGCACCGAATACATTGAAAGACAACAAATGCAGTGGTTTAGACATTTAATGAGAATAGAATACAACCAACCACCCATAACAGCATACAATAAAAAGAGATCGGGTACTAGAGCCAAGGGAAGACCAAGAAAAGATGGATAGACAATATCAAGACCACGCTAAATAAACACGGATATAACATATGGGCGACTCATCTGGAGCGCAAATTAAAGCACAACCCCTATGCTTAATGGCAAGAAGGGACAACCAATTCCATCATCCACCTATGGAAAGACAATAGACAAGCAAGGTCTTACAAAAATTTTAACTAAAAACAATATTGAATGGAACTAATCGGAAAACAAAGATAAGAATACTAAGAGCATGCATATTCCCAGTGGCATTGTATGACTGTGAAACATATAAAATGCCTGTGGGAAAAGCATATATGTTCTTTTTAATATGTGTTACAGAAGAGTCTCTGTATACCATGGACAGATAAGAGAAATAAATAGATCTATCCAGAAGGAACTTGAAATCAAAGAAAACCGGCTGGTACTACAAGTAAGAAAATGTGGGTATTTTGGACATATAAAGACATGAAGTGTTGGAGAAGACCATTATGGAAGGAGTCATCCTGGCAAAGGGAGAAGAGAGATTCAGAATGTAAACTGATGATTTGAGTATGACAACTGCAGAGGCATTACACATCAGGCCTATGAGAGAGATACATTCCAAAAGACTGCTCAGGACAAGCTATTGCATGATGAGGAATGTATCAATGCAACAAAGTAGATATGTTTTAGGTAAGGGCATCAAAGAAAAAAATAAAATCAGACAGAAGCTTATAACACAAAATAAGAGACCACCATACACAAAATGTAGGTTAAAAAAAGATAAGAGAAATAACAAATATGACACTAAAAGTGTTCATCAACTACAGTAGAACAACAAAACTTGAATTAGAGCTTGCACTCATAATGAAAATCATATGATCTTTACCACAAAGTGACCACTACAAAATAACAATTGCATCAAAAGTTGTGATATTTAATATATTACTGGATGAAAGACAAAAGTCAAATGTTCAGGTTAAATTCAATGTTAACCAAATGGACAAGTACCTGCCACTTGGATTTCTGCAACAAGAAGATCTGGCTGCTGTAAACTGGCCTTGGCAACTTCCTTGAAGACATCCTGTTTCTTGCCATAAGGGTAAGTCTCGTCAAACTTGACAAGGACAGCCCTGTGTTTTTGGATAACCTGAAATAGATTTCCCGTCGTTATTTCACCTTTACATTGAGGTTCATATTGACATATTACAACATATCAGTTGTTTTTCTTGGGGGACCCCTGTGGCATAGAGTCAAGGGACTCTGTTCCCTGCGTGGAGTATTTTTTTAAACAGATTTCTGATCTTAACAAGCGAATTTGAGTGCCTAGTCCTATCGGAGGCAGATAATAAAGCATAGGTCCAGTGTTCAAGTTGAGCACGTAAAAGAACGCCTAACAATTGAAAATAGCAGGCTGCAAAGTCACTGCTCTGGCAAAAATCATTAACACTTTACTGACCAAATTCGACGGTCGCGAATTCTCGCAAAAGTCTTAGAGACCAACTTCGACGATCGTCGAATTTCAAACATATTGAATGCAAACAGACGGCAGTATTGATAACTTTAGCGCTGACGTGTCATCCGGCATTTTATTATTCGAAAATGGCTGCCGCGATATCGAAAGTTAGACCCGTTTGAAGCAATGTTTTCTGAAAATTCGTTACTTTTGTTACAAGTACACTTCCAGTATTTTTATCATGTCTGATAACATAAACTAGACTTATAACATAGACGATTCTGACTCTGCCAGCGAATATTGTGACGAAAGTAATACCGCAAGGTTAAGCAGAGATGTATCGGCGAATAATACCGCATGTGACAGTAGTGACAAACATGTTGAATTACATGATAGGGTTGATGTTGGTACATCTGAAGTAAGAAGTGGGCGTGGTACAAGAGACCAGAACTGAACTGCACATGTAAATAATCTATGGAGATGGAGTAATAGTCCTCAAAACGAACTATTTGAGCTTGACATTATTCTTCTATACGAATAACAACATCGTGTGACCGACGTGTCACGTCAGACGCAACTGTAACTGGGTATTGCGGTATATCATATGCCCATTGATTTCTTTCAAACTTATTTTTCCTGATACTGCCATAGATCTGATCACCGATGAAGTGAATAGGTACTGTGAAAATCACATATATCAGTACACATGAAGTGTCATGTAAAAAAATCGTACTTGTGACCAGGCTGGTGCATTTGAAATTTATGGATTCATAGTGATAGTGTGCCTTCAGATTGATATGGAAATGTGTTGTAAACCACCAGTCTCAGACTACTGGTGTAATAATTAAGATTGTGTTAGGTATCATCTATGGTTGTGTTTCATCCAAGTTTGTGAAAGATCTTTATGGATACAAAAACAAAGGATATATACTCTACTGTAACAGTTTTGCATTCAAGACCAGCTTTATTTCAAGAGCTGAAAGAAATGCAGATAGGTGCATGTGGAACAGTACATGAAAACAGGAATAATTTTCCTGAAGAAAATGCAACTGAAATTAACACGACAGATCAACCTGTGTTTTGTGCAACAGAAGATAAATTTATGCTGGCAGTTATCTGGCATGACACATATCTACTGTTCACTCCAATGGTGTTATGGACAAGACAGTCTAAAAATTCATAATAACCAAGAAGCCAGTACTTGCAGAAAATAAAATAAAGGTATGGGGGAGTCGACCACTTCGACCAACCCACACAGATCCTATAAGTGGTACCTGCTATTATATCATTTCATAGATGAAACTGCTCAGTTCAATTGGCACATAAGCTACAACACTGCAAACTCCACAACAAATATCACAGCAAAGAAGTTTAGGCAGGATGTCAGTATTGCTTTTCTTGAACCTGCTATTCTTCAACAGAATGTGAGGCCTTCATGTCCGCAAGATCTTGATTTAGTGAGTGTCATTTCATTGCAAATATGTAAACCCAAGATACAGACTAGACTGTAAATTGTGTACAGCTGCAGGGAAAAGAAGCCTGACTTGCATATGCTGCCCAAATTTCAATGTTTACCTATATGCTTGACACTCTGCATCAAGTTATACCACACAGTTGAGGATTATCAACGTTCCTGCAAAAACTCCTGCAGAGGCATACAGCTACAATATAAACCCCAGTTCATGAAGGAAGCAGATAAGACTATAACTAGAGGTGTAGTTTATTCATTTAACATTCACAAACACTCATTGTGAGATGCCGCAAAAACACAATACACTCAAAAGAAAATTAAAATGTTTTGCATTTTTTAAAAACTTATGTCTGTTTTTTATGTTGAAATATGTTGTCAATCGTTAAACCAGTACTCATAATTAGCTTGTTTTATTCATTGACAACCATGTCCCTAACATATTATTGCCTTGAAATTGAACAAACTCACTAAAAACTAGGAAAAGTGGCTGGTTTTAAAACATATTCTATAATTTCTATAAATAGCCACACAAAATCAAGATGGCCGCCTCATAATTATGCGACAAATTTACATAAAATATTTTTTCGGATGTTACAACCATTCATAATGGTGTTCGAAAATTTTGAGACTGTATGTCGCTTTTAAATTTTTATGAATTTAATTTTAAAACAGTTATTTTGTAAGAAAACTGCAAACACCCTTGGTAATGGGAGACAGTAATGCTCAGGATTGCTGGTCAGCAAAGTGTTAAAAAGATTCAAATAAAATTCAGACAAAATTTTTCACCCTTTTCAAAATTACACAAGGGACTTTCATCATGCCTATGGAGTTCATGCACCCCCGCTGAGATCTTTCTGTGTAAGAAAGAATTAAAGCACACACGATTATTCACATTGAAATTTGGGCAGTGTATATAATTATATAATATGCAAGTCTGTCTTCTTTTCCCTGCAGCTGCACACACTTTACAGTCTGGCTTGTACCTAGGCTTTTCATATTTTTTCAATGAAATGTCAGTCTCAATGTTGTGACATGGTCTTGAAGGCGTCACATTTCGTAATATCCATGCCTTATTCAGATATTGTCTTTCCCTCTTTGTGATCTGAATCAGAATAGAATAGAGTAGTACAAGTCTACCGAATACTTAGAACTGACTGAATAGTGCTGCAGAACTGCAGGTATTTATAATTTAGTCATAATAAACTTAGGGCTTTGGACTGTGTACACTGTACGTACCAACCATATTTCGCTTTGAAATATTTCACTAGTAATGGTTTAGTCACCATTCTTTACAATCACAATGTGTTGAACCATTGCGATTGTACGGGTCACACGTCGCTAGTTAAGTCACAGTGACTACTCTATTACTAACGTGGTAACCAACTTTATTATGTATTGTTAAATGTTACTATATAGTTTAGTATTACGTTACGATTAGTTATTGAATGAGCGTTCCTAGTCTGTGACTGAATGGAAATAAATGCAAAAGCTAGATCAATATCTTAAAGCAACTTCTTATAACATACCTTATCAAACACGCCTGTATTAAGTGCAACTGATCCAAGTACAATATCACCATTAATATGGTGAAATATTGTAGAAAGCACAACCGACAAAAAGACAACCAAATTTCCAGCAGTAGACATTTTCTAGAATAAGCCGCTGACGCAGACCAATCAAAAACGTTTTTTTGTGCCACAGGAAATCCACTTTCTAACGGCCACGGCGCATATAAATTGAATGTTGATTGGTCACCATCTCTCTCTTTGTTAATTCCCCCTAAATTGAGCTCATCACTCAAATAATCAAATAAGGGACAACTACTAGACCATGACCTACTGAAACTAGAGGCCATTTGACTGACCTTAATATTGCCTCATGACGTCACAACTACCGCCGACTATCACGATTATGAATATTGAACTAAACTAAGATAGGGTGGCTAAAAATGAGCGTATTTTACATTGTTTATATTTTACTCCTTGTACATACATTGGTAATTGGTTACTAAACTGACGTCATTGCACTCCGGGCAGACCCATAGGTGCTCAGTCTCCCCAACAGATATCGAAGAGTATGCATACTGATGGTTCCTGTGGCTCGCTGATTAAACACACCTCTCACTCTGCCTCTCAGGCATCCAGTTCGACTTGAACAACGGGTAACTCCAAACTGCTTAAATCGCTTGATCGATTCAACATCGATTTTAGTGTCATCAACAGAGAGTCTCGAAGAGACCGAAGAATATCCCCTTATCCATCTTCAACTCCCCAACAATCGATGCTGTTGATGCAAGCCTGTCCGCTCTCTCATTACACGATAAATTGCAGGCTCTGTCATAGTTATGTTGAGGTATAACGGTAAGAAGTGCAAAAAAGTATCTACTTGTGTTTCATCGATTATAGCAAAGCTTTTGACAGAGTCCAACATGAAAAGCTAATCATATGTCTACAAGAAATAGGCCAAGATGGGGATGATATCAGACTAATAAGTAACATATACTGGGAACAGACAGCAATAATAAAATATGAAAATAGATACTCTCCATACATAGACATAAAGAGAGGAGTGAGACAAGGATGCATACTGTCACCAAGCCTATTTAACATCTACACAGAGAAAATCTTCAAACAACTAGAGGAATGCCAGGACTCAAGATCAATGGAAAAATAATAAATAACTTAAGATATGCAGATGACACAGTATTGGTAGCAGAAAATGAACAAGATCTACAAGAATTAGTGGACCAATTGGACAGAACTAGCAAGGTATATGGATTAGACATTAACATACAGAAAACAAAAACTATGGTAATCAACAAGGAAATGGAAAAACCTAAAATGAATATAAAAATACATGGAGAATTACTACATCAAGTAAAAGCTACTCCTATCTCGGTCAGATGATAACAGATGATGGCAGATGTATAACTGAAATTAAAAAGAGAATAGGAATGGCCAAGGATAATTTCAATAGTATGAGAAAGTTACTGACATCCAAACAAATCACAAACAGGCTAAAAATTAGAATGATCAAATGCTATATATATCCTATATTAATGTATGGCTCGGAAACATGGACAATGAACAAGCAGTTAGAAGACAGAATTGATGCATTTGAGATGTGGATATATAGAAGAATAAGCAGAGTTTCATGGACAGAAAAACAGACAAATAAACAAGTTTTAGGAAAACTAGGCATGAAGAAACAATTATTAAGAGAAATAAAATTCAGACAAGTAAAGTATTTTGGGCACATAAAAAGGCATGACACCATGATAAAACATTTACTAGAGGGGAAAGTTGAGGGAGAAGAGCAAGAGGAAGACCGAGAGATAAGTGGGAGGGAAACTTTAAGAAATGGACAGGTTACAGTCTGGCAGTGTGCAACACCAAGGCGAAAGACAGAGGATGCTGGAGATTCATTGCAGCCAACCTTCGATGTGGAGACGGCACCTGATGATGATGATGATAACGGTATGAGAGAAATTATTGTTATTCTTATTATTACATACAATCGATTGTTATAAAAGGTATATAAAAAGATTGCAACTTATTAATGAAAAGTTTACAACTAAGGCATTTGAAACAAAAATTAAAACACACCTACCTTATGTAATCGAATGAAACATCAACATATTTCACCAGAAGAATCTTATTTTAAATGATTTGAGTGTAGTTCTCTGTCTGTGGTAAATGAACCAGACACTTGTCTATTTCTTTATATACAGCACTGTTTACACACGAACTCAGTGTACACTCTCAAAAGGCATAATATAGATGTCTAAATTGTTACATCACAAATAATTGTTATATACACATTGGCTTTTATTATGTACACTGTAAACTATTTTTATTCTTCTGGATAATTTTAAGCTATTTAAATTTCCCAAGCTTTCTTTTATAGTTTTAGTTTAGTCGTCGGATCACCATCACTGCACGTCGAACAAATTAGTCCATAAGTGCTCCGATCTCTCCTCAGTATGTCCATCAGCGTGTGGCGACTAACGACACCGGTTCTTTGTTGGTTTAAAATTCTTCTTTGTCTGCCAGCATAGCGTTCTTGTCGAGCTACACCACACTTAACTTTGAGTTCTTGCAGTCTGGTTAGTGTTGTGGATTCACCGCTATTACGTGAATCATGTACACGCCCTCTCTCCTTAAGGAATTTATAATATCAGCCTGGTCCATTGCTCGTCCGCTTTGGACAGCAGCCATACCGGCAAGCCTATCCGCACGTTCATTCCCCCTTACACCTGCATGCCCTGGTATTTTTATTTGACGTGCTAGCCTGTTCGGATTTCTCTCTGTCATTTTTTGTTTTCCTGTAGTTGTTTAAGAAAATATTTGCCAGTGTTGGAATGGCCCTCACCAAAACATCTGTTATTAAACAACCACAAGCTACACAAACAGTTTTATCTTCCTTGAAGTAATGAATAAAATTAGCTGTCACCGTGTCCATCACAATTTCCTTGTGGTTGGCGGAATTTAAAAACTGTTGTTCATAATCTGAAGAGATTAGTGCACAACAAGGTAAGCCATACGACTTAAAACTGTTAAAGAATGTGTTGGGTATTTTAAGCCACCTCGGTCGAGTATACTTTATCCATGAAACAATGGAGAGGTCCGATTCAATGTCTACAGTTAAATACTTGTCCTGCTGCAGAAACTTACAGCAGGTCGAGCACTTCAGTTGTTTTGATACACTGAAGGCAATAAATCCGCTTATGTACACCAGCACATTCATTGTTACATCTGGAACAAGAATTTCACTTGTTTCAACATTAATCAGGAACCATGAATGGCTGAACACATTTGGTGTACTCGAGGTTGTTTCCTCCGTGTCAATATCAACCATGTTGAATACTGTTGACAGGTCAGAAATAGCAACATCACCACGGCTTGATGAACACATGCTTAGTACAGAATAAATTTTCAACTTCTTCTCTGATTCCAGTATCTGTTGTACTGAAACTAGATAGTTTGCAGTAAACAGTAGGCTAAAGACAAGATGGCTTTGGTACAAAAAATTTTTTCTTTGGTGATAACTAACTACAAAGATACTTTTAAAATGCATTTCTGCTAAAGTTTTGTACAACAATTCTATTAACAGTCGTTTTGATGTCAACCTCTTACTCGTGTCACTTAGTGCGGTCTATTGACAAGCATTCTAGTGACACCGCTGAGGTCAAGTACCTGAAATTGAACCATATACATTGACGATAGAACGCAGTGCACTACTACTGTTTACATTGACATCAAGAATTGCCTTTTGCAACAATATAGCGTCTTTATTCTGAATTTCAGTTGATGTTGTCTTTCAAAGTAAGGGGTAAACATAGAGAGAAAAACAAAATTGACCAATAATCTAGCTCTTAAACAATTCAATTGATATGGTTTTTAGTCTGGATTGCAGTAATTTTAATTATTTAGTAGTATTGTTATTCAATGTTCAACAAGATTTTCTTCTTTAACAATACTCTCTGCGTTTAAATTAGACAGTAAATGCATTCCCTTTAGCAAATTCTCATGAGCTTTTGTGAGGTAGTCATCAACAGTTACATTTTTTCTATATCTGTGCCTAAACAATGACTAAACAAATTTTCTAATTGGGACTATCTCTCTATTTTTCCATTATTGAAAAGCCAATTGAATGATTTTGTATCAACGGAATCCTCCTTAATATAAACAATGAAAGACATGTCTTGAGCAATTTTGATACTGAGTTCTATGGCAGGTGCTCTGTAGGGCTTTACATTTAATGTGTAGAACAGAACATATTCATTGTTCAAGCATGTGTGATTCCACGGTCCTTTAAGCAGTTGCTGTAATTTATTTTCGTAGCTGTTCTGTAAGTCCTTAAAATCGCTTACCAAATCTGTCTCCAGCCATTCTAAAACAGCGCTATCGTGTCTTTTAAAAAAAAAATTTTCAACAGCTCCTTGATTTGGGTCCTTTCGCTTCATTAAAGACTGGGATTCTGTTGACAAATATGAAGGCAAGCCTGGAAAAATAGTAGGATACGCATCCTGTTTTAAAACTGGGCGACGTTGAACAGTGTGTTCTGTGCCAGCAGAATCTCTGAATGTCTCGATAGTAATTACTTCTTCATTCTGAAAATGTTTCATACAAACAACACTGTATTTGGTTGGAACCCAGTCTTTACGCGAAATACTTCGAATCCATTTTTCTCTAAGCACAGTGTTGCGTGTTTGCGAGGGAAATTGAAACACTGTCGAATAAATTTCACCCTTGTAGTTCGACGTACATTCAGGCACACAACACTTCTCATGCATAATTAATAATTCTTCACATAAGAATAAGAATACACAAAAATCCACAAGAATAGCGACATTTGGGCAGAATTATAAGTCCTTTCTAACCTGGTGTTTAAACTGACTTCAGTTGTAGATTCAAAGGCCTAGAATTGTCACGTGACTAATCTGTGTCATATGCATTCATTGTTAATAGCATGAAGGAAGTAAAACATGAAAATCAACACACAAAAGACCGAGACCATGAAAATCAGCAGAACACCAAGCAAACATACAAATAGACAACACCATACACAAAAGACCGAGACCATGAAAATCAGCAGAACACCAAGCAAACATACAAATAGACAACACCAAAGTAAAGCAAATTTCTGAATTCAAATATTTAGGCAGCATTTTCACAGAAAACTCGAAAGATAAATAGAGACAAGATGTCAAAAAACAAATGTAATGACCTACCAGCTGGCATAATTACTACAACACCCAAAGATCAATATGGAAGTAAAAAAACAGATGATAAAAAGTATTTTTCTACCAACACTTTGTTACCAGTACCATACTTGGTCTCTGACAGCAACACACCACAGAAAGTTCACCACGTGGGAAATGAAATGCTTGAGGAAGGCAGTGGGGTCACCAGGAAAGATAGACTACGAAATGAGGACATCAGAAGCAGAGTTTACATAATTTCTGCTGGGTTTTCCAGTTTTTCTCCACATTTGGGTGGTTCGCTCATCCCTACGCCTGCCACGCCTCCTCGTCGCTCCACAATCAGCGCCGTGCACGTCTGCCCCACATTTGGGCCCACCCGTGCATCGCCCGCATGCGTGTTCGCTCTCCTTCGGTGCCAGCCACCGTGTCTATTGATTCTCACCGCGCACACATTCACCATGTCTATAGCCTGTCCAGACACACGAAGCTCAACTCGGGCCCCCACCTCAGAGCTCCGAGTTTCGCCCTATGTGGGCCCACGTGCAACTCATCTCGGCCCAAGTTTTGCTCCACGCTGGCCCACGTCTCTTCTCTGGATGCACCCTTCATCCCTTTATATTGATCCGTTCAGCTTTTCTCATCGGCAGGGAGAGATGTGCATTAATAGTCACTCTCGGATTTCGCTCGTCTGTGTTGCGAGCGGTTCTCATCCAACGTGGCTACGTCTGCATCACTACTTAAACCAGAGTAGCTCTCCCTCGATCCCTACCCACTTAGACAAGTTCGTTTGTCTGTTACCAGGGTCACCACGTGGAGGTGGAGTAGGATCTTGATTAGTGCCTGCTCACTAATCCTGGCGCGGCGTTGTCCCTATGCGCCTTTGACCCCACAGCGCATCTTAAATTCAGTCTGTCTCTAGTGAGTTCACCCACCTCACCGATGGTCATATTCATGGTTTCTTTAATTTCTTGTAGCCATATAATAAAATACTTAAACAAAATAACCGCCTTTAACTATATTGTCCATGACTTCATAGACTGAGAGATGGTTGGGGCACCGCATGAGTCAAGGTTAATGAACAAGCTGTTAAATAGATTGGCTGACATGGCTACGACGTCGGAGGGAGCTGTAATGGACATGACAGCCTTAACGCATTGGGAGAGCCTTTCCGAACAGAGGAGTTTCAGGGTTGTGAATCACAGTCGCTAACCAGATTGAGATAGCCTTTCCGAACAGAGGAGTTTCAGTCAGGGATGTGAATCACAGTCGCTGACCAGATTGAGAGAGATGGGTGTTGATATTGGTACAGCCCGAAAGGAACGACATTATTTCTGCTTTTCGCCAATCCTAATTTGTTTCACAGCGTCAGGATAGGAAGAGATTTATATAACGGGTTTTTGTGTGCGTTTCATAAAGTGTTTTTCTCCGTCTCTGTTATTTCTGAGATCCATCTTTTGCGTGGATGACCTTTTGCTTTGTATCTACTTTATCGGCGTAGCATTATTCGTTGAGGTGCACTGTCTGTTGGTAATCTGCTTATGTGGCCGAACTATTGAATTGGTTGTTTCTTGATGAAGTTCAGTACTGATGTTGTACCCACTTTTTTCTCATGTCTTCGTTACTAAACCGGTCTCTTCTTAGACACTGCATCTCTGTTGGGACTAATTTTCTTCTATCGTTTAATGCCAGCGTCCAGGTTTGGCACTGATAGCGTAATGTTGGAGGAAAGGTTGTGAAGAACAATGCTCTTTTAGTGTTCATTGCGACATGCATGCATTTCAAAATTGGTGCCATTTGATGTGCTTTATTGCATCTATGTTGGATTTCGTTAGTCTTCTTCTTCTTTGCGTTCGTTCTTTACGACCAATTTTAATCACTCTATGTGATATGTTTGATCTTTGCCAAGAACGTGTATACGTTGCACATTGGTTTGGTAGGCCACTAAAAGCATAGACTTCTACACGTTTAGGACACTTGCATCCGATTTCAGCCAAACCTCTTTTGTCACCTCTTACGACATGCATGGCAGGTATCTGTGGTTCTATTCTTTACACCCCAAATTTGGCCCCGGTAACCACTCGGCGATTTCGTTAGTTAATCTTCCATTTGTTGAAAAAATGCTTCATATGTATCAACAGTCTTTGACTAGTTTTAATTGATGTTTGTCGATGGAGATATTGGTAGCCTCGGCATTACAAGGAAAGGTAAAAAATGAACAGGGATCATCATCATCAAATAGCTTGTCCTGAGCAGAACTTTGCCACCCCAACAGTCCTCCAGAATTTCTCTCTCTAATAGGCCAGATGTCCTGCCTCCGCAGCCGTCATGTTCAAACCATCAGTTACATCATAAATCCATCTACTTCGTGGTCTTCCTCTTTTTCTTTTTGCCGGTATGCCTCCTTCCATGATGGTCTTCTCCAGCCTTTCATGTCTTTTTATATGTCCAAAATATCTCAATTTTCTCTTTCTTATTTGTAGCATCAGTCAGTTTCTTTGATTTTGAGTTCTTTCTGGATAGATCTATTTGTTCTCTTCTCTGTCCATGATATAGGTAGGACTCTTCTGTAACACTTATATTCGAAAGCACATATATGTTTTTCCACTGCTTTAGTAAATGTCCATGCTTCACACCCATACGTTGCCACTGGGAATATGCATGCTCTTAGTATTCTGATTTTTCTTATCAGTTCCGTTCCATACTGTTTTCAGTTGTTTAATTTTTGTAAAGCCATGTTTGTTCTTTTAATTTCCTTCATCCCATTACCATCTGTTGTTAGCAGTGAACAGGAATATAGATGATAATATACACACAAACAAGGAGAAACCAATGAGAAGCATAGATTAATGAGAGGTGCTGGAAGAATAAGACCATTGAAAAGTATGTTGAACAATACTGAAAGGACTTCCATTAAAACTAGAAATACTCTAATAACAACAAATATTATTATATGGTCGACTGATAAGACCGTAATTATTGTACTTCGGTGAATGGACCACGAGCGCTCATATCTCTTTGTTTAGTCGTTGGATTATCATCCATTCACGTCGACAAAAATATCACATAACTGCTCGATCTCCTCAGTATGTACTACTCGCTCTTAGGGTCAGATCGCATAAAATAACAAAGAGGGTTTAACAAGTGGTCGATATGAAGCATTTATCTTCTGCGTTCTCACTAGATTGGGATTTCGGATTTTCTAATAAAGGCAACCGTCTGCCTCAGATTATCAGCCACGCCATACAGTTTGTCTTGGACGCTGGTGTAAGTGGGCCACCTCTTTCTTCTCAAGTCTGCATACTGGCGGCAGTTCTGTAGGATATAATTCCTATGATTTCTGCTTCCCGTTTGTGCCGACCTCTTCCCGCAGTAAGTTTTGGTCACTCTCGTGATGGTAGGTCTGACATTCTTACTGCGTGGATAAATCTCCCGAGGCAGATTGGCGACCGTAGAATCCGTTATCCCATTCCTCATTGTGAGGGGTCGTTGCACCATGTTATGCGCCTTACGGCCTGCTGCATCCGTTTTCTGCAAGCATTTGTTTCGGGTTAGCATTCCACAGCGGACACGTGCATTCGATTTCAACCAAACCTCCTTAGCGCCTCTTACGACATGCGTGGTCGGTAACAGTGGTTCTATTCTTTACACCCTAATTTGAGCCCCGGTAACCACTCGGGCGTGAAGCATTTGAAGAAGAAGCTCAAGTTTTTAAGCATTGTATAAAGTTTATCCTCCCCTCGCGGTCACTACTTCGTAGTGGTGGGGAGCTTTGCGCACCGCTGTGATCCGGGGAGCTATACTGACACAAACTTTGCTCGTGGCAGGGATAGACATATCGAAGGATAAAGGGCAGACAAAATGTGACCTCCTGGTCCTCCAGGTTTGGCAAGGAGATGACAACCCATTCCTGTAAAAAATATTGTGTTATGGAAACAAGAGATACCATTGTTGCATCGGGTGAAGGGAGCAAGATCAATCAGGCAACTGGTTTCATGAAGTAGAAAGATCAAGTCAGAAAGGAAGTCTCCACCCAGATCGTGGAAAGATTGTGACCTGACATGGGAAACGATTAATGAAATGGTGGTAGAGCAGAAGATAAATGGAAATATTTTGTGGAAGCTTTATGTATCAAACTGGACATGAAGAGGATATAGATAGATTAGCAGGTGATTATACATCATTCACTGAAGTATCCACATCACATTAAGCCTAAGAGCGGTTGTACGCTGTGCTAGTTATGCGCTTACAAATAGGCCAGCACATCCGATTTTTGCGATGCTTTTTATTTACTAGGATAGCTTCCTTAGATCCTACATCAGTCGCCTCTTACAACATGTCTTGTAGGTCGCAGTGGTACTATTCTTTGCTTCCTTGCGGGCCCCAGTATCACACTTAATAAAACAAGCAGAAACACCAACTTGATCATCAATTATTGAGGATATTTAATTTAAGCTTGTATAATAAATAAAAAAAAGCTAGACACTAATTAGATTATACAAACAGACATTGGACTATTTAACTGCATTATCACAATTTGAAAAGTTCAAAACAGCGACACCTTCTCTTTATCTGGAAGCAATAAACAAAATATGCAGAGAAAAAAAAATCAACTAAATATATTACAAGAAAATGGCATATGTATATTTATATATTTCAATATTAGCTACAATAATAATTGTAAATAAAATGTTACTCAATATTCTCCAAAAATTAATATACAACTTTAATAACTGTGTAAGGTTATTGTACATGGCTGACAATAAGGCAAGGCATATACATGGCCGACAGCAAGTTAAGGCATACATACATTTGACAGCAAGTCAAGGCACGCACATATTTTATAACAAGGTACACAAATAAATATTTGACAACAAGGCACACAAATATTTGACAAGGCACACAAATGGCTGACAACAAGGCTAGGCACACAAATGGTTGATTATATCAGACTCTATGAATATGCTTCAAAGGATTGAATCAGGAAGTCTGCGCATGTAATTGGTGGACATCATTCGGAGATCACATCTCAAGAAAATGACTTGGCTGTACACACTGGAGTTCAGGGTAACGAGCATGCTGACTTTCTTGCAAACAATGCCCCAACTCAAGCGGGCAGAAGCATGGACAGAGCCGATATCATCAATGCGGGACACTCTCATTTACGCAACACAAGCGAGTCTCATACACTGGAACGAGAATTAGGCATTAAATTTGGACATGCCAGACAGTGTCGTCTTCATGGTAGAGAGAGAAGATATACTAATCAGCTTCTCATGGGTACGGTGAGCAAATGGACTTTGGGATGGCTGCTGCAACGGAGGACGGAGCATGAATGGGAATGCCCAATGTGCCTTGACGTCGATCGCATAACATAACAAATGGTTGACAACAAGGCAAGGCACACAAATGTTTGACAACAAGACACACAAATACAAATGGTTGACAACAAGGCAATGCACACATGGCGAGGCACACAAATGGCTGATAACAATTCAAAACATACAAACAGCTGATAACAGTTCAATGCATACAAATGGCTGATAAGTCAAGGCACACACAAAAACTGATAACAAGTCAAGGTATGCAAATGGCTAACAAAAGACAACCAATTACATATAACTGAGAACAGAGGCAACAAGCCAAGACATACAAAGTAAACGAGTTTACAAAAATTATTCTATTGTCATGGAAGACTGATAAAATTAATCTAGCAGAACAAATCACATTTGAAGCATATTCTCATGTAACATAGAAGATACAGAGCCACATCAGCATAGTAGTTAGCCCACTAGCTTCCTATATGAGTGGTCTCAGTTACTTCTGAAGCCAGAGAAGGCATGCTTTATGGCGGGACACTGATTAAAAAAGGAAAGCAAGTCTTCATGCAAAAATAGTCAGAAGCGTTATACTCGACGCCGTGACTAAGCCTGAATTTATAGCAGGTGAATGCAAGAAGAAAAAGAAATGGTCTCAGTTCGGTCCCCACTTGGAGCAGGATTTTTCTATGCAAACGACTCTCAGGTCGATCCATTGGGCACCAAAGAAATGCTGGGAAGTAAAGGCGGCCATAATAATGTAAACCACATCACCAAATGTGTGTGGATTGTCACAGAAAAATATAGACCTAGCAATTATTGATAGGACCATCATCACGTCACTTCAGTGAATAACCATGTGTGCATCAATCTCTTTCCTACACAGGAAGATCTCACCGGCAGTGCATTAACTCCCTAGCATAGGTAGGGTTCCTGATGTAATTTTTGAAGATAGTGACAATTTTGTCAAAATTTTATTTTATCTTCTTCATAAATCTGTCAAGGCTGCAGCTTTGCAGCCTACTCTTATCACTTTTTATATGTTCTTTCACATGCTCAACTTGAACACAGGACCTTTGTTTTATTGACTGTCTCCGATTGGACAAGGAACTCAATATCACATACATTGAGATCAGGGAATCTCTGGAAAAATATCCCGATCGCTCCATGCAGGAAACAAACAAAGTACCGTAGGAGTGGGAGTTGAGCACCTTACATCCATACCAGAGACCTCCAAGATCTAACACTCTAGATCCTAAAGTACCACATAGGTGCTGAAGTCGACAATACTAGGCCAGAAGGCGAACCAGAATATCATGTATCTAATTCTTATATATGGAGATTATACTGCCCAATAAAACTTATGCTGTTGATTGACCTACCAAGTATCCCGTAGTTAAGTTAGTACATTCAAAAACTAAACGGTATCAGAGATGAGCTCTAGGCAACAGCTGACTTCATCATAAGAACACATCTGACGGTATAATCATCCAAATAGCAATCGCAAACCTTTGAAGTTGGAGAATATGGCAGGGTGAAACTGATAAAAAAAAAAGGCCTTCACACAAAAATCAGTCAGAAGTGCCATACTAGGCACCCTGACTACGTCTGAATTTATAGCGAGCGAACGAAAGAAGAAAATATCACATTGTGTGACCATATCTTCATTCCTTTACTTTCATAAAAGAGAGGAAAGCATCATGAGCAAAATTGAAATAAACAAACCAAAACAGAAATAGCTGGACAGTGACAGCCCTATGCTCCACCAGCAACAAGTAGGAATGAGTTAAAAAATTATTTCATGTAACAACCATTATTTCTTTGACTTCTTTGTCCGTCTGACATCGAGGCGAGATAAATGATCTAAGGGTAGATAATTTAACTAACCATTACTTAACCCCCTTTGCTCTACTGAGCTGATTTACTGGCTAATTCAGTATATATTGCAATAAAAATATGCCCATAAGTTGACACAAATTTTATAGTTGAAAGGTTAAACAAAGTTTGTTCAAATATAAATACATTTACTTGAATACAAATGTTATAGAACAGCGTTTCCCAAACTGGAGTCAGCGGGGTCCGTCAGGGGATCCTCAGGCGCTTTAAGAAATATTATGATCTATGAAATTTCAAACAAAAAAATAAATTTTTAAAATATGTATAAAAACAGTGGTAAACTAGTTCCGATGCAAAATCAAAGGACCCAGACCAGACTCTAAATGTATGACAAGACAAAATGAAAGATCATTTGAACTTTCCTGTGGCCTGAGAAATTGGAGCCAGCTTGACTGTTGGTGTGATGTAATAATAACTCTATTGCTAGAAGATTTTCATATATAGAAACTTTTGGGGTCCAGGCAGCAAAATATATTTTAAAGGGGTCCGCAGTAATGCAAAGTTTGGGAACCACTGTTATAGAATAATCATTAAAATATCATATACATTGAAAAGAAATCTATTACACAAGAATTAAACATTGAAGATGTTTGGCTATTGGGGAAAAATAAGAGGTAGGACAATGAAAAAAGTGAAGTATTTTGGTTATATAAATGTCACGAATGCTTGAGAAGATAATCATATAGAAGGGTCTCTTCTTCTTCTTCTGTCTCTAATCCTGTTTCTAGATTCAACATCTGGTTACCAGTAAAGATTACTGACTACTTTAGAAATCTCTCCTCGCCCGCGTGGTGCCAGGGCCCCAAATGGAAGCAAAGAATAGTACCACTGCGACCTACAAGGCATGTCATAAGAGGCGACTGAGGTAAGACCTAGGGAAGCTACCCTAGTAAATAAAAAGCATTGCAGAAAACGGATGTGCTGGCCTACTTGTAGGCGCATAAAAGGCACATCGCTCTTAGGCTCATAACACATACAAATCACACAGAGTAGTTAACAAGTGGTTGATATGGAGCGTTCGAAGAAGTATTATGTTTAACTTTGTCTAAAGCAATTCAGCAGTAAATAAGATTGCCATATACATATTTCTTTAATCTTGATTTGCATCACTGTGTCAGGATAAGAAGAGATTTTTAGAACATACTTGTGTTCATGGTGTCTCTCATAATCTCTGTGGTCCACCTTTTGCATTAGCAATCTTTTGCCTTGTATTCACTGTATCTGAATAGTATTGCCCTTTGAGGGACACTGTCTGTGTTGATAATCTGCTTATGTGGTTGAACCATTTAATTTGTTGTTTCTTGATGAAGTTCAGTACTGATGTTGTATCCACTTTTTTTCCTGATGTCTTCATTCTGAAACCAGTCTTTTCTTGATACTTCCTGCATACTGCATAGACACTTCATCTCTGTCGTGACTAGTTTTATTCTGCCATTTGATGTAAACGTCCAGGTTTGGCATTGATAGCATGTCAGGAGAAAGGTAGTATTGTACAATGTTATAGTGTTCTCTTCTAGTGTTCATGGTGATGTGTTTTTTTTTATCTCTCTAGTGAATGTCATTACTTTGGTTTGCCTATGTTGATGTCATCGCATGTTAACTGGAGTCTGTTATTGTTCTTCTGCTGATGATATGATTGCCTGATCAATTGAATGATAGGGCCATCATCATTGCACTTCAGTGAGTAACCATGTGTGCTCCAATCTCTTTCTTATACAGGAAGATCTCAGCGCTCCGTAGCACCAGCAAGGGACCCTGATGTAATTTTGAAGATATGTTTTAGGAATTTTGTTTGTAGTCTTTTCTAATGAATTTTGCCTGGGCAGTGGCTTACTAGCCTGCTCTTCTCCATTTTAAACTGCCAAGGGTTCTTTTACGTGCTCAAATTGAACACGGGACCTACGTTTAACGTCCGTCTCAAATAGGACTAGGAGTTTGATCTTACCTACTGAGATCAAGGATTTCTGGAAAAATATCCCAATGACCACATGAGGGAATGAACCAAGTGGTGAGCTTCTAACCTCTATGCCACAGAGACCCCCTGATCATCGGTAAAAAGTAATTCATTTAAAAGTCCACAATGCTATCCCTTTCCCTGTTGTTAGCCATTTTACGGGTTTGGTCAATAAATGTGACGAACAACAGCGTTAGTAGTACGCATCCTTGTCTTCAGTTTCAAATATCTTCATTCCACTCCGGACATGTCCATAGGTGCTCCGATATCCCTCACAATATCTCCATCAGCGTCCAGCGACTAACTGTACCAGTTCGATGTAATCAATGGTGTGTAGCTATAAGTAGTGATTAAAGGTTTAAAGCCGAAGGATTGACTTCATTGCACCGGGTTTTACCCCATATGGCTTGGTCCTCGCCGCAGAAATGCATGCCACCCACTACAGAGTTCATCGCACAAAGCATGAACTCCGTAGCTCCGGCAATAATCCTAGGGGTCTCTGGAGTAGTGTATAGCATAAATAGTGGTGTGTAGATGTAAGCAGTGGTGTGTAGATGTAAGCAGTGGTGTGTAGATGTGATGAATGGTGTGATTTCTTTTGGTATCTTTGATAATGCTGATAGGCTTAAGTGGCAAAATGTTCCTGCCAGTTTCAGTATACATAAAAGAAGTGTACATAATGATGTCTCCAAGAAAAATAACAGTACATAAACAAAATGTAGGCACATGGAAAACTGCAAAAAATGTGTACAAAGTAGACATTTCCAGCAAATGTACACAAAATTTAAAATCAAGCAGCACAGAATTTGTGTACAGAAAATAAATCGTAACAGGAAAGTGTATATTAATCAAGATATAAAATAAATCATTAAAATATACTGAAAGAAAATGTGTACACAGTTTTGTAAACACAAAAAAAATCATGTTAAATTTTTAGCTAAATACAGCTTGGAATTAAAAATGTACATAAATTGTGTATATAGTAATCAGATGAAGTGTCATTTCCACATGGAAGGATGGCGGTAATGTATGGATATTATCATTTCTCTTGATGGTACATTTGAATAGAATTTTATCATCTGATATTAGCTGACAATTAACTCCTTGTGGACCAATTATGTGGCTTTAAGTTGGACACCTTTTTACCAGGAGCTACAGTATAGGGCTGCTTTTTTATTCTAAAAACAATTGGCTTGTAAAAACATGGCTTTTGCCCTGGTCCACTAAGTGTTAATAACATATTCCTCTGGCAAACAATCTTTGCCTGGGAGAGGGGAGAGTGTGTGTGTCTCTATGGTGAATTGGTTAAGATGCTTGTCAGTCAGTTTGAAAGTTGTGAGGGGAGGGTGTGTGTGTCTCTATGGTGAATTGGTTAAGATGCGTGTCAGTCAGTTTGAAAGTTGTGAGGGAGGGTGTGTGTCTCTATGGTAAATTGGTTAAGATGCTTGTCAGTCAGTTTGAAAGTTGTGAGGGGAGGGTGTGTGTGTCTCTATGGTAAATTGGTTAAGATGCTTGTCAGTCAGTTTGAAAGTTGTGGGTTCAAATCCAAACTGAGTCACATGTGCACAATTTTTCATGAGACCCTAGGACTGTTGCTGGAGCTATGGAATTCATGCTTTGTGTAACACTCTCGGCAGAAGACATGTCATTTCTGCAAACAGAGATGGAGCTTTATGAGAAAATCTGGTGCAATGAAGTCAATCCTTTGTCTTTAGACCCTTTTCTTAAGACAAAATCTTTGCCAGATCTGCCAGGATCAAGTAACTTTCTTACAAAAGTGATAATTAGTAGCCAGCTGATGAAACATGCTCTTACTACAAGTCAGCACTGTCTCCACATGGTACAGGATGGAAACTGTGTTCGCAAGGGCACAGGTTAGTAGAACTGATGTACTAGAGATTGAGGGCACTCCATTGGGCTCACATTGAGGGCATCTCCAGGTTTTAATCCTGCCAAAATGGGTTCCATCTCTTTATAGAATTGAGCAGAAAATATTTCTCATCTCTCTCTCAGTAAAGTTCAGTTTAGTGTTTCCCTAGGGCAGTGCTGTTTAACATTTTTATATATTGGGGCACATCTGACAGACGGTTCTTCAAGCGCCATGTGATTATTGGAATACTACTACAATTATTAATAATAACTATACGTTATATTAATATAGTTGGGGGACTGCCTAGAGTAGTTGATAGTAGCTCGGCCTGCTAGCTGTGAGACGCCTCATAGCTCGGGTTCGAACCTACTGTCCGGCATTTGTTTGAGTCCCCTGGTCTTACTCAGGACGATAACGTGAGTACCTCTGAAGTCGGAGAAAATCTGCCTGTATGGCGAGGGAATACTAATTACGAGTACATTGAGCACACGGCTGCCAGTGTAAAGTAATTTACAATGTCACGCTGCTGCCATTGTAAGAAATTGGAAAAACAGATTTTCAAGCAAAAATCAGTTTCAGAGATGGAACTTCGTCTGAGTTGAAAGCGGACGAAAGAAAAAAAAAAATATAGTTGATACGCTGACTTTTCTCCAGTGAAAAAAAAAAGGCGTGGGGTTAGAAGAAGTAGAATAGTTTTAAAACTAAAACTAGAATGCTAAGCTTGAGGATTGTGCTCATGGGAGTGCCACCAAAGAAAAATGTTTGCATTCTTGAAATCTGATAAATGTTACAGTCGACAGAGTAAAATTGGGTGCAGTGTTGTACAGCGCTGCCCTAGAGCAACCTCTCTTTCTTGAACCTCTTGAACCCTTTACCTTCAACACCTACTTTGTGATTCTTTAATCATTTCCAAGTTCCCTAAAAGAAGGAAAATTCCCAGCTCAAACCTTTGCTGCTTTGTGGGCAATCCTTGTCTGGGTAAGGACTAGGGAAACAAATTAGTTAAATTCCTTTTATAATCATTTTTGTTTTTATGTTGCCCAATACAGGGCATTGAAAGATTGTGGACTGGCATGAGAAACAATTAATACGTAAAAACAAAGTATTGTAGTTTTCAAAACAATACACAACAACATCTCGACCAAAAGGCCTTTATCAAGGAAAGGATACAATAGAAGTGAAGAATTCACTTCTTACATGGCACAGAACATATAGAATCAGACAATAAATTCCTAACACCCTTTAAAAAAGAAATTGTGAAAACTACAATACTTTGTTTTACGTGTTTGCCATTGCTACATAGTTTTACTACAGTCTTCCTTGATATCGATGAAACAATTAATAAAAAGGTGGCAGAATGATAACAATGGAAATATCTTGTGGAAGCCTTATGTTTCAAATGGGATACGAAGAGGATATATATAAATAGAATTCAGCAGTTTTAATTAGTTTTATCAATTTGATTTCTCATTTGAGGATGTTTGTACATGGGAAAATGTAACCTTTCTGTAGAACAAAAAAATGCTGATGTTCTTGGTAAAGCATGTTTTGTCACGGTTGATGTATTACACTGATGTCTGGTGGCAGGAATGATAAGTCAAATAATTACAGATAAAATAATATGAAAGGTCAGCAAGTAATCTCTCTCATTTTTGACAGGAACATAGACACACAATTTCTCATTTGTGACAGGAACATAAATAAATATAATACTTCATCCATCTTCGATTACTGTAGACTTATCAAGTCTGACTTAACTAATCTTGACAATTAATCTGTCTTGATTAAGTTGGACAGTCTACATGGAGTGTTCTGCGACTGACTCTCCTCCAGCAGAGTTGGGGTCAGCTATCTCTTTCTCAGAAAGGAGGAAAAGTGAAAATTAGTAGCCTGTTTATGACCCATAGAATCATCATCATGAAATAGGAAAGGGGTTTCAGGCATACCTCCAGACAGATATTCAAGCAATGGAGCTTCCAGACAAACAGGTTTTCAAGTAGGTCTTTAGAGAAAGGGGTTTCAAGAATATCTTCAGACAAGATATTCAAACAACTGAGCTTCCAGACAAATAGGACAGTCAAAAGGGTTTCCAGAGAAACAAACTTTAAACTGATCTTCAGGACAAAATGGCTTCCAGATAAATCTTTAAAACCAAAAAGCTTCCAGATAAGCAGATTTTCAGACAAAAGAGTATTCAGTCATGTATCCAAACTAATCAGATTCCAGGACAAGAAGGCTTCCAGATACACTTTCAAGATGAATAATTTGTCTTGCAGAAAATTGTTGAGGAAGACGTTGTTCAAATCAGATATGTTATCATGGACCCTGCATTTTAACAATACATGTCTTTGATTATAGGACAGTCAACAAACATATCAATCTTTGATTATAGGACAGTCAACAAACATATCAATCTTTGATTATAGGACAGTCAACAAACATATAAATCTTTGATTATAGGACAGTCAACAAACATATAAATCTTTGATTATAGGACAGTCAACAAACATATCAATCTTTGATTAAAGGACACTCAACAAACATATAAATCTTTGATTATAGGACAGTCAACAAACATATAAATCTTTGATTATAGTACAGTCAACAAACATATCAATCTTTGATTATAGGACAGTCAACAAACATATAAATCTTTGATTATAGGATGGTCAACAAACATATAAATCTTTTATCATAAATATTTAACAAACATATAAATCTTTGATTATAGCACAGTCAGCTGTCATTACTGCCTGTAACAAACAGTCAACAAACGTACACATCTTTGATTATAAGACAATCAATGGAACAACCTACCAAGTCAAAAAAGTTGCAAAGCATGAACATGCTCTTCGACATAGATCATACACACTCTCAAATAAATGGCATCAAAATGACGAATAAAGAGTTTTGAACATACAATGAAAATAAGACCAAAAATGTAAGGGTCTGTCAGGACATACAAACTCAAACATTTTTTTAGGTTGACAATTTTGGATACGCCTGTCCTACATGCGTAGGAGACTATGAACCGAGGTGCGGACGACAGTCGTTCTTGGTACAAACCAAGCATATCACAAAGAATGATTAAAATGGTTGATAAGATTGAAAGCAAACAAACAAAAAAGACAGTCTAGAAACACATAAATCTTAGATTATACGAGAGTCTACAAACGTATATACCTTTGATCATACAACATCTAACACAGCGTATAAAAACAATTGATGAATTCCCAATCAATCAACAGATACATCTATGATCATATTTGAAAATTGATTTGGGCCAGATGCCAGACCCAAGCTATAATTGGCTTGCAGCAGTCAGAGACCCAAAGCTGATGAAGACTCCACTTTGCTTCCCAGTGGCGCCCCCAGGAAACAAGACTACCAAGAAGGCTGACTAAGTTTGTGAAGAATGAAGAGGGAGAAGCTAACCCAGTATGGAAAAAGGCTTTCCTCAAGTCGGATTTGTCGGACTGAAAGATATTACAGCTCACGTTGAAAACTGCGACACTGCAATATGTTCTCCAAACTGCATCCTGCACAAATGGAAGTATGAGAATGATTGAGGACTAGATTCAAGATAGACACCAACGATCTGTGCACTTCTGGCTTGGCGAGCATAACAGAGCATATCCTACAGAACTGCCACCAGTATGCAGACCTGAGAAGAAAAGGTGGTCGACTTACACTAGCAAAGAGGTGATTCACTTCCACCAGCGTCCAAGACAAACTGTATGGTGTGACTGACAATCTGAGGTAGGCGGCAGCCTTTATTAGAGAATTGGAAATCCTAATCTAATGAGAATGCAGAAGAAGAAAGATTTTAAAATACTAAGCGATAATGAGACTACGAGGAGATAACCTCATCTTTCAACCAAACTTCTTATAAACTTTAAACTTCCATCTCAGCAGACACACATACAGGGTGTTTAGAAAGTCGCTGTGCAGTAAATTTTGGAAATATTTGAGTAATTACGTCAGGAAGGATGGAAATTTACATCATGATATTCTGAGTTCCACAATCATGTGTGCAGCAGTACACAACAAGCCATTGTTATATTCAAGATTTCATTGCTGAAAGGAAATGGTGTTAACCATTGAAAACAGGGTATTTTGGTGGAACATGTCTTTTGTAATGGTGGCAAATTTACTGAGGAACATGGTGGACATTTTTAACACATGCTGTAAACACAACTTCGTAGTGTTCACAGCCACTTTACCAAATACAAGCCAGCCAATAGCAGCAGTATCTAGATGAATAATAACAATATAAGTTACAATGTGTTAGGCGTCTTTAAAGCCCCAATTGATAACCACATTTCTCGTGAGTAAGCTCGTCCTGGCATAAATTTCACCGTAACACGACTTTATAAACACTCTGTACTTTCTGTATTAAAAGACAAGACGTCAAGGATCTGTCCTAACGACATTATACCTGACTTCTTGTTCTAGACTTGATCCCATCCGTAGAGTTATTATTTGCTGACAACACATGGTTGTTGGTATCATTTTCGTGAGCAACATCGTCCTGTTTGACAGTTGAATATACTGATCTCCTGTTTCCTACTGGTCTACTTCTTAGTATGTCACTTTTTATAATGCGCCAGAAAAGAATAGCGTTAAGAACATCCATTATAAACGTAGTGATTGAGATAGATAGAAAGTATATAGTGGATACTTTATGTCTATATAGGAAACATCCAGTACTGATAGTGACCAAAGGGACACCTCTAAAAATAGTAAAGGAGATGAGGTTGAGATATTTAATTAAGATATACTTGGAGCTGTTGTATGGAGTTCTCAGCATCTGCAACATCTTACGCCAGTGTAGAAAGACTGAGTTGACCTCCACTGTCAAGGCCACAATGTTGAAAGCAATCTGTGCTTTGGTGTGGATATTGTAGTAAAACATGCCGGCCAGCTGCGCAAGAAGGAGAAATAACACAACATCATCACACGCTCAAGAGCACATACAAACTTCTTCTTTGAACATTCCATACCAACCACTTGTTAAGCACTCTCTGTGATGTGTATGTGATCCGAGCCTAAGAGCAATAGTATGTTGTGCCTGTTATGCGCTTACAAGTAGGCCAGCACATCCTATATCTGAGAAGCTTTTTATTTACTAAGGTAGCTTCCCTAGGCCCTTACCTCAGTCACTTCTTATGACATGCCTTGTAGGTCACAGTGTTTCTATTCTTTGCTCCCCTTGAGAGCCCTGACAAAACACAGGCGGACATACAAACAATTACCACTCAATTCAATATTGTGCCTTTCTCTATATCTCAAATTGAGCACATAAAAGAACCATTGGAAGTTAAAAAATCTAGAAGAGCAGGCTGGAAAGCCGCTGCCTGGGCAAAATTCATTAGAAAGATTGAAAAATAAAATTCCTACAAAATATTTTTGACATCATCTAAATTTACATCGGGTACCCTCACCTGTCCTAGAGTTCATGCACTGCTGCTGAGATCTTTCTGTGTAAGAAAGATTAGAGCATACATGGTTACTCACCGAAGTGCAATGATGATGGTCCTATCAATCAATCAATCTCTATCTCAAATTTAGTCTAATGCTCAGCTTTGAGCTTGGTTTATAAAGTTTGCCTCCATGTGCCACTATCTTTTCCTCTGTCCTTGCGGTGTCCACTGCATTTCATGTCTAGGCTGCCTTTCTTTTCTCATCCCGAGGACATATCCAATCCATCATCTCTTTTTTTATGTCTTGCTAATCTTATCCTCTCAGGTATGTCCAAGTATCAGTTATATGAAGACTATCACCATAGAAAATAAAAATTCCTTCTTACTGCGGCATTGAAAACAATGAGAGGGATGATGTCGTGACTAAGGAAGACAGTTCCAGAGCATAAATCTACCAAACCTTGACTTTTCATAGTCAAAACTCTCATAAAGAGAAAATCTGTAGTAGACTAGAAGATTAACACTGGATATGATTATGGAAAAGACTTTCTCAAAGACCTCAGCAGAACAGGCTAGGACATTATATTTCACCTAATGTACTGGACACTGCAGCATTCCTTCTCAGGGTTTACTTAAGAGCAAGACTCCTTACACTAACATGACAGAAAGGTCATGCTATATCCTTTACATGTCTTGGATAATCTTCTGTCCATTTGTCCAGTTATGTATGTTACAATGTCATCAGTAAAAGTCAATGTGTAGTCCAACCTCGATGGTTGAATTTTGGCTACAATTGCTGTGTAGATGTTGAACAACATGGGTGATAGAATAAAACACTTTTGTACATGCCATCCAAGTCAACCACCACAATGGTTGTCTTATGTTTGGATTTAAAGAACAGGATATGGGAAACGTGCCAGCCTTATGCAAGTTCTGACATTTGTTAGTACCTTAATACAACATAAGTTAAAATGATGGACAGCAGTAAGAGTGACTGGCTCTGTATAGCACAACGAGTAACTGGTCCAATACAACAATACAGGTGAATGACTGTACAGTAGTACAAGGTGCAGTAAGAGTGACTGGCTCTGCGCAGCAATACAAGTAACTGAACTGGCTTGGTACAGGTGACTGGCTCAGTACAGAAGTACAAGTGACCGACTCAGTACAGCAGTACAAGTGACCGACCCAGTACAGCAGCACAAGTGACAGACTCAGTACAGAACTACAAGTAACTGGCTCAGTACAGATGTACAAAAGACTGGCTTAGTACAGACATACAAAAGACTGGCTCAGTACAACAAGACACTACTACTTACTGCTACATGGTGCATAGCCAGCTCCCACACAGAGCGGAAAGGGTTGTTGATTAGCAAGTCCAAGAAATCATACAGGAAGTAGCCTGAAGCAAAGAGAAACATCATTAGTCTCTAAATTTATTTCCTCATAAAACATTCTCTAGTTTACAATCACCAATGAATTCACAATAACCACCCCCCCTTTTTAATTCACGATAATCCACTTTATAGTTTGCAATGGTCTATTCTTTTGTTAACTCAATGTAATTAATAACACTAGAAGAGTTATTCCATGACACCAGACAAGCTATTCTATATATAATTTAATGACACCAGATTAGCTATTAAATATCTAATTATTTACACCAGAATGATTCAAAAGCATTGACACAGTCAGAGATAAACAACAACGGCCCTCAAATAAACAGAGTCCCAGAGAGTCACTAGAGGGAAGCAGTAATGGCCTCAACCCCCATAGTTGAAACTTTGGAAGATCCAGAATGGTGGGTTGTGGTATGAGCGGATGCCATCTAAGGAGGTTTCCTTCTTCGAACGATCCATATCAACCACTTGTTAAACCACTCTTTGTGATTTGTATGTGATCTTACCAGTGTCAAACATGGCCAATAACAGCAGCTAATGAGTGGAAAATCATAACGACAGAGATGAGGTGCCTTAGAAGAGCTGCAGATGTGACAATAAGAGACAAAATTAGAAATGAAGAAATCAGAAGAAGACTGGATGTGAAACCAGTCATGTAATTGATAAAAGAACAACAGATTAAATGGTTTGGACACCTGACAAGAATGCAATGGTATAACCTACCACAGAGAGCCACACAGAAAAGTATAATGAGTACAAAGCAAGAGTAAGACCACGCAAAAGAAAGAGCGACGGCATCAAGAACAGCCTTATGACAATGAATATCAGCTTACAAAGTGCCTTAAAACAAGCACACACAAGATCACCATAATCAAAATTTCGTTGTATGGTACCTTGCGACCATGTATGCTCAACATATTACATTCCTATGCTTCTTAGTACTTTCTCTTCCCATGCCTTGTAATCTATATGGGCATATGTTGCATGTATTCAAGTTATATATTTACTAGATTTTCATTGTTTCTCTTCCTTTCTATTTCTAGTTTTTATGTGTTTTTTGTGTTATATTTATTTCGTTTTTATTCCCAGATTTTCATTAGAAACGTTTGTATGTAGTCGTCCATATATGTTTTTAAAATTTGTCACTCCTGTTGTTCGTTTGCTTGATAAAGGCCTTGTTGGTCAAAACGTTGCTGTATTTTGTCATTGTTTTTGTAATTTGTAAAACTACAGTACTTTGTGATTACATGTTTTGCCAATCAAATAGTTTTACTGCAGTCTCATCTATTTTGTACTATTATTTGCTCCCGTGTGACCCGGCAACACACAAGTGAAGAGGTTTCCAATCTCCAGAGGATCACATACAACGGCAGGTGGAACAAGAGATAAGGAGCAGAAGGTGGTGATGGATAGGACACACACTGAGGAAACCCCTAACATCATCACAAGATAGGCTAGGCTCTCCGATGGAACCCCTAGGGCAATAGAGGTAGGGAAGATCCAGGAACACCTGGAGACGGGAGTTGGAGACGGAATGCAAGAAAATGGGGAGAGAGTGGAGAGATCTGGAAAGGATGGCCTTGGAAGGCCTTGGTTGCAGACCTATGCTTCCCTAGGGCGAGGGTGAAGAAGAAGAGGATCACATGGATCTACTGTCCATGTACGCGTGCCCAGCGTGTTCGTAGCGGGTTGGACTACGGGTGACTAGTCCTCTGTAAGTGCGGGTTCAACTCCGCGGACTGGCAGAAAAGTTACAGGTTCCCCAGATTTACAGTGTTCGTGGCACCAAGCCGAATGGTTACGATGTTCATGACACCGAGCCGAAGAGCTTTCAGATCAAGTGCTTCTGGATTGAAAAAAAAAAAAATCTACTGTCCTGTGCATGCTGATGTTCAAAACAATCAGAGAGCAAACAGGCTTGTATCGACAGATTCATTTGCCTGTGAGTTTAGGATGAATTTAGGGGGATGTTCATCTGTCTCTTGGCGACTACCTGATGAATGAAGACACAAAATTTGCCAAATCTATCCTCTCAAGGGGAGCAAAGAATAGTATCAATGCGACCTACAAGTCATGTCGTAAGAGGCGACTGAGGGAAGCTACTCTAGTAAATAAAAAGCGCCACAGAAATAAGATGTGCTTTCCTACTTGTAGGCGCATAACTAGCACAAGGTACAACTGCTTTTAGGCTCAGGTCACAAAGAAATCACAAAGAGTGGTTAACAAGTGGTTGATATGGAGCTTTCAAGAAGAAGTAGTTTGGAATTATAGATTGTACAAATAAAACTGGACGCTTGAGAGGAAAAAAGGTGTGTGTCTAACAAGTGTAACCATCAGTATCTCTCTTCTCTTTTGCCTTTTTAACCCGAATTGGGGCATAGGCCCTCAACCAACTCATGCCAAGTCTTCCTACCTCTAGCTATCTCCTGTAGCTCCCTCCAGCTCTTCTTTATATTGTTGATCTCTGCCTCCAAATCTCATCTCCATGTATTTCTGGTCTCTCCTTCTTTCGCTGTCCCTGCAGGTTCCAGGAAAGGACCCTTCTTGTTATATTTTCCTCAGGTTTTTGCAAAGTGTGTCCTATCCAGCGCCAGCATCTTTTTTAACCTCTTGGTTCACTGGAATCTGTCTTGTTCTCTCCATAAGTTCAACCATCAGTATGCATACCCTTCAACATCTGTTGGAGGAGACTGAGCACACAATGGTCTGCCCAGAGTGCCATGATGATGTCTGTTCAGTAACCATTAATCAATAACTAGAATGGTTATTCAATATGTAATTAATGACACTAGAATAGTTAACCTAATATGGCAAAGAGCTCTGTACTGGGACACGTGAATACATTTCAGACCTGACACATGTTGCAATGACTCATTTGTTTATCTACAAATATCTAACACATCTAGTAGTATAACAGTCATTGCAGTATTGTTTATATTAACACTAAAAACATGAAGTTCAAGTAAGGCTCCTCTAAATGGTGAGAAACGCTGGTTATAAGGAAATTTAAACTATGGGATCGCACAGATTACAGAGCTCATCATGCAGTCATGTCCATCATACATACACAAACAAAGCGAAACATGACCACATGAACAAAGTTTACAGAGAACGCTATGTGAACTCTTGAAGAACAACTGACATGCAGCTTCATAGAGGCAACCTATCTCATGGTTTAGACGAGCATACGAAACCGAACGCAAAGAAGAAGAAGAAACTATAAGATTCTCCGAAAGGAGTTAATTCTTATTTTTCATGTTTGTTGGCCCACACTCTCTGATATAATCAAAATAAGGTTCACTCTTAAATTGAAATAGACTTAAACCTCCTATATAACAAACAAACAATAACAGTGATAAGGAAAGCAAGCATTCCCGCACAAATCAGTAAGAGGTACCATGAACACACCTGAATTCATAGTGGGCAAACAAAGAAACAACACTAGAGACATACACACTCTAAAACCAATGACTTGCAACATAAACTGAGTGGACAGACAACATACACACTCTAAAACCAATGACTTGCAACATATACTAAGTGGACAGACAACATACACACTCTAAAACCAATGTCTAGCAATATATACTAAGTAGACAGACAACATACACACTCTAAAACCAATGACTTGCAACATAAACTAAGTGGACAGTCAACATACACACTATAAAACAAATGACTTGCAACATAAACTGAGTGGACAGTCAACATACACACTATAAAACCAATGACTTGCAACATAAACTAAGTGGACAGTCAACAAACACACTATAAAACAAATGACTTGCAACATAAACTGAGTGAACAGACAACATACACAATCTGATACCAATGACTTACAACATATACTAAGTGGACAGACAACATACCAGTAGAGAAACATACACAGTAGAATGTCATATGTGTGATGTGTTGCATCAAGTTGGTGTACAGCTCCGGGTACAGGACCGTGCTGTAAAGACAAAGATAGCTGTTAGCTTGGACTGAGGCTAGATGAAAATGTTATCAAATCATATTATTTTTAAGGACAGGACACTGGTAGCAAAATTGATAACAAACTTAGCTAGTAACCATTCTTCTTCACCTTCCAATGGAACACAGGTCTTCAACAAACTTCTTCCAGCTCTTTCTCGCTATCCCTTCCAATTCTTTCCATGTTTTACCTATCCTTTTAATATCAGTCTCCAGATCTCTTCTCCAGGTATGTATAGGCCTTCCCCATCTCCTCTTTCCCTGCAGGTTCCAAAATAGTGCCTGTCTTGCAATGCTTCCAGTCTGTCTTCTCAATGTGTGTCCTATCCGTCACCAGCGTCTTTTCCTTAGCTCTTTCTACACTGGTATCTGCTTAGTTTTTTCTCTTGAGTTCTTTGTTTGTAATGTTATCATACCATCTTAGTCGCTCTATTCTACGTAAACATCCATTTACGAAGGCCTGTAGTTTTCTGGTGGTCGGCTAGTAACCATGTGCAGTGCTAATTACAGGTTCGAGGCCAAACTTTGCCTTAAAAATATTTTGGTGTGCACACGGTAAGAGATTGGAATACAGGTTTCCTGATCCTATGTCCTCAGATACCTCAGGAGTTGGAATAAAGCTTGTGTGAATAATGAGGGGTACTAGTAATAAGGAAAGTAAGTGCCTTATTAGATACCTGAATTCATAGCGGGTGAGAGGTTGAGGTTAAAATAATATTTGATTATATTCCTCTCATATCATTATATGTTACATAGAACCTGCAAGCAAGTCCTCCATACCGCTCTACCATGGGCAAATAATTTAATCCCTTATATGGAATGTTTATATTTTACATTATATTGTTTGCTTAATGATATCAGAGCAATATACACAAATAGTCACAGTGTGGTAAGAACAACAGACGGAATGAGAGACTCATTCGAAACAAAATCAGGAGTAATACAGGGTGTGTGCTCTAGCCTCTTCTCTTCAACATATATATTGACAGAATAGTGAAAGAGGCACAGTGCGGAAAAGACCTTATTGACATAGACAATGATCACGATGACCAATTAATTAACCAAATCAACGAATTACTTTTTGCAGACGACCAAAATCTAATCTATGAAGATGAAGATCAGCTACAACACCACATGAATTCATTGCTAATAGCATGTAGAAAGTACAACATGAAAATCAACAAACAAAAGACAGAGACCATGAAAATCAGCAGAACACCAAGCCAAGCAAACATACAAATAGACAACACCAAAGTAAAGCAAATTTCTGAATTCAAATATTTAGGCAGCATTTTCACAGAGGACAGGAAACTCGATAGAGAAATAGAGACACGGTGTCAAAAAGCAAATGCAGTGACCTACCAGTTGGCACCATTACTACAACACCTAAAGATCAAGATGGAAGTGAAAAGACAGATGATAAAAAGTATTTTCCTACCAACACTTTGTTACCAATGCAAACTTGGTCTCTTACAGCAACACACCACAGAAAGTTCACCATATGTGAAATGAAATGCTTGAGGAAGGCAGTGGGAGTCACCAGGAAAGACAGACTACGAAATGAGGACATCAGAAGCAGAGTGGGCATAACTTCATACACTGAAAGACAACAAATGCAGTGGTACGGACATTTAATGAGAATGTAATACAACCAACCACCAATAACAGCATACAATAAAAAGAGAGCAGGTACCAGAGCCAAGGGAAGACCAAGAAAATGATGGATAGACAATATTAAGACCACACTAAATAAACACGGATATAACACAACAAACGTGACTCATCTGGCACTGGAATGCAAATTAAAGCTCCCATCTCTAAGCTTAACGACAAGAGTGGACAACCAATTCCATCATAAACACGGATATAACACAACAAGCGTGACTCATCTGGCACTGGAATGCAAATTAAAGCTCCCACCTCTAAGCTTAACGACAAGAGTGGACAACCAATTCCATCATAAACACGAATATAACACAAGGGCAGCTCATCTGGCACTGGAATGCAAATTAAAGCTCCCACCATTACGCTTAACGGCAAGAGTGGACACCCAATTCCATCATAAACACGGATATAACACACGGGTGACTCATCTGGCACAGGAACACAAATTAAAGCTCCTACCCCTATGCTTAACGACAAGCGTGGACAACCAATTCTATCATCCACCTGGGAAAAGCAATAATGTATGAGGGTGGCAAACATGTAAAATCAAAATGAACTCCTTGCAGAGAATCTAAGATCTCAAAACCCACCAAGTTTAATTATATGTGAAATGGATTTTGTTGAGAGATTCTCTTAAATGTTATTAGAGAACACTCTGCATCAAATTTATATGTGAGCTCTCTCTCTCAATCGTTCTTTTTCTGCCATATTTATCATTCTTATTGTGATATATCTCTCTCGCGTGATCGCTTCTTATGGCTGTTTTTCTAATGTGATATATAAACAGCCTAACACCAAGAACAGGTATACGTTCACAACCTTCAGTACCATTTGGAGCTATGGTGTTTATCCTTTGGTGGTGTGTTCGGTTTCAACCAGCGTTTACTAGGTTCGCTCTCCGTCAGCCTTTGACTGTCCCCCAGCCGGCCTGCAAGGCAGCAGGTTATACGTGAACTTAAATACTGCTTTCAATGTTGGATTCATGTTTCTGTTTTACATTATATTGTTTGCTACTGCTGCTGAGACTGCTTTTTTCACACCTTAGTAATCTATACAACACCAATCATTTCATTCACGCAATGTAAATAAAACAGTTTATTATCTCCAGACAAATATAATTATCTCCTATATCATCAGCTATAATTATCTCCCATGTTAACACTAATGTATCATATATAATGAATATCATGTATAAGTAAAAAATCAATAATTTACCATAAACAACTTATTTTTTTACCTCCCATCTGCAGGTGTTATTTATTACATAAGCAGAAGTCAAGTTATGGCAATAAATGAGAGTAAATATCATAAACTCTCTGTTATTAATGTCAAACATGGTCCCTAACTACAAACCAAGAGAGAAAGATCACAACGTGTGAAATGAACTGGTTGACTCTTAGAAGACCAGGGCAAAAGTCACGATTTACACGCCATTTTTTAAAACAATACATTTTTATATAGACAGCTGGTATTAGCTTTGTTATAAAACTGCTATTTTTTATATATGTAACATGTACTACATATCAAAATGTTTACAACTGAATGCTCTGTTTATTTACATTGGTGAAATATTTGAGAATGAGGAAAGGGAAATGAAAATAATTTTTAGTAAGAATGAAAAAATATAAAATAATGAGAACAAAATTGTCACTTACCAAACAATTTGAATATATCTTATACATCTGATAATTCTATCCATAATTACACAATCTAGGAAAGTTTCCTCAGTTTTTTTTGAATAAATAGCATTTTAAAAACAGTTTTTATGTAAGAAGGTGAACCCAGTATTTCAAGTTGAAATTGCATGTATAAAATCAGTGATTGATATTTCTGCTGATATTTTCACAGTTTAGTGAACTAAAATCTAAAACAGCTATATCCACAGGTTATGCCAGAAATTACGAATGACCTACGGTTAAATTAATAAAAGTGGACTGGAATATAACTTTACTACAGCTGTTTTACTCTTAGATTTTTTAAATGTCCTTTAGAGTGGCATTTGTAAATTGGTGACCAACATAGGTTCCACTTAGAGTAGCATTTTGGCTTCTAGGAGTTAAGAAAAGCTGTCCAAGGTTACAAGATGGGACAAAGTGAAAATGCAAATATTATAAATATTGTTGGAGTCACATCCTGCATCCAACAAACTGAAAGACAAACAAATAAAGTGGTTTGGTCATCTAATGAGATGGGAACCAGATCTACAACCACCATGTGCCTATAACAATTGACAAAATGGTATCACTGCATGAGGAAGACCAAGAACTCAATGGATAGATAACATTGTAATCCTACAGCAACATGGACTTACAGCTACTGGGGTTGAGTCAGCCAGGTTATTGGTTACTGAACCGACACAACAGCGCTTACACACATCTACATACCCATTCCAGAGATCCCTGATCTCAGTGTAGGTGATCGGAATAAACCATACATTCCTTCACGATTTTCTTAATATTTATGTATTTATAAATGGATAACATATATAAAGAGTTAGACTGATTTATTCAACATAATGTTCATCAAGGCCCTTGGTAAGTTGGATTTTTGTTCTCACAATTTCAATTAGTTTTTTAATACATGCTAATATTTTTCAAGCATAGTCAACACAACATTATCTTTTTGGACACAATAAATATTTTTTTAAAGTATACTCATTTATCTTTAATTTGATATATAATAAGTTAAACTTTAAATCATATTTAGAAACTATATTTTAGTTTAGCTAAAGTATGTGTGCAATATTTTTGAAGCTAACAAAATAATTCCATCCAGAGCGAAAAATCTGGTAGTGAATCAGTTATACCACTTGTTTCCCACATCAATACCTACTTTGTGTGATTTTTTATCACTTCTTCTCAGAGTTTAATTTAGTTAGTCATCACTGCACATTAAACTAATTAGTCCATAAGAGATGCAATTTTTTCCCCCCAGTATGTGGCACCTAACAACAGAAGTTCTATGTTGGTTTACTATTCTTCTTTGGCTTCCATTGTGCTCTTGTCTAGCTATACTATTTTGTATTTGAAATTCTTGCAGTCTGATTAGGGTTGCAGATTCACCTCCATTTCTTGAATCGTTTGCACACTCTTTCTCTTTTAGGACATTCAGAATATCAGCCTGGTCCATTGCCTGTCCAGTTTCTACAGTAGCCATACCCATAAGCAAATTGGTGCGTGCATTCTCCTTCATGCCCTGGCACAAAAATTAACCTGATATTTGTTAGCCAAAACTTTATCAGAGACTTCAACGTTTGTCTTTGAGTCCAACTGAACTAACAATAACTGCTACAGACGTTGACTAACTCACTGGACACATCCAACTACAGCTGGCTCCCTGGGCTGGGCACACTCAACAACTAAAGACACAGGCTAACTCACAGGATTAACAATAACTACTACACAAGCTAGTTATCACGGTTGATTGGACACAGCCAACAACAACTACAGACTAACTCACTGGATTAACACAATAACTACAGAAACTAGTTAACTCAATGGACTGGACACATCCAACAACTGCAGAGGTTAGCTGACTGGACACACCCAACAACTGTAGAAGTTGGCTGACTGGACACACCCAACAACTGTAGAAGTTTGCAGACTCACTCGAGTCAGTCACTGGACGTACCCAACAACTACAACTGCCGGCTAAATTACTGGACTAACACAATAACAGAAGCTAGTTAACTCAATGGACTGGACACACCTAACAACTGTAGAAGTTGGCTGACTCACTCGAGTTACTGGACACACCCAACCACTACAGATGCTGGCTAACTCAGTCGTGGACTACACAGCACCAGAGGCTAGATGACTCAATGGACTGGACACACCCAAAAACGAAGAAGTTCGCTAACATACTGGACTGACCCCACAACAACTACAGAAAAAGGATAAATCAATGGATGTAATTATACTAAATACAGTGAGATTGTATCATAATCAAACTAAGTATCATTACTATTACTACTATGTAAATAAAGACAACAAAAAGTAATAAAGACTGATGAGACCGAGGGGGAGGTTTCAAGTCATGGTCATGGATGGCAAATTGAAAACATTTATAATGTTAAATTCAAGGATGTAACAAGGCGGAAGAAGAAGAACCAACTAACGCTTTTGTTAAACACAACAAAATTACAGGTGTGAAATTGGGGTGTGGTTTACTTGTAACTTTACTACTGTACTTAGTTAACTTAGTATTACCTTGTAATTATCCACACTGACGCGATTACTGAATGAACCCATGATACGAAGAGATTTCTAAATTTCCATCCGTCGTCAGTTAATGATTTGGGTGGTCCGTATAACTTTACTAACCAGTTGACGAATTGAAAAAACAGAACAGAGACAAACAAGAAATACTGTCCATGTCTGACAGACACCGAATCTCTAATCAATGAGAAATCGTCTTCGTCGTTCATGTTGTAGCCTGTTGTCTCGTTTCCGGTAGCCATAGTGGAAGAGAGTTTGATTGTAACCGATAAAAACTAATTCGAATACTGGACATCGATTCTTGTGACATTCATTGAGTCCGAGTCCAGAGGTCTTGAACCTGTGGTGGTCATAGCAACGGGTTTGAAAGGAGCATGGAAATGTGCTACGAACTGATACGTCTTCTTTTGTCGTCACACTTCTACCGGGTTGTTGTCCAGTGTCGTTCGTGGTTTACTGTTTACGTCTTGAGCTGCTCTAGTGGCTTGGGTGATAGCTATTTTCTTCTTTTTGACAGGATTATGTTATGCTATGTAACCATCTTCCTCTTGCCTTCTCTCTTGATGTTGTGTTGTAGAAGACTGTATACTCAAATGTGGCGTTTAGTTGCATTCTTATTTAGTGGCCGAACCACTTCATTCTTTGTTTCTCAATGTAATTCAAGCTAGACTCTGTCCCAACTTTCTTTCTTATAAGCTGATGTTGGTGACTTTGTCTTTTCTGATGTTGTTGATAACTTTTCGTAGTCGCATTTCACATGTAATTTTATGCGTGACGTCACAAAACCCCCTCACCCTAATTCCGAAGGACATTAGCTTGTTCCAGTGGGGAGATGGACTTTAGCACCTCCGTGAACTAGTGATGTGTGTCGGACAGGGTCACACAAACCAGACATATTTCTGGGAAAGTGACATACAGAAATTTCAACCAAAAAAATAAATAAATATCGATATATAACTGTCTTGAGACTGAGTTCCATTGTCAGAATGAAGAGCATTGGCCAAATGGAAAATCAAGCCTGCTGGACGTCAAAATAAGATACCGTTCTGGAACGGATTGGTATTAAAATTGAGTTTCAAGTTAAGTCATCACCAGGTGTCGTGCCGGCTGGCGTAGGCGATCATGGATCTACAAATCTCTGTTCCTGGTGTTTGCTATTATTTTAGACGTTGACTCTCTTCCGTGCCATGAAGTCAGGCTATCCAAAATGTTCATAAATATCCAAATCCCTCGATTTTACCAGCTGTTACAATGTGTTCTAAGCATCTCCTCATCACATGTCCGAAAAATTATGATTGCTTCTTTCTGATATTGATAAGTTTTCTCTGTGTTTTGCTAGGCCTCCTTCAACATCTCCGCATTCGTCATTTTAGCAGTTCATTGTATTCTCATCATTTTTCTGCAAAAGCACATCTCTGTGGTCTCCAGAAATCTTTCTGTTTATATACTGTCCATGGCTCGAATCCGTATGTCTATATTGGCTCTATGTAGCACTGAATAAACTCTCATTCTGACCTCAATTGACAATGACTTGCATATAGTAATTCTCATTTTTTGGAACGCATTTTTGGTCTGCCCTATTCTGCCCTTTATTTCTGATTTGCATCTGATGTTATCGGGACTCCAAGGTAGTTAAATTGAGTTAAGTACTTTATTTATTTTAATTTCTTCTGTAACAGTTTCGTCCGTGTGTTGCCGGGACGCGCAAGGGGAGCAAAGAATAGTACCACTGCTACCTACAAGGCGTAAGAGGCGACTGATGTAGGGCCTAGGAAGCTACCCTAGTAAATAAAAAGCGTCGCAGAAATTTGATGTACTGGCCAACTTGTGGTGTATAACTGACACTACGTACAATCGCGCTTAGACTCAGATCACATACAAATCACACAGAGCGGTTAACAAGTGGTTGATACGGAGCATTCGAAGAAGAAGAATGTAACAGTGTAATAACGCTTTTATTATTTTATTTTCGCTTTTCCGACAGGATATGTAGTGGCAGTGACTTTTACTGGGATTCAATATTGTATCTTGCGTTTCTGATGTATGGTTGCTCTCTCTCTCTTTGAGTTTTTAACCAGGATTGTACCATAGGCCCTCAACCAACTCATGCCAAAGTCTTTCTATCTCTAGCTATCTCCTGCAGCTCTCTCCAGATCTGGTAGGTCTCAATAATAAAAACAGAAGACAAAGATCAATTTTTTAATAAAATGCGAGTATATTCAAGAATACAGTGACATAAGCAAGATATCGTATACCGACATTAAATGAGCTTAGTAAAGAATTAAACACCAACTTTAAAAGTGGCGAGGTCAGGAGGGAATAGTTTCGTAGCTACTTAATACACCTGTCAAAACCCAACAAAAATTATAAACATATAAGCAGTTTTACAATAATTGCAATGCAAAATGCAGTAGACAAGCTTCTGAAAAAGTTAGTGGTATGCAGACTGGAGAGATATTTGGAGGGACGCCGTATGTTTGCTTCCACCCTCGGCGGAATAAATAAACTTGGTGCAATGCTTCGATCACTGTATATGACGTCTTTGAAGGTTACCAGGCTGGTTTGGAGACATCCGCCGATGTACTTGATCTCGAGAATGCTTATAACAAAGTTCCAATCACGTACATAATACATATGCTTACGCTAATCAATATCGATCCACTGCTCATAAGATGGATTGCAAAGGGACCTGTTCGAGAGAAAAATGGCACTCAGGTGTTGTAATTGCTACTCCGTATCGAATACAATTTCACTAGGCCTACCGTAGATGTCACTATCTCCAATACTATTCAACTGATTCACAGTAATGATTACGAAGCAGCAATTATCTAGCAGGTGAAGGACACTGTTATTTGCAAACGGCATCATGGTGTACAGACAGGGAAGAAACAGGAACGAAAATGCTAGGAAGAACTGGATCGCATTATGGCATGGCGCGACCTCTCTTTTCAACTCCTGATGGCTTATGTTAGAAATCATACAACATTGGAAATGAAATGTTGTAATTTAGTTTTTAAAATACAAAACTTGGAATTCCATATTTTATTTCGACTTTTAAAAGCTGATGTTACTTTAACAATTCACAACCTAAATTATATTTAAAAATATTTGCCGTGCTATCAAAATTGCTAGCCAAATAGGTGAACTGTTCTGTTATTTTTATTATTTTGGATTCCAGGGTGATAACTACATTACTTGCCATAGGTGACTTCATTATATTTGTCTTTTCATAGCTTATCTGCAGTCCAACTTTTGATGCTATAGATGACAAGTTGTCTGTTTTTCTTTGCATATCTTGATTGTTTTGACTTAACCAGGCAATATCCTCTGCAAAATCCAAATCTTCCCGTTTACTATTTTTACTTAATCGACGCCAGTTTCATACCTGCAACGTTTTCTCATCACCCAGTCAATTGCCACAATGAAAAATAGTGGAGATAAAATACATACAAAATATTCTATTTTTATGGCATGATTCAGATATGACAATCTCAATATGACCAATCAAATCTGATACCATGCTACAGTATAACTACAGATGTGGTACATTAAAGTGTTGTTTTTTTTGTTTGTAAAATATTACAGTTACTCGTCTGTACAAATTTGCGCTCTGTCGGATAATATGTATAAACTTTGGCTGAAATACTGCTTCTGTGTTCTCACTAGATTGGGATTTCGCCCGAGTGGTTACCGGGGCCCAAATTGAGGTGTAAAGAATAGAACAACTGTTAACTGTAACGCATGTCGTAAGAGGTGATTAAGGATGTTGAAAGTGAGGCTAGCTACCACACACCGTAAAAAACACTAGATGGCTACAGAACGGAGAGCGAACCGAGTAAAGACTGGCTGAAACCGGACACATCGTCGAAGGATAAGCAACAGAACTCCAAATGGTGCTGAACATGTGACGTAAAACACACCAATGCTAAGGCTGCATGAATCAGATTTAAACATGAATAGAATTTATGGGGATATCTTGTACATCGGTCTGGGTGGTGATCGCGAGAGAGATTGGGATTTCGGATTCGCTAATAAAGGTCGTCGTCTGCCTAAGATTGCCTGCCACGCCATAGTTTGTCTTGGACGCTAGTGTAAGTGGGCCACCTTTTTATTCTCAGGTCTCCATCCTGTGGGTAGTTCTGTATGACATGCTCTGTCATAATACTTGATTTTCCACAGGTCGCTAGTGCATATCTTGAATCTGGTGTACATATGGTGTCTCATTCTGTTGTGACCCATCTGGAGGCAAAGTATGACAGTCTGGTCCCTTCTGGACAGTTGGTAATATCTATCATCCTTGGATCTAATAGGACGTGCTTGTCGTAAATACCAAAGGGAACTTTTTTGTATCTGACTCTCTGTCGATGCTTCACAAGATCCAAAAAAGCAGGTTTCAGTATGAGTAGATATGGTCTATAGAAGTTTCTAATCTCCAGAGGCTTACGTGGATCTACTGTCCTGGGCATGCAAGTGTTTGCGGCAATGAGAGAGCGGACAGGCTTGCATCAACAACTTCAATTGTTGGGGAGTTGAAGATGGATAAGGGGATGTTCTTCTGTCTCTTCGCGACTGCCTGTTAGATGAAAACACTAGAATAGATGTTGAATCGTTCCATCGATTTAAGCAGTTTGGAGTTACCCATTGTACGGGTAGAACTGGATGACTGATGGGCAGAGTCAGGAGGGTGTTAACCAGCGAGCCACATGAACCATCAGTGTGCATACTCTTCGATATCTGTTGGGGAGACTGAGCACCTATGAGTCTGCCCGAAGTGCAATGACGCAAGTAAAGCAATGTCCACAGGGACATTATCTACTCATGTTCTCGTCGCAAACCCCTCAGATCACAAAGAGTGATTAATTTGATTGATAAGAGCTGTGATCCGCGGCAATATAAGGCCAAGTAGCTCAGGTTGGAAATAGAAAATTCCTGTTTAATGGGTGCTTGTTTTTGTAAATGCTTGATAGGACACTGTAATGTTTTTTGCAATTTTTCCCAATTCTATGAATGCTGGCTATTTATAGATTAAACATATTAATGGTACTGATATTCCTTAATGTTAAACTTAACTTGTAACATAATATAACATTGATTTAACATGCTGTATTATTTTTAAATGAACTCTATATACAACAACACTGGAATGCATCATGTGACATTTCTGGTCTTATTTCTTATACTTTTTACCTGAGCGCGCTTGCCGTATGTTATCGGAGGCCACGATAAGAACGAACTCAAACAAGCAAACAAGCAAACAAGCAAACAAATGTGCCATACTAGAAATAATTCTAACACATTATGCGAATACTACCAAATAATACTTATCTACAACTACTTCTAACATATTATGCGAATACTATCAAATAATACTTATCTACAACTAGTTCTAACATATTATGCGAATACTATCAAATAATACTTATCTACAACTAGTTCTAACACATTATGTGAATGCTATCAAATAATATATATCTACAACTAGTTCTAACACATTATGCGAATACTATCAAATAATACTTATCTACAACTAGTTCTAACATATTATGAGAATACTACCAAATAATACTCATCTACAACTAGTTCTAACACATTATGCGAATACTATCAAATAATACATATCTATATGGCCTTTTTTCGTCTTTGCAGACGGTCAATTGGCAAGTGTTTTACTGTGACAACTTCTGAGTTTTCGCTTTTCTCTCTTGTCGTTCATCTCATACATAAGTCTCTTCTCAAAAGACTCTGTGTCCTTTCGCAATTTGGCTTTCCATACAACTCTGTCATCAGCTAGTTTTTCCCATGTGCTGGGACCTATAGAAAAGATTTTCATTGAGACTTTGCAGACATCTTAATATCTGAGTAGTGGTCTGCCCTGGGGCCTCTTCCCCTCCGAAAATTCACAGAACAACATTTGTTTTGGTATGCGGCACATTTTCATTCTTCTCACATGCCACAACCATCTTAGTCGTCTACTGCTGAGCAAGTCCATGATGGAAGGCAGATTTGCACGTTGCAGTACTTCAGAGTTGGTTATCTTGTTGTACCATCTGATGTTCATAATCTTGCGGAGACATCGTAGGTGAAAGATGTTAAGTCTCCTCTCGTGCCATATAGTAAATAACTAATTACGCAGGCTCGATATATTTGAATCTGCGTCTGCAATGTCAGTTTTGTGTTATCCCACGCTCGCTTTGATAGTTTGCCGAATGTAGTAGCCGCACTCCCTATACGAGTGTTGATTTCTTCATCAAGAGAAAGGCTGGCAGTGACCGCACTCCCTATACGAGCGTTGATTTCTTCATCAAGAGAAAGGCTGGCAGTGACCGCACTCCCTATACGAGCGTTGATTTCTTCATCAAGAGAAAGGCTGGCAGTGACCGTGGACCCAAGATAGCAGAAATTTTGAACTGGTGTTAATGGTTGCCATTTAAAGTGATATTTGTTGTGTTACCTCCTTGACATAATACAACTGTTTTGGAGACACTTATAGTCAGAGAAATTAGGTCTCATGCATTTGACAAATTATTGATTAGGCATTGCAGTGTAGTCTCACTGTGGGCAACTAAGGCAGCATCGTCAGCGAAAAGGAGGTCCTTGAGAAGAATTTCGTCGTTTTTGTCTTGGCTCTTAAGCGAGCCAAGTTAAAGAGTGAACCATCAGATCTAGTGCGGATGAAAACATCACCATCAGCGTTCCCTAAAGCGTGGTTCAAAAGGACTGCAAAGAAGATGCCAAAGAGAGTGGGAGCAAGGACACAGCCCTGCTTGACTCCACTCTTAACCTCGAAACTGTCAGATATGCTGTCATCGAACTGTATGCTGGCTTTCATGACCTCATGGAAGGAGACAATCAATTGGAGCAACTTGATCTACAACTAGTTCTAACACATGCGAATACTACCAAATAATACATGTCTACAACTAGTTCTAACACATGCGAATACTACCAAATAATACATGTCTACAACTAGTTCTAACACATGCGAATACTACCAAATAATACATGTCTACAACTAGTTCTAACACATGCGAATACTACCAAATAATACATGTCTACAACTAGTTCTAACACATGCGAATACTACCAAATAATACATGTCTACAACTAGTTCTAACACATGCGAATACTACCAAATAATACATGTCTACAACTAGTTCTAACACATGCGAATACTACCAAATAATACATGTCTACAACTAGTTCTAACACATGCGAATACTACCAAATAATACATATCTACAACTAGTTCTAACACATGCGAATACTACCAAATAATACATGTCTACAACTAGTTCTAACACATGCGAATACTACCAAATAATACATATCTACAACTAGTTCTAACACATGCGAATACTACCAAATAATACATATCTACAACTAGTTCTAACACATGCGAATACTACCAAATAATACATGTCTACAACTAGTTCTAACACATGCGAATACTACCAAATAATACATGTCTACAACTAGTTCTAACACATGCGAATACTACCAAATAATACATATCTACAACTAGTTCTAACACATGCGAATACTACCAAATAATACATGTCTACAACTAGTTCTAACACATTATGCGAATACTACCAAATAATACATATCTACAACTAGTTCTAACACATGCGAATACTACCAAATAATACATGTCTACAACTAGTTCTAACACATGCGAATACTACCAAATAATACATGTCTACAACTAGTTCTAACACATGCGAATACTACCAAATAATACATATCTACAACTAGTTCTAACACATGCGAATACTACCAAATAATACATGTCTACAACTAGTTCTAACACATGCGAATACTACCAAATAATACATGTCTACAACTAGTTCTAACACATGCGAATACTACCAAATAATACATGTCTACAACTAGTTCTAACACATGCGAATACTACCAAATAATACATGTCTACAACTAGTTCTAACACATGCGAATACTACCAAATAATACATATCTACAACTAGTTCTAACACATGCGAATACTACCAAATAATACATATCTACAACTAGTTCTAACACATGCGAATACTACCAAATAATACATGTCTACAACTAGTTCTAACACATGCGAATACTACCAAATAATACATGTCTACAACTAGTTATAACACATGCGAATACTACCAAATAATACATATCTACAACTAGTTCTAACACATGCGAATAGTACCAAATAATACATATCTACAACTAGTTCTAACACATGCGAATACTACCAAATAATACATGTCTACAACTAGTTCTAACACATGCGAATACTACCAAATAATACATATCTACAACTAGTTCTAACACATGCGAATACTACCAAATAATACATATCTACAACTAGTTCTAACACATGCGAATACTACCAAATAATACATGTCTACAACTAGTTCTAACACATGCGAATACTACCAAATAATACATGTCTACAACTAGTTCTAACACATGCGAATACTACCAAATAATACATGTCTACAACTAGTTCTAACACATGCGAATACTACCAAATAATACATATCTACAACTAGTTCTAACACATGCGAATACTACCAAATAATACATGTCTACAACTAGTTCTAACACATGCGAATACTACCAAATAATACATGTCTACAACTAGTTCTAACACATGCGAATACTACCAAATAATACATGTCTACAACTAGTTCTAACACATGCGAATACTACCAAATAATACATATCTACAACTAGTTCTAACACATGCGAATACTACCAAATAATACATATCTACAACTAGTTCTAACACATTATGCGAATACTATCAAATAATACATGTCTACAACTAGTTCTAACACATTATGCCGTATGCGAATACTATCAAATAATACATATCTACAACTAGTTCTAACACATGCGAATACTACCAAATAATACATGTCTACAACTAGTTCTAACACATGCGAATACTACCAAATAATACATGTCTACAACTAGTTCTAACACATGCGAATACTATCAAATAATACATGTCTACAACTAGTTCTAACACATGCGAATACTACCAAATAATACATGTCTACAACTAGTTCTAACACATGCGAATACTACCAAATAATACATATCTACAACTAGTTCTAACACATGCGAATACTACCAAATAATACATGTCTACAACTAGTTCTAACACATTATGCGAATACTACCAAATAATACATGTCTACAACTAGTTCTAACACATGCGAATACTACCAAATAATACATATCTACAACTAGTTCTAACACATGCGAATACTACCAAATAATACATATCTACAACTAGTTCTAACACATGCGAATACTACCAAATAATACATGTCTACAACTAGTTCTAACACATGCGAATACTACCAAATAATACTCATCTACAACTAGTTCTAACACATGCGAATACTACCAAATAATACTCATCTACAACTAGTTCTAACACATGCGAATACTACCAAATAATACTCATCTACAACTAGTTCTAACACATGCGAATACTACCAAATAATACTCATCTACAACTAGTTCTAACACATGCGAATACTACCAAATAATACTCATCTACAACTAGTTCTAACACATGCGAATACTACCAAATAATACTCATCTACAACTAGTTCTAACACATGCGAATACTACCAAATAATACATGTCTACAACTAGTTCTAACACATGCGAATACTACCAAATAATACATATCTACAACTAGTTCTAACACATGCGAATACTACCAAATAATACATGTCTACAACTAGTTCTAACACATTATGCGAATACTACCAAATAATACATGTCTACAACTAGTTCTAACACATGCGAATACTACCAAATAATACTCATCTACAACTAGTTCTAACACATTATGCGAATACTACCAAATAATACTCATCTACAACTAGTTCTAACACATGCGAATACTACCAAATAATACTCATCTACAACTAGTTCTAACACATGCGAATACTACCAAATAATACTCATCTACAACTAGTTCTAACACATTATGCGAATACTACCAAATAATACATGTCTACAACTAGTTCTAACACAGTATGCGAATACTATCAAATAATACTCATCTACAACTAGTTCTAACACATGCGAATACTACCAAATAATACTCATCTACAACTAGTTCTAACACATGCGAATACTACCAAATAATACTCATCTACAACTAGTTCTAACACATTACGCGAATACTACCAAATAATACATGTCTACAACTAGTTCTAACACAGTATGCGAATACTATCAAATAATACTCATCTACAACTAGTTCTAACACATGCGAATACTATCAAATAATACTCATCTACAACTAGTTCTAACACAGTATGCGAATACTATCAAATAATACTCATCTACAACTAGTTCTAACACATGCGAATACTATCAAATAATACTCATCTACAACTAGTTCTAACACAGTATGCGAATACTATCAAATAATACTCATCTACAACTAGTTCTAACACATGCGAATACTATCAAATAATACTCATCTACAACTAGTTCTAACACAGTATGCGAATACTATCAAATAATACTCATCTACAACTAGTTCTAACACATGCGAATACTACCAAATAATACTCATCTACAACTAGTTCTAACACATTATGCGAATACTATCAAATAATACTCATCTACAACTAGTTCTAACACATGCGAATACTACCAAATAATACTCATCTACAACTAGTTCTAACACATGCGAATACTACCAAATAATACTCATCTACAACTAGTTCTAACACATTACGCGAATACTACCAAATAATACTCATCTACAACAAGTTCTAACACATGCGAATACTACCAAATAATACTCATCTACAACTAGTTCTAACACATTATGCGAATACTACCAAATAATACTCATCTACAACTAGTTCTAACACATTATGCGAATACTACCAAATAATACTCATCTACAACTAGTTCTAACACATTATGCGAATACTATCAAATAATACATGTCTACAACTAGTTCTAACACATGCGAATACTACCAAATAATACATGTCTACAACTAGTTCTAACACATGCGAATACTACCAAATAGTACTCATCTACAACTAGTTCTAACACATGCGAATACTACCAAATAATACATATCTACAACTAGTTCTAACACATGCGAATACTACCAAATAATACTCATCTACAACTAGTTCTAACACATTATGCGAATACTATCAAATAATACATGTCTACAACTAGTTCTAACACATGCGAATACTACCAAATAATACATGTCTACAACTAGTTCTAACACATGCGAATACTACCAAATAGTACTCATCTACAACTAGTTCTAACACATGCGAATACTACCAAATAATACATATCTACAACTAGTTCTAACACATGCGAATACTACCAAATAATACTCATCTACAACTAGTTCTAACACATGTGAATACTACCAAATAATACTCATCTACAACTAGTTCTAACACATTATGCGAATACTACCAAATAATACTCATCTACAACTAGTTCTAACACATTATGCGAATACTACCAAATAATACTCATCTACAACTAGTTCTAACACATTATGCGAATACTACCAAATAATACTCATCTACAACTAGTTCTAACACATGCGAATACTACCAAATAATACTCATCTACAACTAGTTCTAACACATTATGCGAATACTACCAAATAATACTCATCTACAACTAGTTCTAACACATTATGCGAATACTACCAAATAATACTCATCTACAACTAGTTCTAACACATTATGCGAATACTACCAAATAATACTCATCTACAACTAGTTCTAACACATTATGCGAATACTACCAAATAATACTCATCTACAACTAGTTCTAACACATTATGCGAATCTTCTTCTACTTCTTTTGTCGTCACACTGTTACCAGGTTGTTGCCCAGTGTCGTGGTTTTCTGTTTTGTCTCGTGCTGTTCCGGTGGCTTGTGTGATTGTTATTTTTGTTTTTTTCACAGGATTCTGCTACGCTATCTAGCCATCTTTTCCGTGGTTTTACTCTTGCCTTCGTTCCCGATGTTCTGTTGTAGAAGAATCTGTATACTGTAGGGTTTGGATGCATTCTTATTAAGTGGCCAAACAACTTATTTCTTTGTTTCTCAATGTAATTGAAGCAAGGTTCTGTGCCAACTTTCTTTCTTATGCTGATGTTAGTGATTCTGTCTTTTCTTGTGTTGTTGGTAACTTTTCGCAGGCAACACATTTCACATGTAGTTATTTTTGTGACTGCGCTTTGCACATTGTCCATGTTTGGCTCTGGTAACACAAAGTAGGTATAAAAATGCTGTTGATTATGCGAATACTACCAAATAATACTTATCTACAACTATAGTTCGTTCTAAAATTCGTGATCACACTAAGGTTTAATTTGTACGAAATCTATCTGATGGTTACAAGTAATTTTTTGCATGCAGTCTTATATATCTCATACGTTACGAATCCATGTTTAACTAATTGGTAGGTAGATTAGTTGATGCAAAAAAACGATTTTTGTTATATAATTTTGCATAAGCACAACAAAATGATAAACAAAGTTTAGAATTTACAGTAATACACAAAATGGTGGCGAATGTTTGCAAAGGCGTAACACTATTACATATTATAAAAAGCAATGTGACATGGTTAGCTTTTTCTTCATAAGTGTTTTTATGTTGATATTATCTTTGGCGATCAACTTGACGTACCTTTGGTAGTTGTTGCCAGTCCCTGGTATTGTGAGGCAATTGGTGAAGGTGAATGGGATGTTAGCTATTAGATTCGGAGTCTGAAGAGTCGAAGAGATTAACTATTGCTGCGGGCTGGAGAAAATACAAACCATCTCGTTGCCAATATGCCTCTTCTTCTCGGAGCACATGCTCTTCACATTTGTTCCAGTACTCTATATCTATTTTTGCGAGGGCATCACGTGTTAGGACTTTTACATCACGATGTTTGAAAGTCTTGTTTACTGCTGCAACTTGACCTTTGACTGCAGCTCACACAAGTTCAATGGGATTGAGATGTGAATGGTAAGGTGGTAATCGAAGAGAAGTGTGGCCGTGCTCAGCAATGACTTTATCGATTATAAAAATCTTTGACTTCTTAGTCTGTCTCACCAGTTGCAACAACTCAGTTTTGAAATTGTTGCAACAAAACGATATATTTTCTTTTGCAAGCCACGCCATGATGTCTTGTTTTGTGCTTGATGAGGTGGGAATTTTGTCTGCATGCGCCACTACATTATGATAGGAGGCATTGTCCATTACAATACACGACGACCTATCCAGAGCAGGCAGAAGTGTGTTCGCTAACCAATCCCTGAAAATAAGTCCGTTCATTTCGGTGTGGTAGTCCCTACCATCTGTAGACAGTGCTTGAAAAGAAGTTCTGCGCCACTGACAAGACCATTTGCTTTGCTGCCTGCATGACCTATCACAATGCGTTGCCCCTTGCTGCTTGAAATTTCCCTTTTCTTAGTTCCGTCTAGTGATTGCCGTTCTTTATCAAACGTATGGTGAGCATTTACCCACGATTCGTCCTACGCTTCCGTATACAATATCGTAACCTTCCGTCCTACGCTTCCGTATCTCCCGCAGATATTTGCATCGTGCAGCTATCAGATGCGTTTTCTCACAAACTATATTCCGACCTGTACTAGATTTCCGAAAAGTGAAACCGCTGCACCTAACAACTCTCCAAAAGGCGGTTTTAGATATATCAATATCACATTGAATTCGCAGACGTGATTTCAATTTACGTAGTGTAACCACATCATTTGCCTTAAACATTTTATGAATCTCTCTCACAATAACATGTTTATCGAAATCGTCAGTTTTCCGTTTCCGGCCTTTTCTGTGTTCCTTACGTTCATCACTACAGTCCTGTTCTATCCAACGGTAAAATGACATTCTACTTATTCCAAGAGCATGTTGTGTTCTCCTCTTCGGGTCTTGTAAGTTGTAATATAAGCTACCACGTCTGGCTTCTCTGCAGAAGTAGCAATACAGTTGTGCAGTCACCTTCTGCATGGTAGTGAATTTACACTTCAAACTCATTTCTAATACTGATAATAAAATAGTACCTTCCGTTTCAAGTAATGCAAATAAATGGTTTGTGACACGCCAATGACAATCTTTCACATACAGTGTGAAATGATTAATTTCACGGGATTCCTGATTTTAACTACTGCTGAATTGCACGTGGAGCGCACATTGGCATCTTGACGTCAATCCTTCACTTTCGTACCGTTAAAGTTCTAAAATCATACCAAATCAACATCGCTGTTAAATTAGTAATAACATATAATTCAAATCTTACATAACTAAAGGTTTGGGTGGGCAAAAATACTTTTAGAACGTCGTCACTGTTACCTATATAAAAATGCAAAATCAAGAATTTATGTCAAGTGGATGATTTTATATCGGTCGGTAAAGATGATCACGAATTTTGGAACGAACTTTGGCATCAAATGGCTTAGTAACAGCAGACTATTTGATCTTGACTTTGCCGATGACGTGGCCATATTGAATTCAACCACACAAGCAACCCACAAACTAACGAGCAATCTTTGCACACTTGCAGAACAGGTTGGTCTCCAGATTAATTCTGCAAAGACCAAAATTATGGACCTCACAAACTCGACAGACAACATCGTAACAAATGGCCAAACACTGTGGAAAAAGTTAAACATTTTACATATTTGGGTAGTAAAGTGTCAAACAACGGAGACACGATGAAAGAAATAAACTCTCGTATTGCTATAGCAGCTAGTGCCTTCACTAAGTTAACATATATCTGGCAATCTCAAGACCTTAGTATATGTACAAAAGTTAAATTGTTTAGGTCCTGTGTGATTCCTGTACTGACCTACGGTTGTGAAACTTGGAAACCAACAAAGAAAATTGATAAGAAACTGGACAGCTTTGAGAATAAATGTTTCAGAAAATTGCTAAAAGTAAAATGGAGTGATTTTGTTTCTAACAACACAGTGAGAGATAGAGCACAGCAACAACCCCTATCAAATATTATAGGAAACGAAGGTGGAAATATTTAGGCCATGTTCTTAGATCAGCCGAAAAGAGACTAAATTGACAAGTCCTTAGTAGTCACCAGTTTGGAAAAGAAAACGTGGAAGATCTAAGACCACTCTTCGACGAACAATCCTACAAGAAAGTAAACTATTGGGATGTAAAACCATACAAAATCTCTAACTGCTAGCAAAGAACCGCATCACATGAAGATCTTTCTTCTTCTTTCGATCGTTCTAAAGCAGTTTTTATCATTCTAATGTGATATATAAACAGCCAAACATCATAACGTAATGTACGTGCACCAGTCTTCAGCACCTATTGGAGCACAGTTGCTTATCCTTGGGTGGGTGGGGTGTTCGATTTCAGCCAGCGTTTGTGTGCGGTACGCTTTCCGCTAGCCTTTGGCTGTCCCCAGCCAAAAACCACCACAAAGCAGCGGGTTGCCCTTTTCTTTCAGGGCAGAGACCCTTAGACGGCCTGCCCTCCGGGCTTATGAACGCCATCTACCCAGCAAAACCGGTCGTTTTAGTGAACACCTTGGTTTGCCGCCCGTTCAGGTGTGTTTACGGTTTACTTCGCTAGCCTTTAATTGTCCCCAATCAAACCACAAGACAGCAGTAGTTCCCTGCGAGCGGAAACGCGCACTGGCTTTAGTTCTGCTGGGCTTTCCAGTTTCTCTGCACATTTGGGTAGGACGTACACCCTCTGTTCTGCCATGCCTGCCGCTGCCACGCTTGCACTGGTTTTGCCTCTGCTAGGCTTTCCAGTTGTTCTGCTCATGTGGGTGGGACGCACACCCTCTTGTCTGCCACGCTTGCCGCTGCAGTGCTTGCCTCACATTCCCCACTTGCTGTGCCGGTATGCCCCTCGATGGGGCCCACTATGGCTTTGCCAGCGTGCGTACTCGCTCTGCCCTGGTACCTACCTCACCATTTCCGTAAATTCCCACTTGACTGTCCGACTTCGGGGAAACCAAGTTCGCCCCATGATGCCCACGTGCAACTCAACTCGACTGCCGACATACTCATCGGCTCTAGTGAGACGGCTAAAGAGAGCATGCTTGGGCTCCGATTTTCGCCACACGCGGGTCAACGTCTCTTCGGGTCGTGCCCCCATCTCTGTGATGGGGGCCAGTTCTTTAACCTATGTGGCCCAGCTTGCGGTTCAACTCGACACCCATCATATTCATCGGCTCTAGAGAGGCGGCCCAAGAGAGAGCATGCTCGGGCTCCGAATTTCGCCACACGCGGGTCAACGTCCCTTTGATGGTTTTGATTCGTGCCCCCATCTCTGTGATGGGGCTAGACTTTTGACCTATATGGACCAACTCATCACCAAGCATACTCATCGGCTCAAGAGAGGTGCATCAAGAGAGAGAATGCGCGGGATCCGAGTTCCGCCCCGCGAGATTCCACATGTGTCGTTCTAGCTTTTCCCATCGGCCGGGAGAGGCGAGCATTAATAGTCACTCTGGGAGTTCGCTCGTCTGTGTTGCGAGAGGATCTTATCAAGCATGACTACCTTTGCATCTCTACTTGCCCCAGAGTAGCTCTCCCACTTACCTGCCTCCTGCCTGTACCTGCCTCTTAGCCAGACCGGAACTACCGTCTGTTACCAGGGACACCACTTGAAGGTGAGAGCAGGGGATTAGAGCCATCTCCCTAATCCTGGCGCGCCGCTTCCTTGCGCCTTTGACCCCACATGGAGATCTAAAACCTCTGCCATATGTGCCGCCTTTGGCACGAATGAAACAAACTAAAAAACTAAACAAGTATAGTTCGTTCCAAAATTCGTGATCATCGTTACCGACCGATATAAAATCATCCACTTGACATAAATTCTTGATTTTTGCATTTTTATATAGGTAACAGTGACGACCTTCCAAATGTATTTTTGCCCACACAAGCCTTTAGTTCTGGTAGATTTTTATTATATGTTATTACTATAATTACAGCGATGTTGATTTGGTATACTTGTCGAAGTTTTACAGTACGACTGTCAAGTTTGTCTATAACTAAGCATTTCCGTGTTCCACATGCAATTCAGTACAGTCAAAATCGGGAATTCCATGGAATTAATCAGTTCACAATGTTTACTACCGACTGTCATTGGCGTATGTATGCAACATTTACTTTCATTTATAGAAGTGGAAGGTATCATTTGTTCACTATGTCACCTTTCTTTTTATAATATGTAATAGGGATACACCTTTGCAAACATTCGTCACCATTTTGTGTATTAATGTAAATTCTAAACTTGGATTATCATTTTGTTGTGCTTATGCAAAGTTAAATAACAAAAACGTTTTTGCATCAACTAAGCTACCTACCAATTAGTTAAACATGAATTCGTAAGGTCGTGAGGTATATAAAACTGCATGCAAAAAATTACATGTATCCATCAGGTAGATTTCGTACAAATTAAACCTTAGTGTGTACGCGAATTTTGGAACGAAAGTGATCGGTTTTCTTTATGGTAGCAAACACAGATTTTCGGAAAATCATGGTTTGGGGTTAGGTTGTATTTTAATTTATTAAATAATAAATGCAGGTTACGAATGATTTTGGTGGGCCTGACCCTCTGGCCCTTAATGACGAGCCGCCTCTGCTACCAAATAATACTTATCTACAACTAGTTCTAACACATTATGCGAGTACTATCAAATAACACTTATCTACAACTAGTTCTAACACATTATGCGAATACTACCAAATAACACTTATCTACAACACATAAAGATTTGCGATATCAATTGAATAATATTGTTAGATAATTTATTTGCCAATTATTAAAGACTTGTTATTCTCAGTGAACAAGTCTTAAAGATTGTATTATATTTTCACTGGTTTCAAACAATGCTTGATGCTCTCACTGGACAAGAAGTCTCAAACATTGCTTGATGCTCTTATTGGACGAGAAATTTCAAACATTGCTTGATTCTGTTATTGGACAAGAAATTTCAAACATTGCTTGATGCTATCATTAGACAAGTCTCAAACATTGTTTGATGTTCTCATTGGTCAAGTCTCAAACATTGCTTGATGATCTCATTAGACAAGAAATGCCAAATATTGCTGAATCTCTCATTGGACAAGTCTCCAACATTGCTTGATGTTCTCATTGGACAAGAAATGTCAAATATTGCTGAATCTCTCATTGGACAAGTCTCCAACATTGCTTGATGTTCTCATTGGACAAGAAATGCCAAATATTGCTGAATCTCTCATTGGACAAGTCTCCAACATTGCTTGATGTTCTCATTGGACAAGAAATGCCAAATATTGCTGAATCTCTCATTGGACAAGTCTCCAACATTGCTTGATGTTCTCATTGGACAAGAAATTTCAAACATTGCTTGATGCTCTCATTGGACAAGAAATTTCAAACATTGCTTGATGCTCTCATTTGACAAACATTTTCAAACATTGCTTGATGTTTTCATTGGACAAGAAATGTCAAATATTGCATGATGCTCTCATTGGACAAAAAGTCACAAACATTGCTTGATGCTCTAATTTGACAAGAAGTCTCAAACATTCTTTGATACTCTCATTGGACAAGATTCTCAAACATTCTCTGATGCTCTAAGTGGACAAGAAGTGACAAACATTGCCTGATGCTTTCATTGGACAAGAAATTTCAAACATTGCTTGATGCTCTCATTGGACAAATCTCAAACATTGCTTGATGCTCTCATTGGATAAGAAATTTCAAACATTGCTTGATGCTGTCATTGGACAAGTCTCAAACATTGCTTGATGCTCTCAATGGACAAGTCTCAAACATTCCTTGATGCTCTCAATAGACAGGTCTCAAACATTGCTTGATGCTCTGTTTCTGTTCATAGTTCAGATGGCTGTGAAGATCTTGAAGAACGACAATCCTTGTATCATCAAGCACATCATGCAGATAGTCAGGTATAGCATAGACTTGAGATTCTTCTACTAATACAAACACACGACCTTGATTAACTGTTGTCACAGAGTGACTTGCATACTGCAAATAGAAAGACACAACTTTCAACTCAATTTATGATTTTAATAAATGGTACTCAGACATTTTTGAAGATAGCAGACAAGTTTGGTTAGAAATGCATATTGAACAAAGACAGGTATATAAAGTATTACATAAATAACGAAAAATTAATGACTAAATATGATAATAAACAACACATCTTAATTTATCATGACTTATGTAATACTGTATATACCTGTCTTTGTTCAATTTACTCAGTATTACCGCAGTTTTACCGCAGTATTACCGCAGTAACCCACGGTTTTCTCCAGAACTAATCCGATCCGGTCTGACCACGTCAGATTTGTAAATTTTTGTACATCGCGTTTGATATGCAAAGGGAATTTAATAGAATAAACGGGAAGTTAATTTAGGAGGTATTTAGAGGGAGCAATGCTACTCCGATACAGTGGTTACCAAGTAAAAGGCAGTTCATACAAAAGGCCGACCTAAGAAATAACAGGCATTGAAAAACGCTATTTATGAAGCCCACACAAAAGCCCGTTCTAGAAATTTCTTCTTATCCTGACGCTATGATGCAAAACAGGATTAGAGAAAGTAGTAGTAAGTAGGAGGACGTTAAACAGAATAAAAAGGTATTTAATTTAGGAGATATTTAGAGAAAGTTTAACAGAATGAAAAGGAGGTTAATTAAGGAAGAAATCAGATGAAGTTTCACAAAAGAAGTTTATGAATGTCATTGTAAAGAAACATTTTAGGTGTTGTTCAAATTTATGAATAATTACAAAACAAAGGCTGAAAAATAGTTTTGTTTTTACCTTCATGGTAATGTCAGCCAAGTCGTAATGATTCAGGAATGTTCTAGAGAGAACTAGAACCACTCGCCAGCTATTTCTAATAGCATCAATAAACTGTTGATCTATGGGTCCTTGCAGAAGGTCTCTCTGATGAATAAATGTGTTCAGTTTGAGAACCTCTTCCAAGTACCTGTTTGTGACAAATGGAGATCAATACAGTTATTTTTAGATGATAAAGTTATTTTCAGTTCTTCTTTTTCTTTTGTCGTCACACTGCTACCGGGTTGAAACTCATGGCAGAGTTTCTCTACACTCGCTCGAGGAGTTGAAGACAGAGATTCATGGCATGCTTTTGTGCTGATGTCTCACAGTGACACCCCAATGACCCTAATGGGTTATGGGCTTTATTATTATTATATTATACCGGGTTGTTGCCCAATGTTGTGGTTTTCTGTTTTTGTCTTGCGCTGTTCTGGTGACTTGAGTGATTGTTATTGTGCTCTTTGGCAGGATTCTGCTATGCCATCTAATCGTCTTGTTTGTGGTATTCCTCTTGTCTTCTTTCCTGATTTTCTGTTGCAGAAGACTCTGTATACAGTGGAGTTTGGATGCATTCTTATTAAGTTTCCAAACTATTTCGTTCTTTGTTTCTCAATGTAATTCAAGCAAGGTTCTGTCCCAAATTTCTGTTTTATGCTGATATTGGTGACTGTCTTTTCTGATGTTGCTGGTAACTTTTCGTATGCATCGCAACGAGCAAAATGATAAAATGACAATACTAGACATACACTAGAAAAGATACACCAGTAACAGACACATATACATCACATAAGCCACACAATCCTTGCATACAAAATAACAATAACAGACATAAACTAGAAATGATACACCAGTAACAGAAACACATACATCACAGAAGCCATACAATCCTTGCATACAAAATAACAATAACAGAAAGACACTAGAAATGATACACCAGTAACAGTCACACACATACATCACAGAAGTCACACAATCCTTGCATACAAAATAACAATAACAGACATACACTAGAAAAGATACACCAGTAACAGAAACACATACATTACAGAAGCCACACAATCCTTGCATACAAAATAACAATAACAGACATACACTAGAAATGATACACCAGTAACAGACACACATACATCACATAAGCCACACAATCCTTGCATACAAAATAACAATAACAGACAGACACTAGCAATTATACACCAGTAATAGACACACATACATCACAGAAGCCACACAATCCTTGCATACAAAATATCAGAACTTACTTTCTCAATTTATTTCTGACAAATCGATAGTCATCATCAGCGTAGCCAATGAAAACCCTTATTTTGTAATCCTCTGGTTTCATTGGTCCAATTCTTTTACCAAATATTGCTCGTAGAAAGGCTTCAATTGAAGTACGGAACCTGGCGAAGAGATATGCTAATAGGAAGGCAGCACTCATTAAGGAAGCCAACACCAGAGAAATCATCAGGAAGATTCTGTAAACAATAATTAATCAAAAGTTTTAATATTGTGTTCAGTGGTTATTTTTTTATTATTTCATCAACACCATTAAGAACATCAGAAAAGACAGAGACACCAACATCAGCATAAGAAAGAAAGTTGACACAGAACCTTGCTTGAATTATATTGAGAAACACAGAATGAAGTGGTTTGGCCACTTAATAAGAATGCATTCAAACTCCACAGTATACAGAGTCTTCTACAACAGAACTTCAAGAAAGATGGCGAGAGGATGACCACAAAAATATGGATAGATGGCATAGTAGAATCCTATAAGAGAGAAAAAATAACAATCACCCAAGCCACCAAAACAACGCAAGACAAAAAAAAAGCACGACACTGGGCAACAACCCGGTAACAGTGTGACGACAATAGAAAGAATAAGAAAGAAGAAGATTAAGATCAAGGACACTATTGAATCAAACATGCAGCCAACTAATCCTATAGTAGGTCAGTCGTCCACAAGAGAATCTTGTATAGAGCTGTGAACTGTTACTATTGAATCAAACATGCAGCTAACTAATCCTATAGTAGGTCAGTCGTCCACAAGACAAACTTGTATAGAGCTGTGAACTGTTACTATTGAATCAAACATGCAGCCAACTAATCCTATAGTAGCTCAGTCGTCCACAAGAGAATCTTGTATAGAGCTGTGAACTGTTACTATTGAATCAAACATGCAGCCAACTAATTCTACAGTAGGTCAGTCGTCCACAAGAGAAACTTGTATAGAGCTGAGAACTGTTACTATTGAATCAAACATGCAGCCAACTAATTCTATAGTAGCTCAGTCGTCCACAAGAGAATCTTGTATAGAGCTGAGAACTGTTGTACTGCTAAGGCAAGTTGTGTGAAAAGACAGACCACACACATGTCATGCGTGTTTCACCTGTGGTAGGAGATTGCATCCTAGGATTGGACTATACTTGTAATTTAGAACACCAAGTAATGGAGCATGTGGTCACTAGATTTATTATTAATTCCTCCCCGCTCCTCGTGGAGCATACGACCTCAACAGTTGTTCACCACTCTTCTCTGTCTCTGACTGTTTTCTTTATGATCTGACAGGATAGTCGAGCACTCTTCTCTGTCTCTGACTGTTTTCTTTATGATCTGACAGGATAGTCGAGCACTCTTCTCTGTCTCTGACTGTTTTCTTTATGATCTGACAGGATAGTCGAGCACTCTTCTCTGTCTCTGACTGTTTTCTTTATGATCTGACAGGATAGTCGAGCACTCTTCTCTGTCTCTGACTGTTTTCTTTATGATCTGACAGGATAGTCTAGCACTCTTCAGTTTCTCAAGAAGACTTCGTCTCCAGGACTGTTTATGGCGTCCTTATTTTCGTTTTCCTTGCGGGTTCCACTCAAGTGCTTGTCTAGTGAAACTCGACTGTATCTTCCATAGGGTTTGTCCGACACATCGCCATTTTCTCCTCTTGACCTTGGTCAACATGGATTCCTGTCCAATTCTTATCCACAGGTCTGTCTCATTATCACACAGTCTCACAATCTACTAATAAGTCAGTTCTCTCTCACACATGCACAATCTCACAGCTACTAATAAGTCAGTTCTCTCACACAATCTCACAGTTACTAATAAGTCATTTCTCTCTCACACACACATTCTCACATCTACTAATAAGTCAGTTCTCTCTCACACATGCACAATCTCACAGCTACTAATGAGTCAGTTCTCTCTCTCTCACACACAATCTCACATCTACTAATAAGTCAGTCTCTTTTACACACACACACAATCTCACATCTACTAATAAGTCAGTTCTCTCTCACAAACACACAATCTCACATCTACTAACAAGTCAGTTCTCTCTCACACGCAATATCACATCTACTAATAAGTCAGTTCTCTCTCACAAACACACAATCTCACATCTACTAATAAGTCAGTTCTCTCTCACAAACACACAATCTCACATCTACTAATAAGTTAGTTCTCTCTCACACACAATATCACATCTACTAATAAGTCAGTTCTCTCTCACAAACACACAATCTCACATCTACTAATAAGTCAGTTCTCTCTCACACACACAATCTCACATCTACTAATATGTCAGTCTCTCTTCACACACAATCTCACATCTACTAATAAGTCAGTTCTCTCTCACACACAAATCTCACATCTACTAATAAGTCAGTTCTCTCTCCACACACGCAATCTCACATCTACTAATAAGTCAGCTCTCTCTCACACACACGCAATCTCACATCTACTAATGAGTCAGTTCTCTCTCACACACACAATCTCACATCTACTAATGAGTCAGTTCTCTCTCACACACACAATCTCACAGCTACTAATTAGTCAGTTCTCTCTCACACACACGCAATATCACATCTACTAATGAGTCAGTTCTCTCACACACACGCAATCTCACATCTACTAATAAGTCAGTTCTCTCTCACACACACAATCTCACATCTACTAATGAGTCAGTTATCTCTCACACACGCAATCTCACAGCTACTAATGTCAGTTCTCTCTCTCATACACGCAATCTCACAGCTACTAATAAGTCAGTTCTCTCTCACACACACAATCTCACATCTATTTATAAGTCAGCTCTCTCTGACACACACACACACACACACAATCTCACATCTATTAATAAGTCAGCTCTCTCTCTCTCACACACACACACACACACACACACACACAATCTCACATCTACTAATGAGTCAGTTCTCTCTCTCACACACACAACCTCACATCTACTAATAAGTCAGTTCTCTCTCACACACACAATCTCACAGCTACTAATGAGTCAGTTCTTTCTCACACACACAATCTCACATCTACTAATGAGTCAGTTCTCTCTCACACACACACAATCTCACATGTACTAATTAGTCAGCTCACACACACAATCTCACAATATATTAACTACAGATTCTAATTCTTTCCCTACCTGCCCTGGCATAGTCTTGAATATGTTGGAATATCTGAGAGCTCTCCGACATGGACACTCTGTCCATCATCTGACCAACACATTTTTGTTGTCGAATAATGAACTATCACTCGTGTTGTGAATCTCCACACTGTCAACAAAATAAGAAACATTCACTATTACAGTCACAAATATTAATCTTTAAAATTGGACGCCTGTATGACAAAGAACACTAATAATAACGAAAGCAGACTTTCATGCAAAAATCAATCAGAGGCGACATACCATGAACCCTGCAAGCAAAAGCAAAGGAAACATTTTTATACAATGTGGTATATAGAGTAATACGGCGTTGGGCTCGTATTTTTCATTGACCGTCGGCGCACGATGGGTGGTGTGGTCAACATAACACCAGCCTCTTTACTTCCCAGTGCTTTTCCTAGAACCCAATTGAGGCTGGGTCGATCTGAGAGCCGTTGCAGTTGGACAAAATTCCACACCCACTGTATAATTGAATCTGGACTAGGGGATTACTATAGTAGGAGATTGTGTTCTAGGATTGGACTCTACAGTCATCTCCGCACACACCAACGAGGTGCAGCATCACACGTCTGAGACTGTTATCATCATCGCTTGCGATGGAAGGCTATTATGGGTCTGCCCGGAATGCAATGATGTCGGTTTAGTAACCAATAATTTTCGAAATGCTGTTTTTACTGAGTCTATTCTACAATTTATTTCTGATCTGTATCTAACATCTGATGTTATCATGATTGTATCTACCATCTGATGTTATCATGATTGTATCTAACATCTGATGTTATCATGATTGTTTTTTCTTCTTCTTCTTCGAACGCTCTACATCGACCACTTCTTAAACCTCACTGTGTGATTTGTATGTGATCTTAGCCTAAGAGCGTTGTTCCAGTTATGCGACTACAAGTAGACCAGCACATCTGATTTCTGCAACGCTTTTATTTACTAGGTAGCTTCCTAGGCCCCTACCTTAGTCGCATCTTACAACATGCCTTGTAGGCGCAGTGTTACTATTCTTTGCTCCACTTGCGAGCACAGGCAACACATGGGCAGCTCCTCAGTTTAACTCCTGTTTTAACGAATGTGCTAATAATAAGATTTTAAGAATATAAAATTTAACTTTATAGTACCGAGTCTACTAAAGCAATGTGTTATAGTACCAAGTCTACTAAAGCAATATGTTATAGTACCAAGTCTACTGAACTAATGTGTTATAGTACCGAGTCTACTGAAGCAATGTGTTATAGTACCAAGTCTACTGAAGCAATATGTTACAGTACCGAGTCTACTGAAGCAATATGTTATAGTACCGAGTCTACTGAAGTAATGTGTTATATCTGATTGGTCATTGGGTAACTCGTCAGAGCTGATACATTCCTGTTTAATAATAATAATTCCTCTAGTACCGTTATACGTTATGTAGGACATATAAGAAATTTCGCCATACCGCTCAATCCTGGGCAACTCGCTCAATCTCCTCCATGGAACTGAGACCGTTATTTCTTGTCTCCTTAAGCAAACTTCGTTTGAGGGTCTCCTTAGCTCATTCTCTCTGTCTTGAACCCTTACACCCGAGTGGTTAGCGGAGCCCAAAATTGGGGTGTAAAGAATAGAACCACTTTACCTGCCATGCATGTCGTAAGAGGCGACTAAGAAGGTTGGAGGGGAGCTAGCTACCCCACACCGTAAAAAGACACTAGATGGCTACAGAACGGAGAGCGAACCGAGTAAACGCTGGGTGAAACTGGACACATCACCGAAGGCTAAGCACCAGAGCTCTAAATGGTGCTGAAGATGTGGCGTAAAAGACACAATCCTAAGGCTGCATGAATCAGATTTCAACATGAATAGAATTTATGGGAAGGTCTGGTACATCGGTCTGGGCGTTGATCGCGAGAGAGAACCCTTTGCATCCCACTTCAATGCCTGCCTTGATATTCATTGATCTTTTCTTCTCAAAGTATGTTCAACATATCTCCATCTTCTCCTTCTTATAACAGTTTTCACTAGTGATTGACCCGACATTTCTCTGATTTCATCACCTCTCCTGAATTCGTTCCATTTTATGTTCATTATTTTTCGCAGACATCTATTTTCAAATGCATTCAACTTGCATTCTATATCTTTAATCATTTTCCAACTCTCGCTGGTATATGTTAGGATTGATACAACTTTTGAATTGAAAATTCGTAATTTAGTTTTAATACTATATAACTTGCAGTTCATTATTTTATTTAGACTTTTAAAAGCTGATGTTGCTTTGACACTTCGCAGCATAATTTCGTTTTAAACATTTCCTGTATTCCTAATCAAAATTGCTACCTAAATAGGTGAACTGCTGAATACTCACCCAAAAAATCGATCTTTGAGCAGACACACGCTATGCCGTTGTCATGAAGTAACAGGTGAAAGTAATCTACCAAAGCTGCATGATTGTTGAGATTCTCCATCTCTTTTTGAGTTAAAAATAAAATGGCGTTTTCTGACAGATCCAGAACTTGTAACTTGGGGGTTGTGGTCAGATCGAATGGAATGTTTGAGAATCTGTTCTTAGACAGGATAACATGTGTGACATTAGGAGTTGATGTGAAAGTTGTAGCAGGGAACGTATCTGAGTTGAGCTTATTGTTGGAGACATCAAGATATCTCAAGTTGGTGAGGTTACGGATCAGACGCTGGATTGAAAGAGTTTTAAATATTGTTTCTGGTTTAACGCCACTAAACACAAAGACTTGTACTCCGTAAAATGTGTCTAATAGATGGTCTGCAATATTGAATGAACTTCCAGTAAGGTCCAGTACTTTGAGATTTTCAACTCCGTATATAACACCTTTAGCTGTGAGAAAATAGTTGTTGATCCAATAAAATTCCTCAAAGTTGTTGCAACTTTTGCATACTAGTGTCAAATTGCCAATCGTAACTGGTGTAATTATCATATTAATAATCTTCCCCTTTTTTAGTGACGGCGGAAAGTAATAGGTGATATTGCCTTTGAGGAGAAGGTTTGACTTGATAAGCTGATTCAGTGACAATGTTGTGACTGATGAATTGCTTAAAGTGTGTGTGTCATGGTAGCCTGTTCTGTGGTAAGAGTTGTTCTTCCAGTTGCTCATTATCTCAATAATAGTGTTGTTGTTGTAACTTTCATTTCTGGATTCTGTCTGTGTTTGTATTTGGCTGCTGGATTCTGGAGGTGCTTGTATTTGGCTGCTGGCTCCTGGCTGTGTTTGTTTTTGGCTGCTGAATTCTGACTGTGTTTGTATTTGGATGCTATATTCTGTTTGTGCTTGTATTTGGTTGTTGAGCGGTGGTTGTGTTTTTATTTTGCTGTTGGTTTCTATCTGTGTTTTCGTTTGACTTCTGGCTTCTGGCTGTATTTGTATTTCGCTGCTAGATTCTGTCTGTGTTTGTATTTGACTGCTCACTCCTGACTGTTTTTGTACATGCTTGCTGGATTCTGGTTGCATTTGATTGCTGCTAATAGTTTCACTGTTAAGATTATTGTTAAAATGTGTTATTTGACCATTCCCTGCCTCACTTTTGTCCCATGAAAGCGTATAATTAAATAACTTTGGATACTGGCTACTTTCTGATGACGAAACAGAAGACAAACTAATCTCGCTGAGATATTTTAACTTTCGAAATTCCGGAAAATAATTTAGCCAATAAATATTTTCCAACATATTTTTTGATAAATCAAGGGTTCTCAGACATTTTCTCCATGTTTCACTTGCAAATGTGTTCGGTTCAAATGCAAAGAGAGTACTGTCGACCCAGAACATATGTGGTACACAAATGGACGTCAAAGACAAACTTAAATTATGCCGAATAATACCATCTTGAAGAACGAAACTAGGTACGCTGTAGTCCGTATAAACATTGGTTTGTTTCAGGAACAACGACGTCATATTTCTATTTGCTAACGGTTTTAGAGCCAATAACATGTTATAATTTCCAACTTGGCATTTAGTAACTGAAAGAAACATTAGATGGGGCAAATTCTGAAATATCCCCAGCTCAAAAATGAGAATTTCGTATTTAAAGTTAAAAAATTTTAAGACTCTGATCTGTAGCGACATGAGTCCATGTAAACTGTTGTTGTAGATGTGCCTAACATGTCTACAGGCCACGGACAGATTAGTTAAACGGGTCAAGTTGGAAAACTCTTGACCTAGATAAAGTGTATCATTAATGGCATCTATTGACAAATTTGTTAAGTGAGGTAACGTGGAGAAGATGTCAATATGATCAGGATAAATTTGACATTCTGGAACCAGTTCTTGCATTTCTTCATTTAAACCAATGAACAGATGGCGCAGATTAGGGACATGTTTGAACATGCCTGCAGGAAATGACCGTCCATGCTTCTGACAAATTGGAAGATTATTGCCTTCAAGGTTAAGTATGTCTAGACTGCGCAGACCAAAGAGGGCGTCAACCTGTTGATAAATATGTTCATTATTTGAGGTCAGTGTATCAGTTAGAAAATTCAACTTTGTATATTCATGTATATTACGGCTAGAGCATGCATGACAATCATAGCAACATACTAGACAATCATGTCAATATACCAAACATTCCTGACAATCATGTTATCATACTAGCATTTCTAACAATCTTGTCAACATACTAGACATTCCTGACAACATACTAGACATTTCTGACAATCATGTCAACATACTAGACATTTCTGTCAAATTGGCCAATATAAAAAAACATTCCTGACAATCATGTCACGTACTATACATTCCTTACAATCATGTCAATATACTAGACATTCCTGACAACCATGACAATCATGTCAACATACTAGACATTCCTGAACTTACAACAATAATATCAACTACATATCGAGCAATTCAATGTGATCTGTAATCGTAAAATTGTGAGAATTCCTGATTTAAAGCATGGTTCATTATTCGATACCACTCTAAAGCATGGTTCATAACTCGGTACAACTCTAAAGCATGGTTCATAACTCGTTACCACTCTAAAGCATGGTCATAAATTCAATACCTTTAAGCAATGGTTAATATATCAATACCACTCTAAAGCATGGTTCATAACTCGATACCACTCTAAAGCATGGTTAATAATTCAATACCACTAAAGCATGGTCATAAATTCGATACATCTAAGGAATGGTTTATAATTCGATACCAGTCTAAAAAAACGATTCTTTATTCGATACTACTCTATGTCTACGTCTGGTATGCATGTTTTTAAACCAACTCACGATTACTCTTTTCTAAAAAAAAATGAAAGAGCATTTACTCGAGCACTTACTCGAGCACTGCCTCTGAGATCTTTCTGTGTAAGAAAGAGATCGGAGCACACATGATTACTCACCGAAGTGCAATGATGATGGTCCTATCAATCAACTGTCACATACAATCACATACAGTCATACACCTATTTACGTATCTTTACATCTGCACGCACATATTTACAATTATATTACAAACCTCGATGGCTGACACTCTCGAGGACTGGATACTCAGATATTGAAGAGACCTGAGCTTTGCCGTATGGAAAGATCTGTTTCTAAGACATCCGATGTTATTGTAGTCTAAGAATAGAGTTGATGTATTTTGTGGCAGATCAAGCAAATGCAGGTTAGTTATGTGCAATTTAGAACAGTCAGTCAGGTTCCCGCCATAGACACTGTCATGTGATATCTTGCACGGTTTAACAAACATTTGATGTGACTGCTGCTGCTGTTCCGTATGTTGGCAGTAGACACACACACACAGCATATAAATAAGAAGAGGAAACATTTTGTAGGCTTGTGTTTTCCGTTCTCTGTTGAAAACAATTCTAAAGTTGAAACTAGTCATCAAAATGCAATTTTCATAAATATAATCCATGTACTCAGCCTGATACACACAATATAGTTCACTCAACTCATCATCATCATCATCAAGTAGCTTGTCAATTCCGGAGAAGCCTCCTCATGACGGAAGCTGGCTCACATAACAGCAGTCCTGAAAAACTCTCTGTTCTGTGCAAGTTGACCGACGTCATCAGCAGTCGCTCTCAGATCGTCAATGACATCTTGTACCCATCGTCCTCTAAATCTTCCTCTCATTCTTCTACCAGGCACCATTCCTCCAAAATTATCTTCTCTAGGCACTCATGTCGTTTGATATGTCCGAAATATTTAATTATCCTTGATGTTATGCTCTCTAATAGCCAACTCTCTTTAATATGAAGCTATTGCAGAACACAAGCATTTGTTCTTTTCTCTGTCCATGATATTCTAATTACTCTTCTGTAGCATTTGTTCTTTTCTCTGTCCATGATATTCTAGGTACTCTTCTGTAGCATTTGTATTCAAAGACATTAATGGTCTTCTCCGCAGCTTTGTCAATGGTCCTTGTCTCACTCCACTAGAGCAGCTTAATTTTTTTTAAATGTATCAGGTCACCCATTAGTTTCTATAGTAACCACTATAGTAACTTTTCGTACAGGGCACTAACATGGGCGTCCACTTATATTATGGGGGGGGAGGAAAGTGGGGAATAGAGGATTTTTGGTAGTTTACTATGCAGAAATAGAAAACACTAGAATCAGATCAGTTTACGATTGCGGGCTCCATGTTAGTTAGTTAGTTTGTTCCATTCGTGCCAAAGGCGGCACATAGGGCAGACGTTTTAGATCTTCATGTGATGCGGTTCTTTGCTAGCAGTTGGAGATCTTGTATGGTTTTACATCCCAATAGTTTACTTTCCTGTTGGATTGTTCTTCGAAGAGTGGTCTTAGGTCTTCCACGTTTTCTTTTCCCAACTGGTGACCACATAAGGACTTGTCGATTAAGTCTCTTTTCGTTTGATCTATTGGTGACACTATTGATGAGGAACACAAACCTAAATCACTCATTTTATACATACATAAATTAGTCATACATACATAAATTAGTCATACATACATACATTAGTCATATATACATAAATTAGTCATACATACATAAATTAGTCATAATACATACATTAGTCATATATACATAAATTAGTCATACATACATAAATTAGTCATACATACATACATTAGTCATATATACATAAATTAGTCATACATATATAAATTAGTCATACATACATACATTAGTCATAAAACATAAATTAGTCATACATACATAAATTAGTCATACATACATAAATTAGTCATATATACATAAATTAGTCATATATACATAAATTAGTCATACATACATAAATTAGTCATATATACATAAATTAGTCATACATACATAAATTAGTCATATATACATAAATTAGTCATACATACATAAATTAGTCATACATACATAAATTAGTCATACATACATAAATTAGTCATACATACATAAATTAGTCATACATACATAAATTAGTCATACATACATACATTAGTCATATATACATAAATTAGTCATACATACATAAATTAGTCATACATACATACATTAGTCATATATACATAAATTAGTCATACATACATAAATTAGTCATACATACATACATTAGTCATATATACATAAATTAGTCATATATACATAAATTAGTCATATATACATAAATTAGTCATATATACATAAATTAGTCATACATACATAAATTAGTCATATATACATAAATTAGTAAATACATACATAAATTAGTCATACATACATAAATTAGTCATACATACATACATTAGTCATATATACATAAATTAGTCATATATACATAAATTAGTCATACATACATACATTAGTCATATATACATAAATTAGTCATATATACATAAATTAGTCATATATACATAAATTAGTCATATATACATAAATTAGTCATATATACATACATTAGTCATATATACATAAATTAGTCATATATACATAAATTAGTCATATTACATAAATTAGTCATATATACATAAATTAGTCATATATACATAAATTAGTCATATATACATAAATTAGTCATATATACATAAATTAGTCATATATACATAAATTAGTCATATATACATAAATTAGTCATACATACATAAATTAGTCATATATACATAAATTAGTCATACATACATAAATTAGTCATACATACATACATTAGTCATATATACATAAATTAGTCATATATACATAAATTAGTCATACATACATACATTAGTCATATATACATAAATTAGTCATATATACATAAATTAGTCATATATACATAAATTAGTCATATATACATAAATTATATATATACATAAATTAGTCATATATACATAAATTAGTCATACATACATACATTAGTCATATATACATAAATTAGTCATATATACATAAATTAGTCATACATACATACATTAGTCATATATACATAAATTAGTCATATATACATAAATTAGTCATATATACATAAATTAGTCATATATACATAAATTAGTCATATATACATAAATTAGTCATATATACATAAATTAGTCATACATACATAATTAGGTGACATATTAGAAGCTATGACTTCTCCAAAATTAATAGTAGACTAACCCCCCCTTCCCCACCCACCCAAAAAATAAAAATAACTAAAAACATACAAATTTAAACAAGAGATAATGGAAGCACACTACCTGTATACTGCGCTACAGAAGAAAATATTGTGATAGTACCTTGAGTTTTTTTTTTTACGTGTCTGTTTACTATTCCTTCTCTCAAGTGGTCACATGTCTCACAAGGTCACTTCCTTGATCTTTGATCCTTGATCACACTACCGGTATACTGTGCTTCACAAGAAAATATTAAGTGATAGTATCCTGAACTTTTTTTTTGTTTACCCTTCCTTCTCTCAAATAGTCACAAATTTGACAAGGTCACATTCCTGATGTTATGTTTTTTCTGTATGTTATGTTATGAATATTACGTTTAGCATAACATAACATAATAATATCCGTTCATCGCATGCCATGATGACAACAGCCTCAGACGTGTGCTGCTGCACCTATCTGGTGTGTGCGGAGGTGAATGTAGAGTTCAATCTTAAAACACAATCCCTTACCACAGATAGGGCATACATGATTAAGGTTAGACATGTGGATGTTGTGTGTTCTGTCTTTTCGCGCAGCTCGTTTTCTCTGTCCCTCAACGGCAGAATGATTCTCAGCTATGGGTTCCTCTTGTGTTGTTACAGCGCCCTATTTGGTGGTCTTGGCCAAGGATTCCAAGTACGTGGTGTCTATATCGAAGCATTTAAGAGACACTTTTATGTGGTTATATTAAGAGAAATTAATGTGGTTATATGAGAGATTAATGTGGTTATATGAGAGAGATTAATGTGGTTATATGAGAGATTAATGTGATTATAAAAGAGACGTTAATGTGGTTATATAAGAGAAATTAATGTGGTTATATGAGAGAAATTAATGTGGTTATATGAGAGATTAGTCTGATTATAACAGAGAAATTAATGTGGTTATATAAGAGAAATTATTGTGGTTATATTAGAGAAATTAATGTGGTTATATTAAGAGAAATTATTGTGGTTATAAGGAGAGATTAATGTGGTTATAGGGAGAGATTAATGTGGTTATATGAGAAGATTAATGTGTTATATGAGAGAAATTAATGTGTTATATGAGAAAGATTAATGGTTAAAATGAGAGAAATTAATGGTTATATGAGAAAGATTAATGGTTATATGGAAAAAATCAAAGATAATGAGAATTAACCAAACAAACGACAATCCGATTTTCCTAGGTGAAACTCCACTTCAAGAGGTAGAATCATACACATACTTGGGAAGCAATGTAGACAAAGTGGGTGGAGCAGATAGAGATGTCAGAATAAGAATACAGAAGGCAAGAGGAACTTTCATTGCACTAAGAAACATATGGAAGTCTAAAGAAATCAAATCTAGAACAAAGTCGGATATTTAATTTCTTCTTCTTCTTTGCGTTCGTTCTTTATGATCAATTTTAATCCTCTTGTGATATGTTTGATCTTGCCATTTATTTAATTTAATTTTAAAGCAGTTCTGCTGTATGGATCAGAAACATGGAGAACTACTACAAATAATAACGCACAAATTGCAAACATTCGTCACATACTAGAGGGACTGAGATGGTATGATAGCGTCACAAATGAGGAACGTACGGAGAAAACAAGACATATTCCAGGGAACCAAGAGGTTAAAAAAAGACGCTGGCACTGGATATGACACACTTTGCAAAAACCAGAAGGGAATATAACAAGGAGAGTCCTTTCCTATAATCACAGGACAGTAAAAGAAGGAGGCCTAGATATACACGGAGACGATATTTAGAGGCAGAGATCAACAATATGAAGAAGAGCTGGAGGGAGCTGCAGGAGATAGCTAGAGATAGGAAGACTTGGCATGAGTCGGTTGAGGACCCAATGCCCAAATCCTTGTTAAAAATACATGAGAGAGAGAAAGAGAGAGCGAGAGAAAGAGCGAGAGAAAGAGCGAGAGAGAGAACGAGAGAGAGAAGGAGAGAGAGAGAGAGCGAGAGAAAGAGTGAGAAAAGAGCGATAGAGAGAATGAGAGAGAGAAGAGAGAGAGAAAGAGAGAGAAAGAGAGAGAGAGAGAAAGAGAGAGATAATAAAAATAAATGAGACACTTACCTTTAATTAAGAGTAAAAGAAAATATCAAATAAACCAGGAAGGAGTCAGTAGAATGCACGTTAGTAAGCGACACACTAAGTAGACGTCTTAAAAAATAAATGCATTTCTGAAAGTGATTCACTGCTACAGTGTACAATTTATTTTCTAGAAAAATGTAGGCGTAAGCTGCAGTGTTTATTCATAATCAATAGATAACTTTATTGCAGATTTGACCTTCCTTTTAAGTAAAACTCTTCTACTGGCTGCAGTGCGTGACGAAAGACGTTATCACATTGTCAAAAATGTTCAACTGACCCTCTTTTTGAATAACTAAGGGGTCTTTGCGGCGTAGAGGTTAGGTGCTTGTCTCTTGTGCTAAAGGTACCAGGTTCGCTCCCTCGTGTAGCAATCTGGATATTTTTTTCCCGAAATTCCTGATCTCAGCGTAGGGGAGATCGAGTTCCTAGTCCTATCGGAGACGGACGATAAAACGTAGTTCCCGTGTTCAATATGAACACGTTAAAGAACCCTTGGTTCAAAATCGAGAAGAGGAGGCTGCAAAGCCGCTGCCTTGACATAATTTTTTTTTTTTAAAAATTTAAATTAAGACTAATAAAAACAAATGTCTTCACCATCTTCAAATTACAGCAGGGGTCATCGCCGATGTTACGGAACCCCGTGCACTGCAGCTGAGATTTCCGTGTAAGAAAGAGATCGGAGCACACAAGGTTACTTCAATGAAGTGCAATGATGATGGTCCTATCATCAATCAATCAATTTGAATAGCTGTTTCGGTGAGACTGTTTGGAGTGTCAACAATTTGTAGAATTAAACTTATTTCGTTCCGGGCACATCGGTATCGTTGGCAATTAGATAACAGACATGCTTGCTGGCTCTACCGTCATATCAGGGAGACAGCCAATGGATATAGATGACATTTTGAACTCCCTCATAGAATGTGACCGCAAAGAAGAGTTATTAAAGATTGGAATGGCCAGAAAAGAACAGCACAAAAGATATATGAGTAAGCTCATCAATCAACATTGAACTGATACTGTTAGTCACTGGACGTTGTTGAATATATCGCAAAGGAGATCAGAGCATCTATAGACATGTCGGAAGTAATAATAATAATAATTCCTCTAGTAAGATTTGATAAGTTTCAGGATGTATGTCACTTGACAATAACAATAGTTGTTCTGTTACTGTACCAACTATACACATAGACTTCACAGTCTTCTTCTTCTTCTTCCAACGTTTTCAGATATCCACTTGTATATATATCTTCTGCTTCTTCTTCAAAAACTTCATATCGACTATTTGTTAAACGAATCTTTGTGGTTTGCATGTGATCTCAACCTAAGAGCGATTATATGTTGTGTCAGTTATGCGCATACTAGTAGGCCAGCACATCGATTTCTGCGACGCTTTTTATTTACTAGGGGAGCTTCCCAGGCCCCTACTCAGTCAGCTCTTACGACATGTCTTGTACGTTGCAGTGGTACTATTCTTTGCTTCCTTGCAGCCCCGGTACCAGACGGGCGGTTAGTACTACTGATATTCATTTATCGTTACATTTAATTTGTGAAATAATATAACTTTGTTCTCAGACGTGGTGTGGTTTCTACAAAATAAATTCCTCTTTATCTAACTATACCGTTGAGCGTCTGGCAGACTGATTAAAGTATGCGCTACCATCACCGGTAAGGCCAAATGTGGTTTTTTTCTTTCAGGGCCATAAAGAATGAAATCCTAGAGTGAACAGTTTTGTGGCGACTGCACTAGCCATGCGACCTTTAATTTCACAGGTGCATGCCCCCTTCCCCACCTTCCTGTCCTACACCGACCTAAAAAGGGGTATTACAGGCCAGAGCCAACTATAAACTACTGGGCCTTCGGGCTCAGGTAAGAATTGGGGGAAATCAGACCCCAACTACACCACGTGACCTCGCATTCCAGTATTGGTGTATATAGACGAATTCATTTTAAAATCAACACAAAATGCTAACTCGAAGTTATATTATACAACAAGTTCAGTTTAACAATAAGGAATATCAATATTATAAATATTTTTCACCAATAAATAACCATAGACTCACCGAATTGAGTAAAATTGAAAAAAGGGCAGTGTTCTATCAAACATCTGTAATTTCCAGATCCCTTTTCTTATCCATGTCAGGGAATACCCGGCCAGTTGTCTGGCCTGTGCTAGAGCAGAGCCATCTATAAACTACTGTGCTAGAGCCTGGCTGTGGCTAGAGCCTGGCTGTGTACAGGCAGTCAATAGTTTATTTTTAACTAGAGAGCGAAAGTCACGTGGTGTTGTCTGATTTCCGAGAATTGTTATCTGAACTCGTTGGTCCATTATGTTATAGCATACTATATTTTTATTGTTGTAACATGGCTATATTGTTGTAACATGGTTATATTGTTGTAAATATTGTTGTAACATGGCTATATTGTTGTAATATGGTTATATTGTTGTAACATGGTTATATTGTTATACTTAGCCTGTTTGTAATTTGTTTGCATGTCAGTAACTTCCTCATATTATTGAAATTATCCTTGGCCATTCCTTCTCTTTTTAATTTCTATTATACATCTGCCATCATCTGTTATCATCTAACTAAAATATAAGAAATTTTCTACTTGATGTAGCAATTCTCCATGTATTTTTATATTCATTTTAGCTTTCTTCATTTCCTTGTTGATTACCATTATATATTATACGTATCAGTAATACACGGCCGAAGAGAATACAAGCAGAAGTCACACTTGGCCATCCCTGACCTCCTTAACACTAACAGTGATTTACCACACCACCAAGAACCTCATCTTAAATATATATATATATATATGTATATATATATTTAAATATATATATGCACAATGAGGGCACTCGACGTGGGAGTCTTGCTTCATTTTCAAGAGGGGTGCCAGCTGAAACAGGTTAAGAATCACAAAAAGGGGTGGAGGGAGTCCATACAATCGCTCTTAGACTCAGATCACATACAAATCACAAAGAGTGGTTTAACAAGGGGTCAATATCAAGCGTTTGAAGAAGTCACATTATGAATATGAAAGAAAGTGTAAACATGGGTTCTCTGTGGCAAAGTGTTTCACTCGTTGCCTTGCGCTGGATTTGAATCCAGACCCGCCAGTGTGGTGGAGAGGCCAGCAAAGAATAGTACCACTGCGACCTACAAGGCATGTCTTAAGAGGCGACTGAGGTAGGGTCTAGGAAGCTACCTAGTAAATAAAAAGCGTCGCTGAAATCGGATGTGATGACCTACTTATATGCACATACATAACTGGCACAACGTAAAATCGTTCTTAAGCTCAGATCACATACAGATAACACAGAGTGGTTAACTAGTGGTCGATATGGAGCGTCCGAAGAAGAATCCAGACTGTGCACACGAGTACATTTTATTCAGAGATCCATACCATTGTTGTCTGAGCTATGCAGTTTATAATTTGTGCAATACTCTAATCCCTACCATTGTTGTCTAAGCTATGCAGTTTATAATTTGTGCAATACTCTAATCCCTACCATTGTTGTCTAAGCTATGCAGTTTATAATTTGTACAATACTCTAATCCCTACCATTGTTGTCTAAGCTATGCAGTTTATAATTTGTGCAATACTCTAATCCCTACCATTGTTGTCTAGCTTATGCAGTTTATAATTTGTGCAATACTCTAATCCTACCATTGTGTCTAAGCTATGCAGTTTATAATTTCAGTAATACTCTAATCCCTACCATTGTTGTCTAAGCTATGCAGTTTATAATTTGTGCAATACTCTAATCCCTACCATTGTTGTCTAAGCTATGCAGTTTATAATTTGTGCAATACTCTAATCCCTACCATTGTTGTCTAAGCTATGCAGTTTATAATTTGTGCAATACTATAAGTAGGGGCGTGATTTCTAGATAGAGGGACTAAGTCATATGGGAAAGCCGGTGCAATAAAGTCAACCTACAGCATGTTAATAATACTGATATTTCTTAGCTTTAAACTTAACTTGTAACATAAAATAACCTTGATTTAGCATGCTGTGATGTTTTTAAAAAAAAAAAGAATGAGTTAATATACAACAACACTGGAATGTGAGGATCACTCAACAAAAAAAAGAATGAGTTAATATACAACAACACTGGAATGTGAGGATCACTCAACAAAAAAAAGAATGAGTTAATATACAACAACATTGGAATGTGAGGATCACTCAACAAAAAAAAGAATGAGTTAATATACAACAACACTCAATCGAAATAGGGGGAAGACTGCAGTAAAACTTGATAAATAGTGAAACACGTACAAACAAAGTACTATAGTTTTACAAAATACATAAACAGTGACGATAAACAGCAACGTTTCGACCAACAAGGCCTTTATCAAGCAAACGAACAAACAGGAGTGACAAATTAAAATGAAACACAAATGGACGACCAAATACCAACGTATCTAAGGAAAATCTGGAATAAAACGAATAACGAAATAAATGTAACACAAAAACACACATAAAACTAGAAATAGAAAAGAAACAATGAAACATCTAGTAAATATATAACTTGAATACATGCAACATATACCCATATAGATTATAAAGCATGGGAAGAGAAAGTACTAAGAAGCATAAGAATGTAATACATGCAACATATACCCATAGAGATTACAAAGCATTGGAAGAGAAAGTACTAAGAAGCATAAGAATGTAATACGTTGAGCCCGCGTGGTCGCAAGGTACATACAAAGAAATCAACCGATTCTCCAGAGCAAATCGACTACGATCATCAGAGGAACATGATCGGATGGCTTGACCTGACATCGCAAGCTCCTGAATGGCCAGTATCATTGAAATGGGTAGCTACAGGGTCACAGAGCATTGGCGTATATCACGCAAGTGTTGGGCGAATCGGTCACTGAGTCTCCTGCCGGTTTCCCCAATATAGGCCTTGTTGCACCGCTTGCAGATAATGGCATAGAAATATTACGGGACTCGCACGTGAAACTGTCTTCAACAACGAACGTGGCTTTTGGAAAAGACACCGTGCGGGTCTGTATTACATAAGCACAAGTGTTACAGCGCTGACGGCCACACTGGATGGTGCCAAAATGACTCTGGATGTTTGGCTTGAGGCGATCAGAACTAACATATCCTAAGGCTTTGTCCCGTCTGTACGCCACCAAAGGATAGTGTTGGAAGATTGAACGTGAATCAGGATCAGACTGAAGAATGGAGAGATGACGGAATAAGACTTTCTTCACAAGGGAACTATGAGGGTGAAAGTTAAGACAAGTTTCACCCTGTCAGAATTGGAAGTTCTATGCTGGTTAGAGAGAGCCTCCTGGCGAGAAATTTGCTGAACGCGCCGCATAGCAGAAGCAAGCACCTTATCCGGGTATAAGCGCTACGAAAGAAATCCAGCATCTCGTGAGCTCTATCGAGGAAATCGTCGTCCGCTACAGAGGCGACGAAGGCGCAAGAGTTGAGAGAATGGTAAAAGAGTCACGACAAGCCTGGGAATGGGAAGAGGTATAAAGAAGAAAACTATGTGCATCAGTAGGCTTGTAGTATACTGATGTAGTGATGGTGGATAGGCTGATAGTGATAGTGATGTCAAGAAAGTTGACACAAGAGGTAGAGATGTGAGATGTAAACCGAATAGCCGGATTGAAGACATTAATGAAATTAATGAAGCGTGACAAATCGGCTTCAGGCATATCGGTAATGCCAATACAATCATCAATGTATCTATGATACACAGACGGAAGAGGGCCATCATAGGAATTCCATACTAGGTGCTCAAGATGACCCATGAATAGACAAGCATAACTGGGTCCCATTTTAGTACCCATGGCGACCCCACTGATCTGCTCAAAGAACTGGTCATTGAACTGAAAGGAGTTGAGAGTTAGAACTAGTTCTGCAAGACGAAGGAGAGCCGAGGTGGAGACAAGTGGGTTAGTTCTCCTGTCGAGAAAGAACTGGAGAGCTTGAAGTCCGTCGGAATGAGGTATGGAGGTGTACAATGAGCATACATCAAGGAGGAAGAGACGGTAAGTCCTGCCAGGCAACAACTCAATAGACGAAAAACAGACAAGGTGTGGTTCGTATCTTTCAAGAATGAAGGTAGTGTGGTGACTATAGGATTGAAGATACTATCAAGAAATTCGAAGATATGTTCCGTAGGACAAGAGCAAGCAGAAACGATGGGCCTACCCGGATTGTTCAGTTTATGAATTTTGGGGAGCATATAAAAGACGGGTTTTCCTAAACAGCTATCGATGACACAAAGTGATGATGCGCCGGTAGGAAGGTCGTTAGAGGCAATTAAGTTCTTAATTACTGTACGGACTTTACTATTGTTAGATAGTGTGACATCAGAAGAACTAGTTCTATAGAATTGGGTGTCAAGTAATTGGTTGCGGCCTTCCTGAAGGTATAGTTCTTTGCTCCATACCACTATTGCACACCGCCTTTATCGGCGGGTTTGATAACAATGTCATCACGTCGACGGAGGTGTGATAGAGCACGAAACTCGGACGGAGACATGTTAGAATGCCCTAGGCGTTTGGGGTGGAGCAGTCCAATATCGTGAAAGTATTCTTGATGTAGAGATCAAGAGCGTTGGAGACACCAGGGTTGGGTGTCCAATCATGTTTGCGAGTAGAATATTTAGCGAACATACTCGTGTCATGACATTGGTCAGTGTCAACCTGGTTCCGAAAATGAAATTTCAGCCGTAAGCCACGGTGAAAACGGTGCACATCTTGAAGAGTAGAGTAGTGGTCAATGGTGGGTCGGAGAGGAACAAACTTGAGACCCTTACTTAAAACACATCTCTCGCTGTCCGATAAGGGAAGGTCTGGAGGGATGCAAACCACCTGTGGGGGAGGAGAAGATCGTAGTGGACAATTGGAAGGAGTGGTAGAAGGTACAGGACGAAGAAGGTTAAGTTTTTGTTGGTGATGGGTGCACATAAATTCATGTAGTTGTCTGTTAAGAACATGGATAATAAAACGAATAAGGTAAAGGAGCATATTGTTAGAAGTGAGAAGTTGTAGACGCTGTAGAAGTAGGGACTGTGAGGAGTCCAAGTCAGTAAGAAGATGAGAATGGTTAGAAGCAATACAACGCATACGTTGTAGCGCACATTTGGTTTCTAGCTTCTGTAACATTCGCTGCTCCCTGGGGTATAACAAGCCTGCCGAGGGGTGAAAGTTAGAAGCAAAGCCTTTGGGAATAACCCTAAGTCGCTGACACGTAAAGAGAAAATTGCGGTGAGAACAGAAACGAGTTTTTTTTAAAGGTAACCATAGCATAACTAATGGCAGTCAGACGCAAATCAGTCGGCAGAAGGCTAAAGGAAACCGAGATATAAGACTGAAGAAATTCAATACGTACTGTAGGGAAGGCATAGTAATAGAAATACAAACAAAAGAACAGATATTAAACGCTAAAAGAGGTAGAAACGGGAAATGCACATACACAACAAATATAACTATTAAATCTTACCTACTACGTCACAACGACTAGTTGCAGCAATATGGCGACGAATATCGAAATAGGGGGAAGACTGCAGTAAAACTTGATAAATAGTGAAACACGTACAAACAAAGTACTATAGTTTTACAAAATAATAAACAGTGACGATAAACAGCAACGTTTCGACAACAAGGCCTTTATCAAGCAAACGAACAAACAGGAGTGACAAATTAAAATGAAACACAAATGGACGACCAAATCCAACGTGATCAGAAATCTGAATAAAAACGAATAACGAAATAAATGTAACACAAAAACACATAAAAACTAGAAATAGAAAAGAAACAATGAAACATCTAGTAAATATATAACTTGAATACATGCAACATATACCCATATAGATTATAAAGCATGGGAAGAGAAAGTACTAAGAAGCATAAGAATGTAATACATGCAACATATACCATAGAGATTACAGCATTGGAAGAGAAAGTACTAAGAAGCATAAGAATGTAATACGTTGAGCCCGCGTGGTCGCAAGGTACCATACAAAGAAATCAACCGATTCTCCAGAGCAAATCGACTACGATCATCAGAGGAACATGATCGGATGGCTGTGACTGGACATCGCAAGCTCCTGAATGGCCAGTATCATTGAAATGGGAGCTACAGGGTCACAGAGCATTGGCGTATATCACGCAAGTGTTGGGCGAATCGGTCACTGAGTCTCCTGCCGGTTTCCCAATATAGGCCTTGTTGCACCGCTTGCAGATAATGGCATAGATAATATTACGGGACTCGCACGTGAAACTGTCTTCAACAACGAACGTGGCTTTGGAAAAGACACCGTGCGGGTCTGTATTACATAAGCACAGTGTTACAGCGCCGACGGCACACTGATGGTGCCAAATGACTCTGGATGTTTGGCTTGAGGCGATCAGAACTAACATATCCTCAAGGCTTCTGTCCGTCTGTACGCCACCAAAGGATAGTGTTGGAAGATTGAACGTATCTCAGGATCAGACTGAAGAATGGAGAGATGACGGAATAAGACTTTCTTCACAAGGGAACTATGAGGGTGGAAAGTTAAGACAAGTTTCACCTTGTCAGAATTGGAAGTTCTATGCTGGTTAGAGAGAGCCTCCTGGCGAGAAATTTGCTGAACGCGCCGCATAGCAGAAGCAAGCACCTTATCGGGTACAAGCGCTTACGAAAGAAATCCAGCATCTCGTGAGCTCTATCGAGAAATTCGTCGTCCTCGCTACAGAGGCGACGAAGGCGCAAGAGTTGAGAGAATGGTAAAGAATCACGACAAGCCTGGGAATGGGAAGAGGTATAAAGAAGAAAACTATGTGCATCAGTAGGCTTGTAGATACTGATGTAGTGATGGTGGATAGGCTGATAGTGATAGTGATGTCAAGAAAGTTGACACAAGAGGTAGAGATGTGAGATGTAAACCGAATAGCCGGATTGAAGACATTAATGAAATTAATGAAGCGTGACAAATCGGCTTCAGGCATATCGGTAATGCCAATACAATCATCAATGTATCTATGATACACAGACGGAAGAGGGCCATCATAGGAATTCCATACTAGGTGCTCAAGATGACCCATGAATAGACAAGCATAACTGGTCCCATTTTAGTACCCATGGCGACCCCACTAATCTGTTCAAAGAACTGGTCATTGAACTGAAAGGAGCTGAGAGTTAGAACTAGTTCTGCAAGACGAAGGAGAGCCGAGGTGGAGACAAGTGGGTTAGTTCTCCTGTCGAGAAAGAACTGAAGAGCTTGAAGTCCGTTGAATGAGGTATGGAGGTGTACAATGAGCATACATCAAGGAGGAAGAGACGGTAAGTCCTGCCAGGCAACAACTCAATAGACGAAAAACAGACAAGGTGTGGTTCGTATCTTTCAAGAATGAAGGTAGTGTGGTGACTATAGGATTGAAGATACTATCAAGAAATTCGGAGATATGTTCCGTAGGACAAGAGCAAGCAGAAACGATGGGCCTACCCGGATTGTTCAGTTTATGAATTTTGGGGAGCATATAAAAGGCGGGTTTTCCTAAACAGCTATCGATGACACAAAGTGATGATGCGCCGGTAGGAAGGTCGTTAGAGGCAATTAAGTTCTTAATTACTGTACGGACTTTACTATTGTTAGATAGTGTGACATCAGAAGAACTAGTTCTATAGAATTGGGTGTCAAGTAATTGGTTGCGGCCTTCCTGAAGGTATAGTTCTTTGCTCCATACCACTATTGCACTGCCTTTATCGGCGGGTTTGATAACAATGTCATCACGTCGACGGAGGTGTGATAGAGCACGAAACTCGGACGGAGACATGTTAGAATGCCCTAGGCGTTTGGGGTGGAGCAGTCCAATATCGTATAAAGTATTCTTGATGTAGAGATCAAGAGCGTTGGAGACACCAGGTTGGGTGTCCAATCATGTTTGCGAGTAGAATATTTAGCGAACATACTCGTGTCATGACATTGGTCAGTGTCAACCTGGTTCCGAAAATGAAATTTCAGCCGTAAGCTACGGTGAAAACGGTGCACATCTTGAAGAGTAGAGTAGTGGTCAATGGTGGGTCGGAGAGGAACAAACTTGAGACCCTTACTTAAAACACATCTCTCGCTGTCCGATAAGGGAAGGTCTGTAGGGATGCAAACCACCTGTGTGGGAGGAGAAGATCGTAGTGACAATTGGCAAGAGTGCCTACGGCGCATCATCACTTTGTGTCATCGATAGCTGTTTAGGAAAACCTGCCTTTTATATGCTCCCCAAAATTCATAAACTGAACAATCCGGGTAGGCCCATCGTTTGTGCTTGCTCTTGTCCTACGGAACATATCTCCGAATTTCTTGATAGTATCTTCAATCCTATAGTCACCACACTACCTTCATTCTTGAAAGATACGAACCACACCTTTGTCTGTTTTTTCGTCTATTGAGTTGTTGCCTGGCAGGACTTTACTGTCTCTTCCTCCTTGATGTATGCTCATTGTACACCTCCATACCTCATTCCGACGGACTTCAAGCTCTCCAGTTCTTTCTCGACAGGAGAACTAACCCACTTGTCTCCACCTCGGCTCTCCTTCGTCTTGCAGAACTAGTCTAACTCTCAACTCCTTTCAGTTCAATGACCAGTTCTTTGAGCAGATCAGTGGGGTCGCCATGGGTACTAAAATGGGACCCAGTTATGCTTGTCTATTCATGGGTCATCTTGAGCACCTAGTATGGAATTCCTATGATGGCTCTCTTCCGTCTGTGTATCATAGATACATTGATGATTGTATTGGCATTACCGATATGCCTGAAGCCGATTTGTCACGCTTCATTAATTTCATTAATGTCTTCAATCCGGCTATTCGGTTTACATCTCACATCTCTACCTCTTGTGTCAACTTTCTGACATCACTATCACTATCAGCCTATCCACCATCACTACATCAGTATACTACAAGCCTACTGATGCACATAGTTTTCTTTATACCTCTTCCCATTCCCAGGCTTGTCGTGATTCTTTACCATTCTCTCAACTTGCGCCTTCGTTGCCTCTGTAGCGAGGACGACGATTTCCTCGATAGAGCTCACGAGATGCTGGATTTCTTTCGCAAGCGCTTATACCCGGATAAGGTGCTTGCTTCTGCTATGCGGCGCGTTCAGCAAATTTCTCGCCAGGAGGCTCTCTCTAACCAGCATAGAACTTCCAATTCTGACAGGGTGAAACTTGTCTTAACTTTCCACCCTCATAGTTCCCTTGTGAAGAAAGTCTTATTCCGTCATCTCTCCATTCTTCAGTCTGATCCTGATACACGTTCAATCTTCCAACACTATCCTTTGGTGGCGTACAGACGGGACAGAAGCCTTATGGATATGTTAGTTCACAGTCGCCTCAAGCCAAACATCCAGAGTCATTTTGGCACCATCCAGTGTGGCTGTCGGCGCTGTAACACTTGTGCTTATGTAATACAGACCCGCACGGTGTCTTTCCAAAAGCCACGTTCGTTGTTGAAGACAGTTTCACGTGCGAGTCCCGAAATATTATCTATGCCATTATCTGCAAGCGGTGCAACAAGGCCTATATTGGGGAAACCGGCAGGAGACTCAGTGACCGATTCGCCCAACACTTGCGTGATATACGCCAATGCTCTGTGACCCTGTAGCTACCTCATTTCAATGATACTGGCCATTCAGGAGCTTGCGATGTCCAGGTCACAGCCATCCGATCATGTTCCTCTGATGATCGTAGTCGATTTGCTCTGGAGAATCGGTTGATTTCTTTGTATGGTACCTTGCGACCACGCGGGCTCAACGTATTACATTCTTATGCTTCTTAGTACTTTCTCTCCAATGCTTTGTAATTCTATGGGTATATGTTGCATGTATTACATTCTTATGCTTCTTAGTACTTTCTCTCCCATGCTTTATAATCTATATGGGTATATGTTGCCTGTATTCAAGTTATATATTTACTAAAATTTTTCCCCATTTTTTCTTTTCTATTTCTGTTTTTATGTGTTTTTTTTGTGTTCCTTTTATTTCGTTATTCGTTTTTATTCCAGTTTTTCCCTTAGATACGTTGGTATTTGGTCGTCCATTTGTGTTTCTTTTTAATTTGTCACTCCTGTTTGTTCGTTTGCTTGATAAAGGCCTTGTTGGTCGAAACGTTGCTGTTTATCGTCACTTTTTTGTTTTTTTGTAAAACTATAGAAAATTTTGTTTGTACGTGTTTCACTATACAACAACACTGGAAGGAGGATCACCCAACAGTTGTTCTTATTTATTTAGAATTTTAGCCAGCCGACCGTATGTTTACCAGAGATCTTTTTTCTACTTTGCGTTCATTCTTTATGACCAATTTTAATCCTCTTTGTGATATGTTTGATTTTTGCCAAACTTTTATACGTTGCATATTGGTTTGGTGGGCCCCCTAAACGCATAGACTTCTACACGCTTAGGAAAATGCATAAAAATTTCGGCCAAACCTCCTTAGTCGCCTTTTACGACATGCGTGGCAGGTAACGGTGGTTCTATTCTTTACACCCCAAATATGGGCCAAGGTAACCGTTGGGGGTTTTTCCCGGAGATCATTTCTCGTCTTTCTTTTTCTCTTATCCATTTTTTGGCCTCACAGCTTCAGGATACGTTAAACATGAAACTGATAATATATAAAACATATAGAACCGGGAGTATTTGGGGTGGGGGTGAAGGTAGAGTGATCGTTTATCTTTAAAAAATGTACTCTGTTAGCCAACATGAAACAATTTAGATATTTTCCCCGTTACCCCCATGAGGTAACGTAAATTTTTCTAGTCATATCGAAGACAGATTATAAAATGTAACCCCATGTTCAAGTTGAGACTAAAAGAAAATTTTTAAGGAAGTTGAAAAAAGAGACTGCCAAACAGTTCCCATGGCAAATTTTTTAAAGAGATTATAATGTTTTTTTTCATTCCGTTTAAAAAAGTTGTTAAAGCTTTTGGGTTTTTAAGGGGGTTTGAACGTGAGTTAATTGTACCAGTAAAATTTATATTAACCTGTAGATCAACATAAAAGTTTTTTTTTAAATTTTTTTTTATTCGGGTTTTTGGCCCCCTCCCCCCTTTAAATATTTTTCCCCGAACGCTCCATACCGATCATTTGGGAAAACCCCATTGGTTATTATGTGATCTGAGCATAAGAACGATTGCACATTTTGCCAGTTATGCGCCAAAGAAGCCAGCACACCCCGATTTCGGGCAGTTTTTTAATTTACTGGGGTAGTTTTTATTGCCCCCCTACCTAAATGTCTCAAACATGCCTTGACCCCCAAAGTCCCACATTCTTTGCCCCAAAACCCCAAAAATTTGGAACCAACCCCCAACTTTATTAGACAAAATAATTTTTTCCCTATTTATTGATGTTTAACTTTTCCCTACTACTTAAAATTTTATTTTTTTTTAAGAGTTTTTTTTCTTTTGTTATTTGAATGTTTGACCCAATTTATGGGCTTTTTGTAAAAGGTGATTTACTAAAATAAGCCAATCATTGCGCCCCTTTTTGTATAGGTCTGTCAAAATATTGAATATTTAAACCAATCACTAGGCTTCATTGTTCTGGTCTTAAACAGATTTAACATTTAAACCAATCACTGCTCTGGGCTTCTGGTGTAGATGTCATTTTTTCTTCTTTTTCTATTAAACCCTTTTCGGATTCAGACGTCATGTCGTTTAATATGGCTTAAAGGGGTCGCTACACATCTCTGTTCCTGGTGTTTGCTATACCTCAAAACATTGACGACCCTTCCGGCCATGAAGTCAGGCTACCCAAAAATGTTATCCCCCCTGTCTTCCTTTTATCCCCCTCGTTTTTCCGGCTGTCACAATGTGTTATAAGCACCTCATTAAATAATAAAAATTTCCCCGTACTGTTATACGTTACATAGGGCCTGCAAGTAATTTCCCCCATCCCGTCATCCGGGGCAATCAATCTCCTCCATAGAACGGGAGACCGATATTTCCTGCCTCTTCTCAGCGGGTTCTTTTCCCAGGGTCTTTTTGGTCGCCCCTCTTTTCTTAAACCCCTTTTGATCCCACTTCAATCCTGCTTTGATATTCGTTGATTATTCCCTCCTCGGGTGTCCCCAACATTTTTCCCCATTTTTCTTTTTTCTTATAACGGTTGTCAAAATTGGTTGCCCAGAATGTTCGATTTTTTATTTCTCCTGAATTCTTTCCCTTTTTATATTCATTTTTTTCCCAACATTAATTTTCAAAGCATTAAACTTGCTTTTTTATATCTTTAGTCATTTTCCAACTCTCGGGAATATGTTAGGATTTGGGGTAAAAAATTGGGTTAAAAATTCGTAATTTATTTTTAATACTATATAACCAGTTCCATTTTTATTTAGATTTTTAAAAGCTGATGTTGTTTTTCCCAAATTGTATCATAATTTATTTTTTAACTTTTCCCTGTGCAATCAAAATTTACCAAATGGATGGACTGCTCTGTTATTTTTATCTTTTTGGATTCCAGTGTGATATCTGCATTACTTGCCATAGGTATCTTCATTATATTTGTTTTTTTCATAGCTTATCTGCAGTCCAATTTTTGATGCTATAGATGACAAGTTTCTGTTTTTTTATATCTTGGCTGTTTCCTTAACAAAGGCAATATCTTCTGCAAAACCCAAAAATCTTTAGTTGTTATTTTCTACCCAATCGATGCCAGTTTCCCCCCTGCAACTTTTTCCATCACCCAGCCACCAATCCAAAAAAAAGCAAAAGATAGAATACGGTTTTTAAAAAAACCCCCCGGTTACTTCATGCCCGAAAATGATGATTCTTTTTTATATTAAAAATTGGTTTTCTCTGGTTTGTTAGACCTCATTCAACCCCCTCTACATTCGTCATTTTAACAGTCATTGTATTTCATCATTCTTTTGAAAAACTCTTTCTGTGGTTTCTATAGTTTTTCTGCTTGTTTACTGTCCATGGGTGGCGTCTGTGGTCTGGGGGTTAGTGACTCTTCTATTAACCCCGACGTTCTGGGTTCGAATCACCTGCGGACTTTTTTGGCAAATTTTTCCCTTGATTTTAAAAAAAGGACGTGGCGCCACCCGTTAAAAAGCTGGCAAACTACTGAACGTATAAGTGGTGCCTAGAAAATCAACGACTTGTTTACTGTGGTTGATCCCACGCCCCTTTGGGGGATATGCCACGATTTTATTACTGCCCATGGCGGGAAATTTCGTATGTTACATATTGGCTCTATTTTAGCACTGGTGAAGTCTCATTCGGGCCCTCAATTGGCAATGACTTTTTTAGAATTCTCTTTTTTGGAACCATTTTTCCCCCCCCTTTTCCCGGTTTTTTTATTTTGATTTATTTGATGTTTTTGGACTAAAAAGGTAATTAAATTGAGTTAAAAAATTTTATTTATTTTTAAATGTTTTTTTAGAAAATATTTTTTTAGAAAAATTGGGGTTAAATTTTTTATTTAGAAATTGAGTTAAAACTTTATTTATTTTAATTTCTTTTTTTAACAGTTTTCCAAACGGGGCCCCCTACCCCAAAGGGGGCCAAAGAATAGTACCACTGGCCCGACAAGACTTAAGAGGCGACTGATGTAGGGGCCTGGGAAGCTCCCCAAAGTAAGAAAAAAGTGTCGCAGAAATTGAATGTGCGGGCCTACTTGTTGGTGCATAACGGGGAGCAACATATAATTGCTTTTAAAACCCAAAAATCAAAAATCCCGACTTTAAACAAGGGTCAAATAGGGAGCATTCAAAAAAATTTAAAAATGAATATCCGTTTTTTAATTTTATTTTTTTCCCACGGAAGGGGGAAAGGTTTTTATTTAACCCAAAGGTTTTTGCGCCTGAAAGGCCTTTTTTGATTTTTTAACCGGGGATTGCTTTGGGCCCTCAACCAACTCATCCCAAATTTTTCCCTTATTCTAGCTTTTCCCCTTCAGTTTTGGGTAGGTCTCAATAATACAAAAAAAAGACAAAGATAAATTTTTTTTAATAAAATACAGTATATTCAAGAATACAGTGACATAAGAAATTCGAAAAATGACTTTAAATGGGGTTTATTAAAAAATTTTTAAAACAAGCTTTAAAATGTGGGAGGTCGGGAAGGAATAGTTTGTACTCCTTATACACCTGTAAAAACCCCAACAAAATTAAAAAACATATACGCAGTTTTAAATAATTGCAATGAAAAATCAGGGAAGCTTCTGAAAAAGTTAGTGATATGGGGGACTGGAAGATATTTGGGGGGACGCCGTATGTTTGCTTCCCCCCTCGGCGGAAAAAAATAAATTTGGGTGCAATGTTTGATCACTGTATTGACATTTTTGAAGGTTACTAGGCGGGTTTTGGGAACACCCGGGATGTATTGATCTCGAGAATGTTAAAAAATTTCCCAATTTCGTAATAATAAATATTTTACGTTTACTAATATCGATCCCCCGCTCATAAGATGGATTGAAAGAACCTGTTCGAGAGAAAATGGCACTCAGGGTGGTAATTACTACTCGCTGTGGGGTGAAATTTCACCAGATCTACCACAGGGGTCAGTATCTCAAATCTATTCAATTGATTCGTAATGATTACGAAGCAGAATTATCTAGCAGGTGAAGGACACTCCCTTTTTTGCAGACGGATCATGGTCCCCAGAAGGGAGAAACAGGAACAAAAATGTTAGGAAGAACGGGTTTTATTATGGATGGCGCGACCTTTTTTTTTTCAACCCCTGATGGCCTATGTTGAAATCATTACAACATTGGAAATAAAAAGTTGAATTTAGTTTTAAAAACAAAACGGAATTCCATTTTTTTATTTCGATTTTTAAAAGCTGAGGGTTACAAAAATTTCCCAAAACCTAAATTATATTTAAAAATATTTGCCGTCCCATCAAAATTGCTAGCCAAATGGGTGAACTGTTCTGTTATTTTTATTATTTTGGTTTCCCCAGGGTGATAACTACATTACTTGCCATAGGTGACTTCATTATATTTGTTTTTTCATGGCTTATCCGGTCCAACTTTTGATCCCTATAGATGACAAGTTGTCTGTTTTTTTTTGGGTTTTATCTTGATTGTTTTGCCTTAACATGGCAATATCCTCTGCAAAATCCAAATCTTCCAGTTGCTATTTTTTTATTTTAATCGATGCCAGTTTCACCCTTGCAACATTTTCTCATCAACCAGTAAATTCCCCCTGAACAATAGTGGAGATAAAATACATAAAAAATTTTTATTTTTATGGCATGATTCAGATATGAAAACCCTAATATGCCCAATCAAATCGGGATCCATGCTACAGAAAACCCACAGATGGGTAAAAAAAGGTTGTTTTTTTGGGTTTGTAAAAATTACAGACTGTGGGGTAAAAATTTCGCTCTGTCCCGGGTAATATGTATAAACTTTGGCTGAAATACTGCTTCTGCGTTCTCACTAGGTTGGGGTTTCGCCCCGTGGTTACCGGGGCCCGGGTTTGGGGGGAAAAAAATAGAACCACTGTTACCTGCCACGCATGTCGTAAGAGGGGACTAAGGAGGTTGGGGGTGAGGCTAGCTACCACACACCGTAAAAAAAAACTAGATGGTTACAGAACGGAGAGCGAACCGGGGTAAACGCTGGTGAAACCGGACACATCGTCGAGGATAAGCAAGGCTCCAAATGGTGCTGAAGATGTGACGAAAACACCAATGTTAATGCGATGAATCAGATTTAAAATGAATAGAATTTATGGGGATATCTTAACATCGGTCTGGGGGGGGGATTGCGAGAGATATTGGGATTTGGATTTCCAATAAAGGTCGTCGTCTGCCTAAGATTTGGGGCCACGCCCGGTTTTTCTTGGACGCCAAAAGGAAAATGGGGAAATTTTTCTTTGGGTTTGCATCCCGTGGGTAGTTCCTTTTGGGGCCCGTCTGTCATATTATTTTATATTCACAGGTTGTTAGGATATTTTGAATTTTGTGATATTTGTGTTCATTTTGTTGTGTTTTATTCGTTGTGTTCCCTTCTGTTGTGTTCCATTCTTTTTGTGTCTCATTCTGTTTTGACCCATCCGGGGAAAGGGAAAAAATGACAGTCCCGGTCCCCTTTTGGACAGTTTGGGAAATCCATCATCCCGGGTCTAAAGGACGGCTTGTCAAATACCAAAGGGGAAATTTTTTTATCTGACCCCTGTCGATTGCCTTTCAAGATCCAAAAAGGGAGGTTTAAATAGGGTGGATGGGTCTTAAAGTTTCCTGGGGCCTACTGGGGCTACTGGGGTTCCGGGGATGCGGGGTTTTTTAAAACAAAGGTTATCCAAATTTAATTAATTGGATAAGGGGGTTTTTCTGCCCTTCGCGACCGCCTGCCAGAAAAAACACTAAATTTGATGTTGAATCGTTCCATCGCTTTAAACAGTTTGGAGTTACCCATTGTAAGGGTAGAACTGGATGTCAGAGGGGAAAAAGTGAGGGGGGTGGTTAAAAGGGGAGACATGGGAAAATTGGGGTGATAATTTTCGATATCTATTGGGGAGACGGACCTATGAGTCTGCCCGATGTGCAATGACGGTTAAGCAATATCTACCCGGGACCTTTTCTACCATGTTCTTGTCGCAAACCCCCAAACACAAAGAGGGGGTTAACTTGGTTGATGAGCTTGTGACCCCCGGCAACATAAGGCCAAGTAGCTCCCGGCTGGAAATCGTAACTTCCCTTGTTTTGGGTTTCTCGTTGTTGTAAATGCTTGATAGGACACTGTAATGTTTTTTGCAATTTTTCCCAATTCTTTGGGGGCAGGGGTATTTATAGATTAAAAATATTAATAGTACTGATATTCCTAAATTTAAACAACTTGTAACATAATATAACCTTGATTTAACATGCTGTATTGTTTTTAAAAAAAATGCTGTATTGTGAAAATTAAACACCTCCAAAAAAGAAGTCATTTTAAATAAGTAGGTCAACAGATCAACTAAATATACACGTGAATAATGTCAAAAAACAACAGACTCCAGAATTCAAATATCTCAGGAGTATATTCACAGCAGATGGAAAGATGGACAAAAAATCGAGACTAGGTGTCGAAGGCAAACGCAGTGACATACCAACTGTCACCACTACTAAAACATCCAAACATTAACATGGCAGTCAAACGACAACTGATAAACTGTATATTTATTCCAATCCCCTGCTATCAAAGGCCAAAAATGACCCCTGGGTTTAAAACACAAGAAAAAAAGATTACAAATGTGAATGAGATGTTTCCAAAAGCTGGGAACGTTAAAAGGAGAGATAGAGGGAGAAACGGAATATCAAAACATCGTTTGGGACCATACCCACGCATAAGGGACATCGAGAAAAAAAGACTTAAGTGGTTCGGCCATCTAAGAGAATGGAAACCCATTTACTACCATCACGTGCCTTCAAAATCGGCTTCATGGCGCAGAGGGACGAGGCAGAAAAAAAAACGATGGATAGATAATATCTCAGAGTCCCCGCGGGGCATGGGCTGACAACGTCAAGCGCAACACACCTGGCACAAGACAGAAAATAAATTCACGTCGCTTCACGACAAATGTGGTTAAGATAAGATAAGATATGCGAATACTACCAAATAATGTTTACAATTACTTCTAACATATTTTGCGAAATACTACCAAATAATGTTTAAATTACTTCTTAAAAATATTATGCGAATACCAAATTCTTTCCACAACTATAATAGTGTCCCGGTGGGGCTGGGGATAGGGAACAGGGGACATTTTTTTAAAATTTAAAAGGTTACTTTCAGAGCTAAAAGCCGACTGGAAGAATGGCTGGAGGTGGAATCTATTGACGGCAGGTAGGGGTTCTACAGGTGACCAGCAAATAAGTTAATGGGGGAATTAAACCTTTTTGATCAATAAGTCTGACTTGGGGGCGGAGTTTATAGTGAGAAAGGGAAAAAAGTACCCCGGGTATCCCGATAAATTAAGTCCGGTTTCCATGGGAAGTTCAGAACAAAAGGGGTTTTGGGGTTTTGGATGGGAAATAGGTCAAGCAGGGGGTGGGAAAGACAGAGCTACGGGCAGAGGGGGCCCCGGAACCGGCGTCCAGCGGTAATTTTCCGACCAACCCGAATGGGTCTAGGAACAAAGGATTGTTGGTTTTGGATTGGCAAATAAATAGAGAAAAGAACACAGAAGGAGAAAATAGCTGGGACAGAGCTGCGGTAGGTTGTCGAAGATAGTGTGCTTCCATCAGAACACAGAGACAGAAGAGCATAGCTGGGACAGAGCTGCGAGGAAAATTGTCGAAGATAGTGCGATTACCATCAGAACACAGAGCGGAGAGGACAGTCAGCCGATAGGGGCTAGAGTACAGACGCAAAAGAGATGAAACTTTGAAACTTAGCAGAGGAACTTAAAGGGAAAGGGTTAAAGAAGAAATTAGGGGAAGTGAGCAGAAGAACTTAGTTCTTGCTAACTGCCTGGTCCCTTTAGAACCCTACCGCCCGAGTTCTGGGATTCACACCCTTTTCTTAAAACCCATTTCCCCCCCGGCTAAAACTCCCGAAAACCCTTTAAATTTTAACTTCCCCGGAAAGGGCAAATTTTTTCTTTATATCCTGGGGGAAATTTTTTCCCTTTTTTTCACCATAAACCCACCAAAAAGGGCAGACCCCTTTTTATCCAAAGGAATTACCCGCCAAAACCTTTTTTGCTGGTCACCTGTATAAATTTTTACCTGCCGTCAATAGCATTCCCCCCCTCCAGCCATTCTTCCCGTTTTTTTTTAAACTCTGAAAAAACCGTTTAATTACAAAATGTCCCCGTTTGGTTTTCCCAGCCCCCCCCTGACACTGGGGTTTCACAACTACTTTAACACATAATGCAAATACTACCAAAAACCCCATCTAAGTGGTTTCAAAATGATTTTCCCGGGGGAAAAATTTTAAATCCCCAAACCCTTAACCCCAATTTTTGAACCCCTTTGCTTAAACCAAAGATCCAAACCCGATTTTATATTTTTTTCCAAAACAAAAAGTATGGTTTAAAATTTTTTTATGTAAAATATATAAAAGTGACCATTTTCCTTTTTGCCAACCATATAATGAGAAGTATTAACCCTTAATATTTGTGAGATGTTTTGGGTTTTGCGACTTTCCCCTCTTTCACGTGGTTTTTTCCCCCTTTTAACCCCTTTATCGAATTTAAAAAAGTAAAATGATCTTTCCGGTGTGTTTAGTTACAATTTTCCGTTTTGTTTTCAGAGCATATTTTATTACAAAACGTTTTTGTATTCTAGATTTGTTATACAATGGGGATGAAAATCAAGTTTTTACACTGCATACGGGGGCGGAAAATGTATAAATATTTTATCAGAGAAAACTAATCGTGGGAAAAATGTATCGGGGTATATCAAATCCTGAACAAAAGAACTATGCATGCTTTTGGGCTTAAGTAAAATATCTACAAAAATTTCTCAGTGTTAATGGAGTTTTCAGTACAGTCAATACATTGACTCAAGGCAGAAATAAAATAGTAGACAATTTTAACAGGATTTATTAGAAAGAAATTTGCAGAATGTTTTGATTTCAAAAAAACTGTGACACTAAAAAGCTGGGAAAATTAGGTTAAAAATACACAATGACATTGATGTATCGAAATCAATGTTATGGAGAACTGTTAGAAGCATCGGGTTTACTTTTTTGAAAATACCCAATGGGAGAAATGTCATCTGCAAAAAAGCCGCATTTAGTACGTCTGGGAAATAAATATTTACGTGAAGTACGGGAAAAAGCGTAATCAAAGGTTTCGATATTGTGTATGTGGATGAAACCCCGGGTCAATGCCAAACTAATGAAAAAGGGGGGGTTTCCGATGGAAAATTTTAAAGATATGTACCAGTGGAAAAGGGCAAGCCCCCTAATGAAAATGCAGGCAGCCCGACAAAAAAGGGTTTTTTAAAGATTTAACTTATTTTCCCCAATTATACGGACAACAGGACTATCATACCGAGATGAACGGTAAAATATTTAGAATTGGATTGGGCATACTCTTCTTCCGTCCCCAGACAGACCATCCTGTGTGATAATGGACAACGCATCATACCACAACACTGTGTCAGAAGAAGAAAAAATCCCCCATCTTCCCCAGTCCAAAAAATGCTATAAAAAATTTTTGGGTCAGAAAAGAACATTCCATTTAACGAGGGGTTTTTTAAGTCTGAATTACCATCTATTGTTAAAACATCACAGAAAACCCTTTTTCCAAACAACCCAAATTGATTCAACAGCATGGTCATGTGTGTTTGAGACTACCACCTTATCATTCCCACTTAAACCCAATTGAACTCATTTGGGCCAAAGTTAAAGGACTGGTAGCAGCTGAAAATAAAACTTTCAAGCTAAGCAATATGAAAGAACAAATATGCCGCCATGTCAAAAATAGACAGAGATTATTGGGGTAAATGTAAATACCATGTTAAAAGGGGGAAAATGACTACTGGGACAAAAATGGACCCCGTTCGTGCAGCCAAGAATAGTCATCAATACGTTAGACTCATCGGACTCAGAATATTTAGAAAAACTTTATATGATTTTATAATATGAGTTATCTCACCCTCCAAAAATTTGAATTGTATATACGCCCATGCCGAAAATATGTGATTTTTTTTAAAAATTTTCGGTAAATTATTTTCTTCCCGCGAAATAATTTTCTAGGTTTGAAAAGATCAAAGGAATTCGGGGGTTGCAAGAAAAGTACCCCTACCTTCAACATTGAATTTTAGAAAATCATTTTGGGGCATCGGAAAACCCAAAACCACATGCAAAAAAACACGTTCATCCATGTAATGAATATGGAGATTTGAAGGTCAATCGTTGGCCGAACGTTTTCTTTATCCAACTAGTTCTAACACATAATGCTCTCCCAAATAACACTTATCTACAACAAAGTCTTCCCATTAATTCGTAAAGCACTTTAAAATTGATTTTCTGGGTTTACCTGTTGGATCTAAGTGTTTTTTTAAAAAAAGCGGCCTTAGAATACCCCGGGCGCTAAAAATTTTTTTTCCCAAGAAAATTTGATGTATTTTGAAATATTTCTTTTTCCCAGGTTTAAAAAAATCAACCTCCCCCGGATTGTACACAATATTAACAGTCACGGTACACAGACGCGTTGTTCTAAAATACTTTTGGTAACATTGAAATATCGTGAGTAAACAAAAATTTTCCCGGAACCTTGCCCCTTTAAATCGACTTTGAAAGCGGAAAGCATTGACGTTATAATTGGGATAACACGTAATTCAAAGTACTGTATTTTTTACAAATTAAAAAACAATGACTAAATCAACAACGTTTCGACCACAAGGCCTTTATCAAGCAAACAAACAAACAGGGTGAAAAATTTAAAATAAACACAAATGGACGACCAAATAAAAACATTAAGGAAAATCTGGAATAAAAAAAAATAACGAAAAAAAATTTAAAACAAAAAAACACACATAAAAACTAGAAATAGAAGGGAAAAGAAACAATGAAACATCTAGTAAATATATAACTTGAATCATCAACATATACCCATATAGATTAAAAAGCAGGGGAAAGAGAAAGTACAAAGAAGCATAAGAATGTAATTTCAGTCTTTTTCCCTTTTTAAAAACTTTTAAAAAAAGCCTGGGTTTTTAAGTTTAATATTAACCCCCTATTGTTAATACCCCAACCAATTTTTGACCCAAATCGACTGCGATCATCCGAGGAACATGATCGGATGGCGTACCTGGACATCGTGAGCCCCTAAATGGCCAGTATCTTTGGGAAAGGGGTGGCTACGGGGGCCCGGGGCATTGGCGTATGTCGCGTAAGTGTTGGGCGAACCCCGGTCACTGAGCCTCTTGCCTGTCTCGCCGATATAAGCCGTTACCCTTACAGATAATGGCATAGATAAGATTCGGGACTCGCATGTAAAACCCATCGTCAATAAAAACGTGCCTAAAAAAACGATACGGTACGCGTCTTTTCCCCAAAGCCCCGTGTTGAAACCCCCGACGCCACTGGACAGTCCCAAAAAATGAGCCCAGGATTTTTTGGACTTAAGGCGACTGTGAACCATATCCAAAGCCCTTTGTCCCGTCTGAAAGACCCAAAAATACTTGGGAAGACAAAACGGGTCTCAGGATCTGATCTAAGGATACATCTGTCTTCCTTAGACCCAGTCCGGGAATTCTGTCCCCAATTTTTGAGTGTTTTTAACGGGAAAAAAAATTAAAAAGTTGATACACAATCTTTTAAAAATCAATACCCCGCTCTTTTGGGCACCTTTTGGCTTGCATTTTTTAAACCGTTTATGTGATACGGGTGCTTATCTTTTCCCTTTTAGGCACGTTTCTTTTGACGATGATTACATGCAAATTGTCTTATCTTCCCCGGTATCAAAAGGGGGTGAACAAACCTTCGGGGGGTTTGGCAAACCTATTAATTCGCCCAACCGCATGCCCAATGCTCTGGGACCTGTAACCCCCGTACGGGCCCTTTTAAAGGGCTCACGTGCCCAGGTCTGGGGCCCGATTGTTCCCCGGATGCCCGGTCGGTTTAAAACTTTTTTCTTTTTATGTTTTATTTTTTTGCCTTTTTTGGTTTCGGCTCTCTTCCCATGCTTTTATATTTTTGTGAACAGGGAAACCGTTTTTTTTTTAGTATGTTATAGATTTCGTTTTTCTTTTTTTTGGGGGTTTTTCATGTTTTTTTTTATTTTATTTTTTTGTTTTTTTTTCCTTTTTTATTCAAAATTTTCCTTAGTCCTTTGTTTTGTTTTCCATTTTTTTCCCTTTTTAGGGGGCCCCAGCTGTTTTAAAACGCTTTTTAAAAAAATTCCCTGTTTGTCTTTTTTTTTAATTTTAAAACATTTTTACTATAATTCTGTTTTAAATCAAAAAATTTTACTGCAGTTTTATATATATCTGTAAAATTGGGATACCGTTGTATAGTTATGGGTATCTCGCTATTTGTTTTGAAGCTTTTATCATTTTTTGTTGGCTTATCAAATAACGTGATATAAATTCATAATGAGCCTAAAATAAAATTTTATAACAATGCGAAGGTTACAGTTTTACTATACCAACACTTTCGAAAGGAATCTAAGAGGTCATCTATATTGCGATATTCATAACCGAGAAACAAAACGCAACTGGCGTTTGGGGTCTGAATAAATATTTTTTCCCGATGGATTAAACGGGACACAAAGTCCCTAATGTCAAAAAAGGAAGGAAAAAAAACAATTGACGACTTTGACATAGATGCCCCAAAGACGGGAGCTCTTAAAAATGTTTGCGACAAATCAACTTGTTACTCCCAGGAAACTGAAATTAAAACTGAAAATAAATTTGCAACATAGACATTTCAAAAAGGTACTTTTGAAAATTTGGGGCCGGCTTCCCCTTTCCCAGAAAAACGGGGGGGGCGGCAGGAATATTTTTTGGGAAAAGCCACATTTAATTGCTGCCCGAAGTAAATACCTGAGGCAGATCCGTGACGGGGAGGCAAGGCATGATATTGTATATTTGGCCCGGAATCCTGGGTCAATGCTCACCACACCAATGCTAAAGAATGGCAATCAGTGGACGGGGGGAACAGAAAAAAAAAATACCAAGAGCAAGGCCAGCGTATTATATTTAAACATGCAGGAAGCAGTGAAGGTCTTGTCCAGGGCGCTGGACTTATTTTCCAATCAAAAGTACCGACGGTAGGGACTACCACACAAATGAATGGACATATTTTCAGGCACTGGATGGAGAAAGATCTATTTCCAATTCTAAACAAAACCATCATGTTGGAATGGATAATGCATCCTATCACAACGCAGTATCAGCGGAAGAAAAAAATTACCAACTGCATCAAATACAAAAGATAAAAATTAGGACTTGGCTTGCTAGGAAAATGTCAGCTTCGATGATACATATTTGAAACCCGAGTTTTTGCACCTGGTGAGGATGACAAAAAAGAAAAAAGGTGTTTCATATTGAAAAAATCATTCGGAATAGGGCCCACGTCTTTGACTACCCTCCATATCATACTCCCTCAACCCGTAGGGGCTTTTTGGGCCCCAAAAGTAAAGGGCAAGTTGCCGAACGGGCGGACTTTAAAATGTGTGATGTTGAAGTTCTGAAAATGGTCCCTCTCAATGATAGACATGCAGTTCTGGAAAAGTGTTTGAACATGTTTCGGGGGGGAAAGGCAGTACTGGCACCGAGAGGGGATTAAAATTTTTGCCCAGCCAGTAACAATTATCAACCTCAGGGAAATTTCCCCAGATTCGGGATAAAAACAAATCATTTTGATTACAGACTGAGAAAAAACCAACGTATACATTTCCATATAAAAATTCACCATCATACAATTTGTGGTAAAATTAAAAGACCCCCCTGGGGTCTAATGGTGACCGAAGGGGGGGGACTAACTGTTGCATATTGTATCCAAGTTCACGATTGCAAAAAAGGGGCAACACATTTAAATTACTTGACCTATCAAGTTAATATGGAATACACCTATGAATAAAATTGACATGGAAAAATTTTTAGGGATTACTGTAAAATCTAAAATTTAACCCGGGTATTTGCAATTGTCAAAAAAGATCAAAAAATTCGCCGATGGGGCAAAACCCCGTAGCATCTATGAACTACGGGTTTTTAGTTTTTTTTAGCGTCATGGATATTCTGGGGCTGCATGCAAAAAATCACTGAACCCAACAGGTAGTTTTCGAGAAAATCAATTTCAAACGTGCTCACAAATTAATGGACAGACTATAGTTCTAAAACATTATGCAAATACTACCAAATAACATTATCTACAACATAAATTTGCGATATCAATTGAATAATTTGTTGAAAATTTTTTTTGCCAATTATTAAAGACTTGTTACTCTCAGTGAACAAGTCTACCAAAGGTTAAAAGGTCGAACCGCACAGAGCATCCCAAGCTTTTTTCTGCATTTCTACCAACTTATTTGAAAATGTAATAACTCTGTTTTTTTTTGGAATATTTGTTTGAAATATCGTATTTTGAAATAAAATATGTATGTGTATTTTGATAATAAAAATTTGTGTTTGTTGGCTGCTCTGTACTTTGGTACGATATTTGCTCCAGTACTAGTCCGACGGGCCCAGTTCTAGGGCCTTGGACGAAAATCACATTCTCGTCAGTATCACTATTTTCGTCATAAATTTTACCTGTACAAAATTTTTTCCAGAATCTGAGTGAACAGATTCACTTAATGAAATATATCATCATCTCCGCTATCTTCATCGTTAAATATGTCTCGGCACCATATTGACAACAACCCCCAAGCTTTTTCTGTTGGGATAATCGTTCTGGAAGATTTTCCGCCTTTTTGTTGAACTTTTTGACAAAGAGAAAACGCTTTAAAAGATATAAATAACCTTCTTGGCGCAAAAAAATTAAATGACAATGTTTTATATAAGAAAGATGTCCCCAATGCTATAGATAGTCTATTGTGGGGGGGTTTCCCCCTTTACTAAAATTTTTTTGCTGATGAGTTTACTCCCGTGAATGTCTCGTAGTTGGGATACAACCAACGCCCCCTCTACCCCATCCTCACGTAGTTGGAAACCCAAAAAGGTTAAAATTGTATTATATTTATGGACAAAAAATTTTCCCAAACATTGCTTATGCTCTCATTGGACAAGAAATTTAAAACTTTTGGATGATCTCAATGGACGTCTCAAACATTGTCTGATGCTCTCATTGGACAAAAAATTTTCCCAAACATTTTTTGATGCTCTCAATGGAAAAGGGGAAATTTTCCCAAACATTTTTTTAAAATCCTCTCAATGGAAAAGAAATTTCAAACATTGTTTGATGCTCTCAATGGACATCTCAAACTTTTGTTTGTTTGCTCCCCAATGGAAAAGTCTCAAACATTGTTTGATGCTCTCAATGGACAAGTCTCAAACATTATTTGATGCTCTCAATGGACAAGTCTCAAACACTCTTGATCCCCAAATGGAAAAGTCTAAACATTGTTGATCTCTTTTCTGTTCGTTCAGAGGGTTGTGAAGATCTTAAAGGGAACGACAACCCCTTTTCATCAAGCACATCATCAGATAGTCAGGTAAAAGGCATAGACTTGAGATTCTTCTACTAATACAAACCCCGACCTTGATTAACTGTTGTCACAGAGTGACTTGCATACCAAATGAAAGACAAAACTTTCAACTCAATAGATGATTTTAATAAATGGTACACATTTTTGATGATAGCAGAAAAAGTTTGGTTAGATATACAGATTGAACAAAGAAAGGTTAAAGTATTACATAAATAATGAAAAATTAATAAAGAAAAATATTTTAATAAACAACAAAAATTTAAATTTTGTATGACTTATTAATACTGCAAAATATCAGGGGAACTGCCATGGATAAAAATGACATTCTTCACGCTTTGGGAAAAGAGTCTTTCCGAACAGAGGAGTTTCAGGGCTTAAATTTCCCACTCGCTGACCAGATTAAAAGAGATGGGTGTCAATTTTGGGGTTGCCCCCAAAAAGAACGACATCCTAAATATGCAAAGAGGTTGATTAATCAACATCGAACTGGCTTTGGGGGGGGTGGCCCGGCTGGATTTGTTGGGCCCCGGAATCGGGCCCCTTTGGACATGCCCGGAGTGTTTGGTAGGGGCCCTCATATAACTGATAATACTGCATATACCTGTCTTTGTTCAATTTACTCCAGTTTCCGCAGCCTCACCAACGGTTTTCCCCCAGAACTAATCTCTCTCTCTTCGATCGTTCTTAAGCCTTTTTTATCATTCTAATGTGATATATAAACAGCCAAACATCAGAACGGGATGTACGTGCACATCCAGTACCAAATGGAGCTAAAGTGCCCTTTCGGTGGTTGGGTTTTTAAACCAGCGTTTACGATTCGCTCTCCTTTGGGCCCTTTTTGCGGCCCCCAGCCAAAATCCAAAAAGGCGGGGTTGCCATTTTTTTTAAAGGGGCGCCCCTTAAATGGCCTGCCCCCCCTTTGCTTATGGGGTGCCATCTGCCCAGCAACCCTCAGTTTGAGGACCCCCATTTTGGGTTTTTTCCCGTTCGGTTTTGTGTACGGTTTGCCCCCTTTCTTTAATTGTCCTAACCCAAACTCCCAAGGCGGCATTTATTTCCCCTGCGAGCGGAAACGCGGACGGGCCCTTTCCTCTGCTGGGTTTTTCCAGTTTTTCCCAGCACCTGTCACCATCAGTCCTCGCCGTGCTCACATTTTCTTCCTTCCGTATCGTGCTATCATTTGCCTGGGCTGCCCCCGCCAGGGGCTCACCCCGGTCCCCCCCCCCTGTGATGGGTGGGGGGTTCACCCCCCTGGGGCCCCCCTTTTTTGTCGCTCGCATGCTGCATGCTCTCCCCTGGTCCTCCCCCACCTTTTTCCGTCAATTCCCCCCCGTGCCCTTTGCCGGGGATGTCTTCAGGGACTCGGCAGTTCCCCCCCCTGGGGGATGGGGCCACGGGTTTCGCCCCCCTGAGGACCCCCCTGTGCATCGCTTGCATGAAACGCTCTCCCTGGTGTACCTCCCTTTTCCCGTCAATTTCCCCCCGTGCTACATTTGCATATGGCGTCCGTGGGACCAGCGCGCAGCCCCACCCCCAACATACTCATCGGCTCAAGAAAAAGGGGCTAAAGAGGGCATGCAGGGTTCCTAGTTTTGCCGCACGCGGTTCCCACGTTTTTCTTCCATTTTCTCATCGGCCGGGAGGGCGACCCTTAAAAACCTCGGGGAGTTTGCTCGTCTGTGCTGGGGAAGCGGACCCCATCTGGCGTGACTACCTTTGCATCTCTACTTCCCCCCAAAAGTAGCTCCCGACACCTGCCCTCTAACCCAGCCCGGAACCCGTCTGTTCCAAGGGTCACCACGGGGGGGGGTGAGGGCGGGGGTTTAAATCCCAGCTCACTAATCTGGTGCGCCGTTTTTTCCCCTTCCCCTTTTTGACCCCCAAAACCTTCCGACCCCGGTCTGACCACGTCGGTTTTGGGAAATTTTTGTACATCGCGTTTGATATGAAAAAGGGGTTTTTAAAAAGAATAAACGGGAAGTTAATTTAGGAGGTTTTTAAAGGGGGGCAATGCTCCGATACAGTGGATTCAAAGTAAAAGGCGGTTCTTACAACGGGCCGACCTAAGAAATAGCAAGCATTGAAAAACCTATTTTAAAAAAACCCGTTCTATAAATCTTTTCTTATCCTGCCCCTTTTTGATGCAAAACAAGATTAGAAAAATAGTAGTAAGTAGTTAGGGGGAAATTAAACAAAAAAAAAAGGTATTTAATGTAGGAGATATTTAGAGGGGTTTAACAAAAAAAAAAGGGAAGTTAATTTGGGATATTTTTAAAAAGAAAGTTTAACATAAAAAAAAGGTAGTTAATTTAGGAAGAAATCAGATGAAGTTTTCCCAAAAAAATAGTTTAGAATGTTTGAAAAAACAAACAGTTTAGGTGTTTTAAAATTTTTATGAAAAATTCAAAACCAAGGCTGAAAAATAGTTTTGTTTTTCCCTTTCCCTTAAATGTCAGCCTTTTCGTAATATTCAGGAATGTTCTAGAGAAACTAGAACCACTCGCCAGCTATTTCTAATAGCATCAAAAACTGTTAATCTATGGGTCCTTGAAAGAAGGTCTTTTGATGAATAAATGTTTCATTTTGGGCCTTTTTAGGGTCCTGTTTTGACAAATGGAAGTAAAATACAGTTATTTTTAGATGATAAAGTTTTTTTCCCAGTTCTTCTTTTTTTTTTGTCCCCCTGCTACCGAGTTGAAACTCATGGCAGAGTTTCTCCACTCGCTCGGGGGTTGGAAGGGTTCATGGCGTGTTTTTTGGTTGATGTCTCCACAGTGACACCTCTTGACCCAAATTGGGTTGGGGTTTTAAATTATTATTATATTATCCCTTTTTGCTGCCCAGTGTTGTGGTTTTCTTTTTTTGTCTTCCCGCTGTTCTGGTGACTTGGTGATTGTTTTTTTTGCTCTTTGGCGGGGATTCTGCTATGCCATCTAATCTTCTTTTTGTGGTATCCTCTTGCCTTCTTTCCTGTTTTTCTGTTGCAGAAGACACTGTATACATTATTAATGGGGTTAAACCACTTCATTTTTTTGTTTCTAAATTTAATTCAAGAAAGGGTTACTGTCCCAACCTTTTATGCTAATCTTGGGACTCTGTCTTTTTGTTGTTGAAATTTTTCCTTAGGCACCCAAACAAGCAAAATAACAAAAAGACAGACATGAAAAATACACCAGTAACAGACACACACACGAAGCCACAAAAAATCCTTGCATACAAAATAACAATAACAGACATACACTAAAAAATGGTACCCAGTAACAGAAACACATACATTACCAAAGCCCCCCAAATCCTTCCCCTTAAAATTAGAACTTCTTTCCCCAATTTTTTCTGACAAATCTTTAAATTCATCATAAACCCAAAAGCCAATAAAAAACCCCTATTTTGTAATCCTTTTGGTTTCATTGGTCAATTCTTTTACCAAATATTGCTCGTGAAGGCTTAAATTGAATTGGGGAAACCCTTTGGCGAAGAAGGGCTAATAGGAAGGCAGCACTCATTAAGGAAAAACAAAGAAAATCATCAGGAAGATTCTGTAAACAATAATTAATCAAAAGTTTTAATATTCTGTTCAGTGGTTATTTTTTTTATTTCATCAACACCATTAAGAACACCAGAAAAAAACCAGAGACACCAACATCAGCATAAGAAAAAAGAAACCCGGGAACCTTGCTTGAATTACTTTGGGAGAAACACAGAATGAAGTGGTTTGGCCACTTAATAAGAATCACCCAAACCCCCTCAGTATAAAGTTTTTAGCAACAGAACATTAGGAAAGATGGCGAGAGGAAGACAACGAAAATATGGATAGATGGCAAAAGGAATCCTGTCAGAGAAAAAAAAATCACCCAAGCCACCAAAACAGGCAAAAAACAAAAAAACACGACACTGGGCAATAAGCCGGTAACAGTGTAACGAAATGAAAGAAAAATAAGAAGATTAAGATCAAGGACACTATTGAATCAAACATGCAGCCAACTAATCCTATAGTAGGTCAGTCGTCCACAAGAGAATCTTTTATAGGCTGAAACTGTTACTAAGAAATGAAAACATACCAAACTAATCTTATAGTGGGGTATCATCCAAAAAACTTGTATGGGGGGCTGAGAACTGTTGTACTCAAGGAAAGGGTTGTGTAAAAGAAAAGGACACACATGTATGCGTGTTTCATCTGTGGTGGGGATTGCATCCTAGGATTGGACTATACTTGTAATTTAGAACACCAAGTAAGGGAAAGTTGTGGTCACTAATTTTTATTAATTCCCCCCCGCTCCACGTGGAGCATAGGCCCCTCAACAGTTGTTCACCACTCTTCTCGGTCCCCGCTTTTTTTCTTTATGTCTCCCTGAATAGTCAGGCACTCTTCAGTTTCTCTAAAAAACCCTTGTCTCCAGGTCTGTTATGGCGTCCTTATTTTCGTTTTCCTTGGGGGTTCCCTCGGCGCTTGCCCAAAATGACACTCGACTGTTTTTCCCCAAGGGTTTGCCCGACACTGATTTTCTCCTCTTGACCTGGGTCATCAGGGGTTTCCCTGCCCAATTCTTATCCACATGTCTGTCTCAGTATCTCACAATCCCCAAATCTACTAATAAGTAAATTCTCTCTCAAAATGCACAATCTCAAAACTACTAATAAGCCCCAGTTCTCTCACACAATCTACATCTACTAATGTCATTTCCCACACACAATCTCACAGTTACAAATTAAGTCATTTTCTCCCCACACTTTTCCCCAACCTCCCTAAAAAATAAGTTCTCTCCCCCACACAAAATTCACACCCTACTAATTAGTAAATTTTCTCCCTCCACACACAATCTCCATCTACTAATAAGTCAGTTCTCTCTCACACACATAATATCACTCTAATTAGTCAGTTCTCTCCACACAATCTCACATCTACTAAAAAACCCAGTTCTCTCTCACACAAAAATATCCTCTACTAATTAGCCAGTTCTCTCCACAACCCTCCCATCTACTAATAAGTCAGTTCTCTCTCCCCTTCCCACACACAATCTAAATCTAAATAAGTAAATTTCTCTCTCTCCCACAAATCCCCTCTACTAATTAGTCATTTTCTCTCTCACACACAATCTCAAAATACAAATTAAGTGGATCTCTCTCTCACACACAATCTCACAGCTACTAATAAGTCAGTTCTCCCCCATTCCTTACACACAACCCACATCTCCCAAATTAAGTCAGATCTCTCTCTCTCACACACAAATCTACATCTACTAATAAGTCAGTTCTCTCTCTCACACAAAACCCAATTCCATCTCCAAATTTAAAAGTCAGCCCCCACAAAAAATCTCACAATATATTAACTACATGTTCAAATTCTTTCCCTACCTCCCCTGGCATAGTCTTGAATATTTGGGGAATATCTGAAAAGCTCTAAAAACATGGACACTTTGTCCATCATCCCAAAACATTTTTGTTGTCAAATAATGAACTATCCCCCCTGTTGGAATCCCCACACTGTCAACAAAAAAAAAACATTCACTATTACAGTCAAAAATTGTAACCTCTTAATTGGAAGATGCCCCCTTTTGGGAGGAACACTGGTTATAAGGAAAAGGATCCCCCAAAAAAAACAATGTTTGGGGCCATACCATGACCCTGCAAGCAAAAAAAAAGGAACCATTTTTTTCCATGTGCTATATAAAAGTAATGGCCTAGGCTGTATTTTTTATTGACCGTCGGCCCGATGGGTGGTGTTTTGTCAACATAACCCCCAACCTCATTTACATCCCAGTGCTTTTCCTGGGAGCCCGTTGAGACTGGGTCGATCAAAAAACCCTTCAATTGGACCAAAATTTCCCCCACTGTGGGAAATTTAATCTGGAAATAAGATTACTAAAGTAGGGGATTATGTTCTAAGGTTGGGCTCTACAGTCACCTCCGCACACACCCAAAAAGTGGGAGCCCCGTCTGAGACTGTTATCATCATCGCTTGCATTTAAAAAGGGTAAATTTTGGGGCTGCCCGGAGTGCAATGATGTCGGGTTTTGTAACGCCCCCTGGTTCCGGGGGTCAAATTTTTGGGGGGTAAAAAAAATGGGGAAACCCCTGTTACCTCCCAAAGCATCCGTAAAAAAGATCTAAGGGGTTTTACTGAAATCGGATGCACATGTCCCAAACTTGTAGAAGTCTATGCGTTTGGGGCCTGCAAACCAATGTGAAACGTAAAACGTTCTTGACAAAAATCAAACATATCACAGAGTGATTAAAATTGGTCGTAAAGAACGAACGCGAAGAAAAAGAAGTAACCAAAATTTTCGAAAAGCTGTTTTTTCTGAGTCCCATTCTATAATTTATTTCCGTTTGTATCTAACATCTGATGTTTCATGATTGTATCTACCATCTGATTTTATCGATTATTTTCTAACATCTGATGTTATCATGATTGTTTTCTAACATCTGATGTTATCATGATTTTTTTAACATCTGATGTTATCATGATTGTATCCAACCCTCTGATGTTATCATGATTGTATCCCCCCTCTGATTTATCGATTGTTTCTAACATCTGATGTTATCATGATTGAAACAACATCTGATGTTATCATGATTGTATCTAACATCTGATGTTATCATGATTCATCTAACATCTGATGTTATCTAAATTTTATCTAACATCTGATGTTATCATGATTGTATCTAACATCTGATTTATCGATTGTATCTAACATCTGATTTATCATGATTTTTCTAACATCTGATGTTATCATGATTGTATCTAACATCTGATGTTATCATGATTGTTTTTTTCTTCTTCTTCCCGACGCTCTACGTCGGCCCTTCTTAAACCTCCTTTGGGGTTTTTTGTGATCTCCGGGCCCAAGAGCGTTGTTCCAGTTAAAGCGACTACCGTAGACCCACATCTGATTTCTGCAACGGGTTTTTTTTTACTAGGGTAGCGTCCCTAGGCCCCCCACCTTTGTCGCATCTTACAACATGCCTTGTAGGCCGGGGTTTTCTATTCTTTGCTCCATTTCAAAAAAGGGGAACACACGAGTCTACTCAAACAATGTGTTTGTTTCCAGTGTACTGAAGTAATGTGTTATAGTAAAAAGTCTACAAACAATGTGTTATAAATGGGGGTTTACTAAATAATGTGTTATAAATACCGAGTCTACTGAAGCAATATTTTATAGTACCAAGGGGTTTTTGAAGCAATGTGATATATCTGATTGGTCTTTGGGGGGTCGTCCCCGGCTGACACATTCCCGTTGAATAATAATAATTCCCCTAGTACCGGGGAAACGTTATGTGGGGCATATAAGCAATTTCCCAAAAACGATCAATCTGGGCAACTCGCTCAATCTCCTCCATGGAATGGACCGATTTTCTTGCCTCCCTCAGCAAACTTCTTTTTAGGGTCTCCTAAACTTTTTTCTTTCTGTCTTGGGAAACCCTTCGCCCAGTGGTTACCGGGAAATTGGGGTGTAAAGGGAAAAGAACAACGGTTTTCCCCGCCCCATATCGTAAGAGGCATTTGCTCCCCACCGTAAAAAAACCTGGGTAAAAAGAACGGAATCGAACTGGGGGTAAACCTTTTGGGGAAACTGGACACCCAAGGATAAGCACCGGGGGCTCTAAGGGGGTGCTGGGAAAATGTGACGTAAACCACAACAATGCAAACTGTGAAACAATTTCCCCATAATAGCATTTTGGGGGGGTCCTTTTAAACTTCTGGGCTTTATCCAGAAGAACCTTTTTATCCATTTCCTGCTTTTAATTCATTTTATCTTTTTTTTTCTCAAAGGGATATTAACATATCTCTTTTTCTCATTCTTTAACAATTTTTACTAGTGATTAACTTGACATTTATTTCATCACTTCTCTTGAATTCGTTCCATTTTATGTTCATTATTTTTCACAGACATCTATTTTCAAATCATTCCCTTTCATTCTATATCTTTAGTCTTTTTTAAATCTCGTGGTATATGGGGGGATTGATACAACATTTGGAAATTTACCAAAATTGAATTTTAATTTTTACTATATTCTAAAAACTATATAACTTGCAGTTTCCCCTTTTTTTAATTATACTTTTAAAAGCTGATGTTGTTTTACAATTCGCAGCATAAAATTTTGTTTTAAACATTTCCTGTACAATCAAAATTGCTACCCAAAAGGTGAACCCTGAATACTCACCCCAAAAAAACGATCTTTGAGCAGACACACCTTTGGGTTTTCATGAAGTAACAGGTGAAAATAATCTACCAAAAAATGCGATTTTTGGGATTCTCCATCTCTTCTTGGAGTTAAAAAAAAAATGGCGTTTTCTGGTCCCGAACTTGTAACTTGGGGGGTTTTGGTCAGATCAGATGGAATTTTAGGGCCTGTTTTTTAGACAGGATAACATGTGTGACATTGGGGGTTTTATGTGAAAGTTGTGGGAGGGGAAAGTATCAGGTTAAGGGTTATTTTGGAGACATCAAGGTATCTCAAGTTGGTGGGGTTACAGATCAGACGCTGGATTGAGAGGGTTTTAAATAGTGTGTCTGGTTTAACGCCACTAAAAAACAAAGAATTTTTGTCCATAAAAAAATGTCTAATAGATGGTCTGCAATATTGAACGGCCCTTCCGGGAAGTCCAGTACTTTAATTTTTAACTCCGTTTAAATGCCTCTGGGTGTGAGTAAATAGTTGTTGATCCAATAAAATTCCTCAAAGTTTCAGCTTTTGCATCCCAGTTTAATTGCCAATCGTTATTGGTGCAATTATCATATTAATAATCTTCCTTTTTTTGTGACGGGGGAAAATAAAAGGGGGAAATTGCCTTTGAGGATAAGGTTTGACTTGATAAGCTGATTCCCGTGCCAATGTTGTGACTGATGAATTGGGAAAGGGGGTGTCATGGTAGCCTGTTCTGTGGTAAGGAAAAATTTTTTCCAGTTGCTCATTATCTCAATAATAGTGTTGTTGTTGTCTTTCATTTTTTGGATTCTGACTGTGTTTGTATTTGAATGCTGACTCCCGACTGTGTTTTAAACCGTGCTGGGTGCTGGTTCATTTGATTTTAATAGTTTCACTGTTAAGATTATTTTTTTTAAAATAAATTATTTGACCTTTCCCCGCTTCACTTTTGTCCCATGAAAGCGTATAATTAACTAACTTTGGATACTGGCTACTTGCTGGTGACGAAACAGAAGAAAAACTAATCTCGCTGAGATATTTTAACTTTCAAAATTTAAATAATTTAGCCAATAAATATTTTTTCCCCAAATTTTTATTGACAAATCAAAAGGGGTTTTCAGACATTTTTTCCATGTTTTTACTTTTTCAATTGTTTCGGTTCAAATGCAAAAGTTACTGTCGACCCAGAACATATGTGGGACACAAATGGACGTCAGAGATAAACTTAAATTATGCAAAAAAAATACCATCTTGAAAAAGCGGGAAAATAGGTCGCTGTGGGGAATAAACATTGATTTGTTTCCCGGAACAACGACGTCATATTTCTGTTGCTAACGGTTTTAGGGGCCAATAACATTTATGATTTCCCAAAGGCGGCCCCCAAATTTAAAAAAAACATTAGATGGGAACCAAAATTTTGAAATATTCCCAGCTCAAAAAAGAGAATTTCGTATCTAAAGTTAAAAAAATTTTAAAAACTCTGATCTGTAGGGCAAATCCATTCTTTGTTGTAGATGTCCTAACATTTCTACAGGACACGGACAGATTAGTTAAACGGGGCAAAATTAAAAATCTTGACCTAATGAAGTTATCATTAATGGCATCTATTGACAAATTTGTTAAGTGTGGTAGCGTGGAGAAGATGTCAATATGATCAGGATAAATCTTTACATTCTTTTGGGGTTTTTGCATTTCTTCGTTAAAACCAATGAATAGATGGCGCAGATTAGGGACATGTTTGAACATGCCCCCGCGGGAAAAGACCTCCCCTGCTTCTGACAAATTGGAAGATCTTCCTTCAAGGGTTAAATATGTCTGACTAGACCAAAAGGGGTCAACCTGTTGTAAAAGTTTTATTATTTTTAGGTCAGTGTATCAGTTAAAAAAGAAAATTTAACTTTTTATATTCATGTATATTACCTAGAGCATTCATGACAATTATAGCAACATACTAGACAATCATGTCAACATACTAGACATTCCTGACAATCATGTCAACATACTAGACATTTCTGGCCCCTCTTTAAAAATAATAAACATTCTGACAATCATGTAGCTTGGCTTTACACCCCGGGCATGCTGGAATGCGGGGGTAACGAGCGTGCTGACTCTCTTGCAAACGGTCCCCCAAATCAAGTGGGCAGAAGCATGGACCCGAGCCGTATCATCTTTCGGTACGCTCTCAATTTTTGTGACATGGGCGGGTCTCAGACATGGAACGAGTTCGAGAATTAGGCGTTAAGTTTGGACCCCCAGACAGTGTCGTCTTTGGTAGAGAAAGATATAGTAATCAACTTCTCATGGGTACTGTGAGCAAATGGACTTTGGGGTGGCTGCTGCAACGGGGGCAGGCACGAACAGGGAAAGCCCAATGTGCCATGACGTCGATCCCCTAACATAACCAAAAATGTCAACCCTTTTTCCTGGCGACCATGTCAATATACTAGACATTCCTAACCCCAAAAATGACGAATGTCAATATACTAAAAATTTCTGACAATCATGTCAACATACTAGACATTCCTGACAATCCCCTGTCAACATACTAGACATTCCTGAACTTACAACAATAATATCAACTACCCAAACATTGCAATTCAATGTGATCTGTATTCGTAAAATTTTAGAATTCCTAATCTAAAGCATGGTTCCCAATCGATACCCTCTAAAGCATTTTTCCCTAACTCGATACCACTCTAAAGCATGGTTCCTAACTCGATACCACTCTAAAACATTGTTCATTTAAATCCCGTACCCTCTAAATCATGGGTTTATAACTAAATCCACTCTAAAACATGGTTTTATAACTCGATATCCTCTAAATCATGGGTTTAAAGATTTTCCAGTCTAAAGAACGATTCTTTATTCGATACTACTCTATGTCTCTCGGGATGCATGTTTTTTAAAACCCAAATCAGGATGACAGTTTTCTAAAAAAAAATGTAAAAATTTCCTACTCGTTGGGGCACTGTCGCGTAGAGGTTAGGTTTGCCCTCTCGTTCTAAAGCTTTTTCGGTAGTCTCCCTCGTGAAGACATCGATATTTTGACCAAAAGATCCCCGATCTCGGGGTAGGTTGAGATAGTGTCGTTCCCAAACCTCCCCGGGAGTCTCCTCGTGGAACATCATATATTTGACCAAAGATCCCCGATCTCAGTGTAGATTGAGATAGTGTCGTTTCTAAACCTTGGGAATCTCCCCCTTTGGGGAAAATCGATATTTGACCAAAAGATCCATGATCTCAGTGTAAGTTGAGATAGTATCGTTCTAAAGCTCGGTAGTTTCCCCCGTGTAAAACATCGATATATTTGACCATAGATACCCGATTTTCAGTGTAGGTTGAGATGGGATCGTTCTAAAGCTACTCGGGGGTCTCCCCCGTGGAGACATCGATATTTTGACCAGAAATTCCTTTATCTCAGTTAGGTTGAGATAGTTCGTTCTAAAACTGCTCAGTGGGCTCCCCCGTGGAACATCGATATATTTTACCAGAGATTCCTGAATCTCAGTGTAGGTTGAGATAGTGTCGTTCTAAAGCTACTCCAAATCTCCCTCGTGGGAATAAATATTTGACCAGAGATCCTGATCTCGGGGTAAGGGTTTAATAGTCTCGTTCTGGAAGCTCTCCCTGGTCTCCCCCGTGGAGAGATCGATATATTTGACCATGATCCCCGATCTCAATTTTAGGTTGAGATAGTATCGTTCTAAAGCTCTCAGTAGTCTCCCCCGTGGAGACATCATTTTATTTTACCAGTTCCCCGATCTCAGTGTAGGTTGAAGGGTAGTATCGTTCTAAAGATGCTCGGGAGTCTCCTCGTGGGCTGATATTTTGACCAGAGATCCCTTTCTCAGTGTAGGTTGAGATAGTGTCGTTCTAAAGCTTCTCGGGAGTCTCTCGTGGGACATCGATATTTTGACCAGAGATTCCCCGATCTCAGTGTAGGTTGAGATAGTGTCGTTCTTTCTCAGTAGTTTTCGTGGAGACATGATATATTTGACCAGAGATTCCCGATCTCAGTGTAGGTTGAGATAGTGTCGTTCTAAAGCTCTCGGTAGTCTCCCCCGTGGAACATCATATTTTGACCAGAGATCCTGATCTCAGTGTAGGTTGAGATAGTCTCGTTCTAGGGACTCCGGGAGTCTCCCCCTTAGAGGTCGATATATTTGACCAGTGATCCCCGATCTCAGTGTAGGTTGAGATAGTATCGTTCTGGGAAACTGCTCGTTTGTCTCCCCCTTTGGGAAAATCATTTTATTTGACCAGAGATCCCCGATCTCCCGTGTGAGTTGAGATAGTATCGTTCGGGCTTCTCTTTGTCTCCCCCCGTGGAAACATCGATATATTTGACCAGTGATCCCGTCTCAGTGTAGGTTGAGATGGGATCGTTCGGGTTCTCGGGAGTTTTCCCCCGTGGAAACATCGATATTTGAACCAGAGATCCCTGTTCTCAGTGTTGGGTTGGATAGTATCGTTTTTAAAGCTACTCGGTAGTCTCCCTCGTGGAACATCGATATTTTGACCAGAGATCCTGATCTCGGTAGGGTTGAATAGTATCGTTCTGAAGGGTACTCGGGAGTCTCCCCCGTGGAAGATCGATATATTTGACCAGTGATCCCCATCTCAGTGTAAAAGGGTTTAGATAGTATCGTTCTAAACTCTCGGTAGTCTCCCCCCGTGGAGACATCGATATTTTGACCAGGATCCTGATCTCTGTGGGGTTGAGATAGTATCGTTCTAAAGCTACTCATTTGTCTCCCTCGTGGGAAAAATCGATATATTTGACCAGTGATCCCCGATCTCAGTGTAGGTTGAGATAGTATCGTTCTAAAGCTTCTCGGGAGTCTCCTCGTGGAACATCGATATTTTGACCAGAGATCCCTGTTCTCAGTGTAGGTTGAGATAGTATCGTTCTAAAGCTACTCCCGTAGTCTCCCTCGTGGAACATCGATATATTTGACCAGAGAATCCCCGATCTCAGTGTAAAAGGGTTTAGATAGTATCGTTCTGGGTCTCAGTAGTCTCCTCGTGGAGACATCATTTTATTTTACAAAAAAGGGGCCTGATCTCAGTGTGGTTTTAGATAGTATCGTTCTAAAAACTCTCAATTTGGGCTCCCTCGTGGAGACATCGATATTTTGACCGGTCCCTGATCTCAAATGTAAAATTGAATAGTGTCGTTCCAAAAACCTTTTGGTAGTCTCCCCCCGTGGAGACATCGATTTATTTACCAAAAGATCCTAATCTCAGTGTAGGTTGAGATAGAGTTATATCAGACACTGACAATAAAACGTAGGTTCCATGGGAAATTTGAGCCCTAAAAAAACCCTTGGCAGTTCAAATGCGGGGAAAAGCAGGCATGAAAAGTCGCTGCCAGGCAAAAATTTATTAGAAGAATTTATTTTAATGCCTTCAGAATTTTTCACCCCCTTCTAAGTTCATCGGGGACCCTCACTGGAGCTACGGAGTCGGCACCGCCTCTGAGATCTTTGTGTGTGGGAAAAAGATCGGAGCACACTGGGTTTCTCACCGAAGTGCAAATGATGGTCCCATCAATCCCCAAATGTCCAAAACACAATTTCATACAGTCATAAACCCATTTACGTATCTTTACATCTGCCCCACATATTTACAATGATATTACAAACCTCGATGGGTGACCTCCCGAAAACTGGATCTCAAATGTCGAAGGAACCTGAGCTTTGTCGTATGGAAAGATCTGTTTCTCGGGGGTCCGATGTTATTTGGTTTTAAAATTAGAGTTGATGTATTGTGTGGCAGGTCAAACCAAAAAAGGGAATTAATTATGTCCAAAATTAGAACAGTCAGTCAAATTTCCCCCCATAGACACTGTCATGTGATATCTTGCACGGGTTTTCAAACATTTGATGTGACTGCTGCTGCTGTTCCCTATGTTGGCAGTAGAAAAACACACAGCATATAAATAAGGGAAAAAAACATTTTGTAGGCTTGTGTTTTTCCCTTCTCTGGAAAAAAATTCTAAAGTTGAAACTAGTCATCAAATGCAATTTTTTATAAATATAATCCATGCACTCAGCCCGATACACACAATATAGTTCACTCAACTCATCCCCCCCTCATCAATTTCCCGTAACTTGGAGAAGCCTCCCCCATTGGAAGGGTTTGGGTCACATGACAACAGCCCTGAAAAAACCTTTCTTTTGCAAATTTTAACGACGTCAGCAGCAGTCGTTCTCGGGTTTTAAATGACATCTTGCACCCATCGTCTTCCCAGATCTTCCTCCCCATTCTTCTACATTTTTCCCTTTCCAAAAAAAAAAATTTCTCTGGGCACTCATGTCGTTTGATGTGTCGAAATATTTAATTTTCCTTGATGTTATGCTCTTTAAAAGTCAACTCTCTTTAATATCCCAAACTTTGCAGAACAGGAAACATTTGTTCTTTTCTCTGTCAATGATATTCTAAAAAACTCTTCTGATTTGCTTTCAAAGACATTAATGATCTTCTCCGCCGCTTTGTCAATGGTCCATGTCTCCCTCCACTAGAGCAGCAATTTTTTTTTTTTTGTATCAGGTCACCCATTGTTACATAGTAACTACTATGTAACTTTTCTTTTAGGGCACATTGACATTTTGTCATGGGCGTCCCCTTAAATTATGGGGGCGGGGGGAATTAGAAATTTTTGGGGTTTTTATGCAGGAATAGGAAATAGACCACAATCAGATAGATTTTGATTGCCCCGGGGTCCATGTTAGTTAGTTTTTTCCATTTTGTGTCAAAGGCGGCCCTATGTCATAGGTTTTAGATCTCCATTTTCCCTTGCTAGCAGTTGGAGATTTTTTGTGGAAAATCCCAAAATTTATTTCCCAAGGTTGTTCTTCGAAAAAGTGGTCTTAGGGCTTCCCCGTTTTTTTTTTCCCAACTGGTGACCACAAAGGACTTGTCGATTTAGTCTATTTTCGTCTGATCTAAAACCAAAACCAAATATTTCCATCTTCGTTTCCGTATAATTTTAAATCGGGTTGTTGCTTTTCATCTCTCACTAAAAACTAGTTTGTAATAAGATCAGATTTCGATTGTGGGCTCCATGTACAAAATGAACTTCTTATAAATGTTTAAACTAAACTAGTTTGTAATAAGATCAGATTTCGATTGTGGGCTCCTTACGGGAAAAATGAACCCTTTGTATAAATGTTTAACTGATTCGGTCCCCTGGAACACTCTAGTGCACATATTTCTTATCTGCGTGTCCCAAGCGTCTTTTAAAAGACGGCTACTATTGCGTTGAGTTTTTATTAATTTTCACTCCGATTGTAGTTTTATATCAACCGGAAACTAAGTAGAAAGGAAGTACTAACGATAACCAAATCACAACATCGTGGTTTTGACTAGAATCAGAAGTGAAACCAAGTTTAATTTTCGTTTTCAAGTTACCCTGTGATTAAAAATAATGTCTAACAATTCAGAGTCTAGAAATGGTTTGTTATCAGCTCGTTCTGCATGTTTTACAGCTGCAGAAGCGCGAGATTGGTTGCATGAAGATGTAGATACTGATAGTGAAGATAGTGAAGCTTCTGATGACACAGAAGTTTGTGATTTAAATACGTCGATTATTAATAATTTAAATAATACTAGTAGTGTTTCCCAACCAGCTGCGAGAGGGGCGTTGCCCCAGTCAGGTTCCAGTAGGATTGCAACGAAAAGAAGAAGGATTCAGACAGAACCTACACAGTCTACTTGGAGAGAAGTTATATAGTTGCTATGTTAGGACTATTATTCATATACTTTAGTTCTTTATTCCTGTAAATATTGCTATAATTTCCACTGTATGTGATTATATATTATGAGACATGAATGTTTAGTATGTGAAATCTTCAATTTGACAATTTTTAATGGCAATTTCTTCAAAGATGGTCGTGTTGCTAATTTGCGAACAGTTAGTAAACCATATATTCCATCAATATTTTCTTAATTTTTGTGTATTCATAAATGGATTACTTATATAAAGAGAGCAGTTACACTGACTTATTCACCATATTGTTCCTCAAGGCCCTTGGTAAGTTGGATTTTTGTTCTCACAATTTCAATTAATTTTTTTATTACATGCTAATATTTGTCATGCACAGTCAACACAACATTATATTTTCGCATACAATAAATAGTTTATGAAAGTACAATCATTTATCTTTAATTTGATATATAATAAGTTCAACTTTAAATCATATTTAGAAACAATATTTTAATTTAACTAAAGTATGTGTGCAATATTTTGAAGCTAAAAAAATAATTCCGTCCAGAGGTGAAAAAACCTGGTACTGAATCAGTTAAACTAAAACTAGTTTGTAAGTCAATCAATTTGGGAGGTCTCTGTAACGTAGCGGTTATATGCTCGCCTCTTGTGTCAAAGGTTACCGGTTCGATCCCTGGTCTCGTGGAGCCATCGGGATATTTTCCAGAGATCCTAATCTCTGTGTAGGTGATATCGAGCTCCTAGTCCTATCGGAGACGGACGTTAAATCGTAGGTCCCATGTTCAGGTTTAGCATGTAAAAGAATCCTTGGTAGTTCAAAATCGAGAAGAACAGCATAGAAAGCAACTACTTGGACAAAATTCTTTTGAACACCATAGAAAGCAACTACTGGGACAATATTCATTAGAACAGCATAGAAAGCAACTACTAGGACAATATTCATTAGAACAGAATAGAAAGCAACTACTAGGACAATATTTATTAGAACAGCATAGAAAGCAACTACTAGGACAATATTCATTAGAACAGCCTAGAAAGCAGCTACTGGGACAATATTCATTAGAACAGACTAGAAAGTAACTACTAGGACAATATTCATTAGAACAGCATAGAAAGCAACTACTGGGACAATATTCATTAGAACAGCATAGAAAGCAACTACTCGGACAATGTTCATTAGAACAGCATAGAAAGCAACTACTGGGACAATATTCATTAGAACAGCATAGAAAGCAACTACTAGGACAATATTCATTAGAACAGCATAGAAAGCAACTACTGGGACAATATTCATTAGAACAGAATAGAAAGTAACTACTCGGACAATGTTCATTAGAACAGCATAGAAAGCAACTACTCGGACAATGTTCATTAGAACAGCATAGAAAGCAACTACTGGGACAATATGCATTAGAACAGCATAGAAAGCAACTACTGGGACAATATTTATTAGAACAGCCTAGAAAGCAACTACTGGGACAATATTCATTAGAACAGAATAGAAAGTAACTACTAGGACAATATTCATTAGAACAGAATAGAAAGCAACTACTAGGACAATGTTCATTAGAACAGCATAGAAAGCAACTACTAGGACAATATTCATTAGAACAGAATAGAAAGCAACTACTAGGACAATATTCATTAGAACAGCATAGAAAGCAACTAATAGGACAATATTCATTAGAACAGCATAGAAAGCAACTACTCGGACAAAATTCATTAGAACAGCATAGAATGCAACTACTAGGACAATATTCATTAGAACAGAATAGAAAGCAACTACTCAGACAAAATTCATTAGAACAGTATAGAAAGAAACTACTATGACAATATTCATTAGAACAGAATAGAAAGCAACTACTAGGACAATATTCATTAGAACAGAATAGAAAGCAACTACTATGACAAAATTCATTAGAACAGCATAGAATGCAACTACTAGGACAATATTCATTAGAACAGAATAGAAAGCAACTACGAGGACAATATTCATTAGAACAGCATAGAAAGCAACTACTCAAACAATATTCATTAGAACAGCTTAGAAAGCAACTACTAGGACAATATTCATTAGAACAGCATAGAAAGCAGCTACTAGGACAATATTCATTAGAACAGCATAGAAAGCAACTACTCAGACAAAATTCATTAGAACAGTATAGAAAGAAACTACTATGACAATATTCATTAGAACAGAATAGAAAGCAACTACTAGGACAATATTCATTAGAACAGAATAGAAAGCAACTACTATGACAATATTCATTAGAACAGCATAGAAAGCAACTACTAGGACAATATTCATTAGAACAGCATAGAAAGCAACTACTGGGACAATATTCATTAGAACAGAATAGAAAGTAACTACTCGGACAATGTTCATTAGAACAGCATAGAAAGCAACTACTCGGACAATGTTCATTAGAACAGCATAGAAAGCAACTACTGGGACAATATTCATTAGAACAGCATAGAAAGCAACTACTGGGACAATATTTATTAGAACAGCCTAGAAAGCAACTACTGGGACAATATTCATTAGAACAGAATAGAAAGTAACTACTAGGACAATATTCATTAGAACAGAATAGAAAGCAACTACTAGGACAATATTCATTAGAACAGAATAGAAAGCAACTACTAGGACAATATTCATTAGAACAGCATAGAAAGCAACTACTCGGACAAAATTCATTAGAACAGCATAGAAAGAAACTACTAGGACAATATTCATTAGAACAGCATAGAAAGCAACTACTCGGACAAAATTCATTAGAACAGCATAGAATGCAACTACTAGGACAATATTCATTAGAACAGAATAGAAAGCAACTACGAGGACAATATTCATTAGAACAGCATAGAAAGCAACTACTCAAACAATATTCATTAGAACAGCATAGAAAGCAACTACTAGGACAATATTCATTAGAACAGCATAGAAAGCAGCTACTAGGACAATATTTATTAGAACAGTCTAGAAAGCAACTACTGGGACAATATTCATTAGAACAGAATAGAAAGTAACTACTAGGACAATATTCATTAGAACAGAATAGAAAGCAACTACTAGGACAATATTCATTAGAACAGAATAGAAAGCAACTACTAGGACAATATTCATTAGAACAGCATAGAAAGCAACTACTCGGACAAAATTCATTAGAACAGCATAGAATGCAACTACTAGGACAATATTCATTAGAACAGAATAGAAAGTAACTACTCGGACAATGTTCATTAGAACAGCATAGAAAGCAACTACTCGGACAATGTTCATTAGAACAGCATAGAAAGCAACTACTGGGACAATATTCATTAGAACAGCATAGAAAGCAACTACTGGGACAATATTTATTAGAACAGTCTAGAAAGCAACTACTGGGACAATATTCATTAGAACAGAATAGAAAGTAACTACTAGGACAATATTCATTAGAACAGAATAGAAAGCAACTACTAGGACAATATTCATTAGAACAGAATAGAAAGCAACTACTAGGACAATATTCATTAGAACAGCATAGAAAGCAACTACTCGGACAAAATTCATTAGAACAGCATCGAAAGAAACTACTCGGACAATATTCATTAGAACAGAATAGAAAGCAACTACTAGGACAATGTTCATTAGAACAGCATAGAATGCAACTACTAGGACAATATTCATTAGAACAGAATAGAAAGCAACTACGAGGACAATATTCATTAGAACAGCATAGAAAGCAACTACTCAAACAATATTCATTAGAACAGCTTAGAAAGCAACTACTAGGACAATATTCATTAGAACAGCATAGAAAGCAGCTACTAGGACAATATTCATTAGAACAGCATAGAAAGCAACTACTCAGACAAAATTCATTAGAACAGTATAGAAAGAAACTACTAGGACAATATTCATTAGAACAGAATAGAAAGCAACTACTAGGACAATATTCATTAGAACAGAATAGAAAGCAACTACTAGGACAATATTCATTAGAACAGCATAGAAAGCAACTACTAGGACAATATTCATTAGAACAGCATAGAAAGCAACTACTGGGACAATATTCATTAGAACAGAATAGAAAGTAACTACTCGGACAATGTTCATTAGAACAGCATAGAAAGCAACTACTCGGACAATGTTCATTAGAACAGCATAGAAAGCAACTACTGGGACAATATTCATTAGAACAGCATAGAAAGCAACTACTGGGACAATATTTATTAGAACAGTCTAGAAAGCAACTACTGGGACAATATTCATTAGAACAGAATAGAAAGTAACTACTAGGACAATATTCATTAGAACAGAATAGAAAGCAACTACTAGGACAATATTCATTAGAACAGAATAGAAAGCAACTACTAGGACAATATTCATTAGAACAGCATAGAAAGCAACTACTCGGACAAAATTCATTAGAACAGCATAGAATGCAACTACTAGGACAATATTCATTAGAACAGAATAGAAAGCAACTACGAGGACAATATTCATTAGAACAGCATAGAAAGCAACTACTCAAACAATATTCATTAGAACAGCTTAGAAAGCAACTACTAGGACAATATTCATTAGAACAGCATAGAAAGCAGCTACTAGGACAATATTCATTAGAACAGCATAGAAAGCAACTACTCAGACAAAATTCATTAGAACAGTATAGAAAGAAACTACTAGGACAATATTCATTAGAACAGAATAGAAAGCAACTACTAGGACAATATTCATTAGAACAGAATAGAAAGCAACTACTAGGACAATATTCATTAGAACAGCATAGAAAGCAACTACTAGGACAATATTCATTAGAACAGCATAGAAAGCAACTACTGGGACAATATTCATTAGAACAGAATAGAAAGTAACTACTCGGACAATGTTCATTAGAACAGCATAGAAAGCAACTACTCGGACAATGTTCATTAGAACAGCATAGAAAGCAACTACTGGGACAATATTCATTAGAACAGCATAGAAAGCAACTACTGGGACAATATTTATTAGAACAGTCTAGAAAGCAACTACTGGGACAATATTCATTAGAACAGAATAGAAAGTAACTACTAGGACAATATTCATTAGAACAGAATAGAAAGCAACTACTAGGACAATATTCATTAGAACAGAATAGAAAGCAACTACTAGGACAATATTCATTAGAACAGCATAGAAAGCAACTACTAGGACAAAATTCATTAGAACAGCATAGAATGCAACTACTAGGACAATATTCATTAGAACAGAATAGAAAGCAACTACGAGGACAATATTCATTAGAACAGCATAGAAAGCAACTACTCAAACAATATTCATTAGAACAGCTTAGAAAGCAACTACTAGGACAATATTCATTAGAACAGCATAGAAAGCAGCTACTAGGACAATATTCATTAGAACAGCATAGAAAGCAACTACTCAGACAACATTCATTAGAACAGTATAGAAAGAAACTACTATGACAATATTCATTAGAACAGAATGAAAGCAACTACTAGGACAATATTCATTAGAACAGAATAGAAAGCAACTACTATGACAATATTCATTAGAACAGCATAGAAAGCAACTACTAGGACAATATTCATTAGAACAGCATAGAAAGCAACTACTGGGACAATATTCATTAGAACAGAATAGAAAGTAACTACTCGGACAATGTTCATTAGAACAGCATAGAAAGCAACTACTCGGACAATGTTCATTAGAACAGCATAGAAAGCAACTACTGGGACAATATTCATTAGAACAGCATAGAAAGCAACTACTGGGACAATATTTATTAGAACAGCCTAGAAAGCAACTACTGGGACAATATTCATTAGAACAGAATAGAAAGTAACTACTAGGACAATATTCATTAGAACAGAATAGAAAGCAACTACTAGGACAATATTCATTAGAACAGAATAGAAAGCAACTACTAGGACAATATTCATTAGAACAGCATAGAAAGCAACTACTCGGACAAAATTCATTAGAACAGCATAGAAAGAAACTACTCGGACAATATTCATTAGAACAGAATAGAAAGCAACTACTAGGACAATGTTCATTAGAACAGCATAGAATGCAACTACTAGGACAATATTCATTAGAACAGAATAGAAAGCAACTACGAGGACAATATTCATTAGAACAGCATAGAAAGCAACTACTCAAACAATATTCATTAGAACAGCATAGAAAGCAACTACTAGGACAATATTCATTAGAACAGCATAGAAAGCAGCTACTAGGACAATATTCATTAGAACAGCATAGAAAGCAACTACTCAGACAAAATTCATTAGAACAGTATAGAAAGAAACTACTAGGACAATATTCATTAGAACAGAATAGAAAGCAACTACTAGGACAATATTCATTAGAAAAGCATAGAAAGTAACTACTAGGACAATATTCATTAGAACAGCATAGAAAGCAACTACTAGGACAATATTCATTGGAACAGCATAGAAAGTAACTACTAGGACAATATTCATTAGAACAGCATAGAAAGTAACTACTAGGACAATATTCATTAGAACAGCATAGAAAGTAACTACTAGGACAATATTCATTAGAACAGCATAGAAAGCAACTACTCGGACAATATTCATTAGAACAGCATAGAAAGCAGCTACTGGGACAATATTCATTAGAACAGCATAGAAAGCAGCTACTGGGACAATATTCATTAGAACAGAATAGAAAGCAACTACTAGGACAATATTCATTAGAACAGAATAGAAAGCAACTACTAGGACAATATTCATTAGAACAGCATAGAAAGCAACTACTCGGACAAAATTCATTAGAACAGCATCGAAAGAAACTACTGGGACAATATTCATTAGAACAGAATAGAAAGCAACTACTAGGACAATGTTCATTAGAACAGCATAGAATGCAACTACTAGGACAATATTCATTAGAACAGAATAGAAAGCAACTACGAGGACAATATTCATTAGAACAGCATAGAAAGCAACTACTCAAACAATATTCATTAGAACAGCTTAGAAAGCAACTACTAGGACAATATTCATTAGAACAGCATAGAAAGCAGCTACTAGGACAATATTCATTAGAACAGCATAGAAAGCAACTACTCAGACAAAATTCATTAGAACAGTATAGAAAGAAACTACTAGGACAATATTCATTAGAACAGAATAGAAAGCAACTACTAGGACAATATTCATTAGAACAGAATAGAAAGCAACTACTAGGACAATATTCATTAGAACAGCATAGAAAGCAACTACTAGGACAATATTCATTAGAACAGCATAGAAAGCAACTACTGGGACAATATTCATTAGAACAGAATAGAAAGTAACTACTCGGACAATGTTCATTAGAACAGCATAGAAAGCAACTACTCGGACAATGTTCATTAGAACAGCATAGAAAGCAACTACTGGGACAATATTCATTAGAACAGCATAGAAAGCAACTACTGGGACAATATTTATTAGAACAGTCTAGAAAGCAACTACTGGGACAATATTCATTAGAACAGAATAGAAAGTAACTACTAGGACAATATTCATTAGAACAGAATAGAAAGCAACTACTAGGACAATATTCATTAGAACAGAATAGAAAGCAACTACTAGGACAATATTCATTAGAACAGCATAGAAAGCAACTACTCGGACAAAATTCATTAGAACAGCATAGAATGCAACTACTAGGACAATATTCATTAGAACAGAATAGAAATCAACTACGAGGACAATATTCATTAGAACAGCATAGAAAGCAACTACTCAAACAATATTCATTAGAACAGCTTAGAAAGCAACTACTAGGACAATATTCATTAGAACAGCATAGAAAGCAGCTACTAGGACAATATTCATTAGAACAGCATAGAAAGCAACTACTCAGACAACATTCATTAGAACAGTATAGAAAGAAACTACTATGACAATATTCATTAGAACAGAATAGAAAGCAACTACTAGGACAATATTCATTAGAACAGAATAGAAAGCAACTACTAGGACAATATTCATTAGAACAGCATAGAAAGCAACTACTAGGACAATATTCATTAGAACAGCAGAGAAAGCAACTACTGGGACAATATTCATTAGAACAGAATAGAAAGTAACTACTCGGACAATGTTCATTAGAACAGCATAGAAAGCAACTACTCGGACAATGTTCATTAGAACAGCATAGAAAGCAACTACTGGGACAATATTCATTAGAACAGAATAGAAAGTAACTACTAGGACAATATTCATTAGAACAGAATAGAAAGCAACTACTAGGACAATATTCATTAGAACAGAATAGAAAGCAACTACTAGGACAATATTCATTAGAACAGCATAGAAAGCAACTACTCGGACAAAATTCATTAGAACAGCATAGAATGCAACTACTAGGACAATATTCATTAGAACAGAATAGAAAGCAACTACGAGGACAATATTCATTAGAACAGCATAGAAAGCAACTACTCAAACAATATTCATTAGAACAGCTTAGAAAGCAACTACTAGGACAATATTCATTAGAACAGCATAGAAAGCAGCTACTAGGACAATATTCATTAGAACAGCATAGAAAGCAACTACTCAGACAACATTCATTAGAACAGTATAGAAAGAAACTACTATGACAATATTCATTAGAACAGAATAGAAAGCAACTACTAGGACAATATTCATTAGAACAGAATAGAAAGCAACTACTAGGACAATATTCATTAGAACAGCATAGAAAGCAACTACTAGGACAATATTCATTAGAACAGCATAGAAAGCAACTACTGGGACAATATTCATTAGAACAGAATAGAAAGTAACTACTCGGACAATGTTCATTAGAACAGCATAGAAAGCAACTACTCGGACAATGTTCATTAGAACAGCATAGAAAGCAACTACTGGGACAATATTCATTAGAACAGCATAGAAAGCAACTACTGGGACAATATTTATTAGAACAGCCTAGAAAGCAACTACTGGGACAATATTCATTAGAACAGAATAGAAAGTAACTACTAGGACAATATTCATTAGAACAGAATAGAAAGCAACTACTGGACAAATTCATTAGAACAGAATGAAAGAAACTACTGGACAATATTCATTAGAACAGCATAGAAAGCAACTACTGGGACAAAATTCATTAGAACAGCATAGAAAGAAACTACTAGGACAATATTCATTAGAACAGAATAGAAAGCAACTACTAGGACAATGTTCATTAGAACAGCATAGAATGCAACTACTAGGACAATATTCATTAGAACAGAATAGAAAGCAACTACTGGGACAATATTCATTAGAACAGCATAGAAAGCAACTACTCAAACAATATTCATTAGAACAGCTTAGAAAGCAACTACTAGACAAATTCATTAGAACAGATAGAAAGACTACTAGGACAATATTCATTAGAACAGCATAGAATGCAACTACTAGGACAATATTCATTAGAACAGAATAGAAAGCAACTACTCAGACAATATTCATTAGAACAGCTTAGAAAGCAACTACTAGGACAATATTCATTAGAACAGCATAGAAAGCAGCTACTAGGACAATATTCATTAGAACAGATAGAAAGAACTACTCAGACAATTCATTAGAACAGCTATGAAAGAACTACTAGGACAATATTCATTAGAACAGCATAGAAAGCAACTACTGGGACAATATTCATTAGAACAGCATAGAAAGCAACTACTGGACAATATTATTAGAACAGCTGAAAGCAACTACTGGGACAATATTCATTAGAACAGAATGAAAGTAACTACTGGACAATGTTCATTAAGAACGGAGCATAGAAAGCGAACTACTGGACAATGTTCATTAGAACAGCATAGAAAGCAACTACTGGGACAATATTCATTAGAACAGCATAGAAAGCAACTACTGGGACAATATTTATTAGAACAGCATAGAAAGCAACTACTGGGACAATATTCATTAGAACAGAATAGAAAGTAACTACTAGGACAATATTCATTAGAACAGAATAGAAAGCAACTACTAGGACAATATTCATTAGAACAGAATAGAAAGCAACTACTAGGACAATATTCATTAGAACAGCATAGAAAGCAACTACTCGACAAAATTCATTAGAACAGCATAGAAAAACTACTGACAATATTCATTAGAACAGAATAGAAAGCAACTACTAGGACAATATTCATTAGAACAGCATAGAAAGCAACTACTAGGACAATATTCATTAGAGACAGCATAGAAAGCAACTACAGGACAATATTCATTAGAACAGCATAGAAAGCAACTACTAGGACAATATTCATTAGAACAGCATAGAAAGCAACTACTAGGACAATATTCATTAGAACAGCATAGAAAGCACTACTGGACAATATTCATTAGAACAGCATAGAAAGCAACTACTGGGACAATATTCATTAGAACAGAATAGAAAGAAACTACTAGGACAATATTCATTAGAACAGAATAGAAAGCAACTACTAGGACAATATTCATTAGAACAGCATAGAAAGCAACTACTAGGACAATATTCATTAGAACAGCATAGAAGAATACTGGACAAATTCATTAGAACAGCAATAGAAAGCAACTACTAGGACAATATTCATTAGAACAGAATAGAAAGCAACTACATACGACAATGAAACTATCATCATTAGAACAGCATAGAAAGCAACTACTGGACAATATTCATTAGAACAGCATAGAAAGCAACTACTAGGACAATATTCATTAGAACAGAATAGAAAGCAACTACTAGGACAATATTCATTAGAACAGAATAGAAAGCAAACTACTAGGACAATATTCATTAGAACAGAATAGAAAGCAACTACTAGGACAATATTCATTAGAACAGCATAGAAAGCAACTACTAGGACAATATTCATTAGAACAGCATAGAAAGCAACTACTAGGACAATATTCATTAGAACAGCATAGAAAGCAACTACTGGGACAATATTCATTAGAACAGCATAGAAAGCAACTACTCAGACAATATTCATTAGAACAGCATAGAAAGCAACTACTAGGACAATATTCATTAGAACAGCATAGAAAGCAACTACTAGGACAATATTCATTAGAAAGTAAAGCACTAAGCAAATATTAGCACTAGAAGACTATGACATATTCATTAGAACAATAGAAAGAACTACTAGACAATATTCATTAGAACAGAATAGAAAGCAACTACTAGGACAATATTCATTAGAACAGAATAGAAAGCAACTACTAGGACAATATTCATTAGAACAGCATAGAAAGCAACTACTGGGACAATATTCATTAGAACAGCATAGAAAGAAACTACTGGGACAATATTCATTAGAACAGAATAGAAAGCACTCTTGACAAACTACGCTATCATTAAACAGAGAAAGCAACTATCGACAATTCATTAGAACAGCATAGAAAGCAACTACTCGGACAATATTCATTAGAACAGCATAGAAAGCAACTACTGGGACAATATTCATTAGAACAGCATAGAAAGCAACTACTGGGACAATATTCATTAGAACAGCATAGAAAGCAACTACTGGGACAATATTCATTAGAACAGAATAGAAAGCAACTACTAGGACAATATTCATTAGAACAGAATAGAAAGCAACTACTAGGACAATATTCATTAGAACAGAATAGAAAGCAACTACTAGGACAATATTCATTAGAACAGCATAGAAAGCAACTTACATACGGGAACCAAAATATTCATTAGAACAGAATAGAAAGCAACTACTAGGACAATATTCATTAGAACAGCATAGAAAGCAACTACTAGGACAATATTCATTAGAACAGCATAGAAAGCAACTACTGGGACAATATTCATTAGAACAGAATAGAAAGCAACTACGAGGACAATATTCATTAGAACAGCATAGAAAGCAACTACTCGGACAATATTCATTAGAACAGCATGAAAGCACTACTAGGACAATATTCATTAGAACAGCATAGAAAGCAACTACTGGGACAATATTCATTAGAACAGCATAGAAAGCAACTACTAGGACAATATTCATTAGAACAGATAGAAAGAACTACTAGACAATATTCATTAGAACAGCATAGAAAGCAACTACTAGGACAATATTCATTAGAACAGACATAGAAAGCAACTACTAGGACAATATTCATTAGAACAGCATAGAAAGCAACTATCTGGACAAAATTCATTAGAACAGATAGAAAAGAACTACTAGGACAATATTCATTAGAACAGAATAGAAAGCAACTACTAGGACAATATTCATTAGAACAGCATAGAAAGCAACTACTAGGACAATATTCATTAGAACAGCATAGAAAGCAACTACTGGGACAATATTCATTAGAACAGAATAGAAAGCAACTACTGGACAATTCATTAGACACTTAGAAGCAACTATAGGACAATTCATTGAACAGCTAAAAGCACTACTAGGACAATATTCATTAGAACAGCATAGAAAGCAACTACTAGGACAATATTCATTAGAACAGAATAGAAAGCAACTACTAGGACAATATTCATTAGAACAGCATAGAAAGACAACTCATAGAACAATATTCATATAGAACAGAATAGAAAAAGAACTACTAGGACAATATTCATTAGAACAGAATGAAAGCAACTACTAGGACAATATTCATTAGAACAGAATAGAAAGAATACTAGACAATATTCATTAGAACAGATAGAAAGCAACATAGACAAATTCATTAGAACAGCATAGAAAGCAACTACTAGGACAATATTCATTAGAACAGCATAGAAAGCAACTACTGGGACAATATTCATTAGAACAGAATAGAAAGCAACTACTAGGACAATATTCATTAGAACAGCATAGAAAGCAACTACTAGGACAATATTCATTAGAACAGAATAGAAAGCAACTACTAGGACAATATTCATTAGAACAGCATAGAAAGCAACTACTCAGACAATATTCATTAGAACAGCATAGAAAGCAACTACTAGGACAATATTCATTAGAACAGCATAGAAAGCAACTACTAGGACAATATTCATTAGAACAGCATAGAAAGCAACTACTAGGACAATATTCATTAGAACAGAATAGAAAGCAACTACTAGGACAATATTCATTAGAACAGCATAGAAAGCAACTACTAGGACAATATTCATTAGAACAGCATAGAAAGCAACTACTCAGAACAATGAATTCATTAGAACAGCATAGAAAGCAACTACTAGGACAATATTCATTGAACAGATGAAAGCACTACTGACAATTTATGAAAGCTAGAACAACTACTAGGACAATATTCATTAGAACAGCATAGAAAGCAACTACTAGGACAATATTCATTAGAACAGCATAGAAAGCAACTACTAGGACAATATTCATTAGAACAGCATAGAAAGCAACTACTAGGACAATATTCATTAGAACAGCATAGAAAGCAACTACTAGGACAATATTCATTAGAACAGCAAGAAAGAACTACTAGGACAATATTCATTAGAACAGATGAAAGAACTACTGGACAATATCATTAGAAAGATAGAAGACTATGACAATATTCATTAGACAGCATGAAAGCAATAGAAAGTTCATAGACAGCATCTACTAGGACAATATTCATTAGAACAGCATAGAAAGCAACTACTGGGACAATATTCATTAGAACAGCATAGAAAGCAACTACTAGGACAATATTCATTAGAACAGAATAGAAAGCAACTACTAGGACAATATTCATTAGAACAGCATAGAAAGCAACTACTAGGACAATATTCATTAGAACAGAAAAGAAAGCAACTACTAGGACAATATTCATTAGAACAGCATAGAAAGAACTACTAGACAATATTCATTAGAACAGATAGAAAGAACACGACAATTCATTAGAACAGCATAGAAAGCAACTACTAGGACAATATTCATTAGAACAGCATAGAAAGCAACTACTAGGACAATATTCATTAGAACAGCATAGAAACAACTACTGGACAATATTCATTAGAACAGATAGAAAGCACTACTAGGACAATATTCATTAGAACAGCATAGAAAGCAACTACTCAGACAATATTCATTAGAACAGTATAGAAAGAAACTACTAGGACAATATTCATTAGAACAGCATAGAAAGCAACTACTAGGACAATATTCATTAGAGAGCAGCATAGAAAGCAACTACTCAGGACAAAATTCATTAGAACAGATAGAAGAAACTACTAGGACAATATTCATTAGAACAGATAGAAAGAGCAACTACTAGGACAATATTCATTAGAACAGCATAGAAAGCAACTACTAGGACAATATTCATTAGAACAGCATAGAAAGCAACTACTAGGACAATATTCATTAGAACAGCATAGAAAGCAACTACTGGGACAATATTCATTAGAACAGCATGAAAGAACTACTAGGACAATATTCATTAGAACAGCATAGAAAGAACTACATGGACAATATTCATTAGAACAGAATAGAAAGCAACTACTAGGACAATATTCATTAGAACAGACATAGAAAGTAACTACTAGGACAATATTCATTAGAACAGAATAGAAAGCAACTACTAGGACAATATTCATTGGAACAGCATAGAAAGAACTACTGGACAATATTCATTAGAACAGCATAGAAAGAACTACTAGGACAATATTCATTAGAACAGATAGAAAGAACTACTAGGACAATATTCATTAGAACAGCATAGAAGCAACTACTAGGACAATATTTCATTAGAACATGCACATAGAACAGCTAAAACTACTAGGACAATATTCATTAGAACAGAATAGAAAGCAACTACTGGGACAATATTCATTAGAACAGCATAGAAAGCAACTACTAGGACAATATTCATTAGAAAGCATAGAAAGCAACTACTAGGACAATATTCATTAGAACAGAATAGAAAGCACCTACTAGGACAATATTCATTAGAACAGCATAGAAAGCAACTACTCAGAAAAAATTCATTAGAACAGTATAGAAAGAAACTACTAGGACAATATTCATTAGAACAGAATAGAAAGCAACTACTAGGACAATATTCATTGAGAACAGCATGAAAGTAACTACTAGGACAATATTCATTAGAACAGAATAGAAAAGTCACTACTAGGACAATATTCATTAGAACAGCATAGAAAGCAACTACTAGGACAATATTCATTAGAACAGCATAGAAAGAACTACTAGACAATATTCATTAGAACAGCATAGAAAGAACTACTAGGACAATATTCATTAGAACAGCATAGAAAGCAACTACTAGGACAATATTCATTGAAACAGCATAGAAAGTAACTACTCGGACAATATTCATTAGAACAGCATAGAAAGCAACTACTCGGACAATATTCATTAGAACAGAATAGAAAGCAACTACTCGGACAATATTCATTAGAATGGATAAAGAAAAAATTCATATAAAATATTTTTACCATCCTCTAAAATGCATCAGGTATCATCGCTAGTGCTACGGAGTTCGTGTACTGTCGTTGAGATCTTCCTGTGTTAGAAAGAGATAGGAGCACACATAGCTACTCACCGAAGTGCAATGATGATGGTCCTATCAATCAATCGCACCGCTATACAATACATAGAGATTGCAAACAATGCTTCCATACCGTTTTACAACTCGTTGAATATCTTCTATAGAAATGAGTCCAATATTTCTAACATCTCTCAGTAAAGTTTGTTTCTCCAATAACATTTATTTTTTTATTATTTTTTTCGATCCAGAAGCACTTGAGCTTTCAGCTCTTCGGCTCGGTGCCATGGACATCGTAACCCTTCGGTTCGGTGCCACGAACAACGTCAATCTGGGGAACCTGTGACTTTTCTGTCAGACCGTGGAATTGAACCCGCACACACAGAGGGCTAGTCACCCGCAGTCCCACGCGCTACGAACACGCTGGGCAGGCGGGCAATAACATTTACTTAACTGTCAATGACAGATTTTCTATTCAAATATTGTATCAATTCTAACATATGCCAGCGAGAGTTGGAAAATAACTAAAGATATAGAAATTTAAGTTGAATACATTTGAAAATAGATGGCTGTGAAAAATAATGAACGTAAAATGGAACGAATTCAGGAGAAGTACTGAAATCAGAGAAATATCAGGTCAGCCACTAGTAACAACTGGTATAAGAAGGAAAAGATGGAGATATGTTGGACACACATTGAGAAGAAATGTCAGGTCAGCCACTAGTAACAACTGGTATAAGAAGGAAAAGATGGAGATATGTTGGACACACATTGAGAAGAAATGTCAGGTCAGCCACTAGTAACAACTGGTATAAGAAGGAAAAGATGGAGATATGTTGGACACACATTGAGAAGAAATGTCAGGTCAGCCACTAGTAACAACTGGTATAAGAAGGAAAAGATGGAGATATGTTGGACACACATTGAGAAGAAATGTCAGGTCAGCCACTAGTAACAACTGGTATAAGAAGGAAAAGATGGAGATATGTTGGACACACATTGAGAAGAAATGTCAGGTCAGCCACTAGTAACAACTGGTATAAGAAGGAAAAGATGGAGATATGTTGGACACACATTGAGAAGAAATGTTCAAAGAATATCAAAGCAGGCATTGAAGTGGGATGCAAAGGGTTCAAGAATGAGAGGACGACTTAAGGATACCCTGAAAGGAATTTGCTGAGAGAGGCATGAAAGATCTGTATCAGTTCCATGGAGGAGATTGAGCGAGTTACCCAGGATAGAGCGGTATGGAGAAATTGCTTACAGGCCCTATGTAACGTATAACGGCACGAGAAGAATTATTATTATAAGTGACAGACAATGGAACATGAAAACTATAACTGAAGTTAGAGGAACAAATGGAGAAGATAATGGAACATGAAAACTATAACTGAAGTTAGAGAAACAAATGGAGAAGATAATGGAACATGAAAACTATAACTGAAGTTAGAGGAACAAATGAAGAAGATAATGGAACATGAAAACTATAACTGAAGTTAGAGGAACAAATAGAGAAGATAATGGAACATGAAAACTATAACTGAAGTTAGAGAAACAAATGGAGAAGATAATGGAACATGAAAACTATAACTAAAGTTAGAGGAACAAATGGAGATGATAATGGAACATGAAAACTATAGCTGAAGTTAGAGGAACAAATGGAGAAGATAATGGAACAAGAAAACTATAACTGAAGTTAGAGGAACAAATGGAGAACTATAGTCTGTCCATTAATTCGTGAGCACGTTTGAAATTGATTTTCTCGAAAACTACCTGTTGGATCTCAGTGATTTTTGCAAGCAGCCTTAGAATATCCATGACGCTAGAGAAATATTTTTTACAAGAAAATTTGATGTAGTTTGAAATATTTCTTCTTCAGGTTATATTAAAATCAACCTCACCGGATTGTACACAATAGTAACAGATCTACGGTACACAGACGCGTTGTTCTAAAATACATTATGGTAACATTTAAATATCGTGAGTAAACAACAATTTCACAAATTCCCGTGCACCTAGCCCAGTCGACTTTGAAAGCGGAAAGCATATGACGTTATAATTGGGATACCGTTGTATAGTTATAGGTGTATCTCGCTATTTGTATCATATTTGTATCATATTTGTTGGCTTATCAAAACTGACATTGATATCACATTCATAATGAGTCTGAAGTGCAAATTTATAACAATGCAGAAGGTTACAGTTTTACTATACCAACACTTCCGTAGGGAATCTAAGAGAGGTCATCTATATTGCGATATTCATAACCCTGAGAAACGAACGCAACTGGCGCTTGGTATGAATAGAGAATACTTTTCCCGATGGATTAAACAGGACACAAAGTGCACTAATGTCAAGCAAGGAAGGAAAAGAACAATTGACGACTTTGACATAGATGTCATAAGACGGGAGCTCTTGAAAATGTTTGCGACAAATCAACTTGTTACTCTCAGGAAACTGAAATTAAAACTGCAATCAGATTGCAGCATAGACATTTCTAAAAGTACTCTATGGAAAATTGTAAGAGCCGCCGGCTTCACCTTCAGAAAACTATAGGCGGCAGGAATATTATTTGTGAAAAGCCACATTTAATTGCTGCCCGAAGTAAATACATGAGGCAGATCCGTGAGCGGCGGAGGCAAGGCTATGATATTGTATATTTGGACGAATCCTGGGTCAATGCTCACCACACCAATGCTAAAGAATGGCAATCAGTAGACGGTGAACAGAAAAGAAAAATACCAAGCAGCAAAGGCCAGCGTATTATACTAACACATGCAGGAAGCAGTGAAGAAGGTCTTGTCCATGACGCTGGACTTATTTTCCAATCAAAAGTACCGACGGTAGGGACTACCACACAGAAATGAATGGACATATTTTCAGGCACTGGATGGAGAAAGATCTACTTCCAATTCTAAACAGACCATCATGCTTGGTAATGGATAATGCATCCTATCACAACGCAGTATCAGCGGAAGTCAAAGTACCAACTGCATCAAATACAAAAGATCAAATTAGGACTTGGCTTGCTAAGGAAAATGTCAGCTTTGATGATACATATTTGAAACCCGAGTTGTTGCACCTGGTGAGGATGACAAATAAGACAAAGGTGTTTCATATTGACAAAATCATTACGGAATACGGCCACACGTCTTTGCGACTACCTCCATATCATGCTCACCTCAATCCGATAGAGCTTGTCTGGGCTAAAGTAAAAGGGCAAGTTGCCGAACAGAACAGGACGTTTAAAATGTGTGATGTTGAAGTTCTGACACGTGAGTCCCTCTCAATGATAGACATGCAGGTCTGGAAGAAGTGTGTTGAACATGTGCTCCGAGAGGAAGACGAGTACTGGCACCGAGATGGATTACAATTTGTCCAGCCAGTAACAATTATCAACCTCATGGAATCGTCAGATTCGGGATGATACAAATCATATTTTGATTACAGACTGAGAAATAGCAACGTATACATTTCCATATCCAAATGCGTCTACCATCATACAATTTGTGGTGAAGTTAAGACACCCTGGGGTCTAATGGTGACCGAAGGGAGGACTAACTGTTGCATATTGTATCCAAGTTCACGATTGCACATAAAGGGCAACACACTTAATTACTTGACCTATCAAGTTAATATGGAGATACACCTATGAATAGAATTAACATGGACAAATTCTAGGGATTACTGTAAAATCTAAAATTTGAGCCGCCGTATTTGCAATTGACATAAAAGATCAAAGGAATTCGTCGATGTGCAAAATCCGTAGCATCTATGGACTACTGGTTAGCTTTATTTTAGCGTCATGGATATTCTAAGGCTGCATGCAAAAATCACTGAGATCCAACAGGTAGTTTTCAAGAAAATCAATTTCAAACGTGCTCACGAATTAATGGACAGACTATAAGAACAATAATCAACTATACTTTCCGTCTGAAGTCAGAGGTAGTCTCTCGTGAATGGCGAGGGATATTATTGATGAGGAGATTAAACTTAAATCACGCATTTTATACACAAATAAATTAGTCAGAGGTGACATATTAGAAGTTAAGACTTCTCTTAAATTAATAGTAGACTAGCTTCTCTCTCCCCCCACCTCTTCCCCACAAAAAAATAATAATTAAAAACATACAAATTAAAACATGACATAACGGAAGCACACTACCGGTATACTGCGCTACACAAGAAAATATTAAGTGGCAGTATCTTGAGTTTTTGTTTGTTTGTTTACCCTTCCTTCTCTCAAATAGTCATGTTTGACAAGGTCACATGCCTGATGTTATGTTTTTTTTATGTATGTTATGTTCCGCATACTATGTTTAGCATAACGTTACATAATAATAGCCGTTCATCGCAAGCCATGATGACAACAGCCTCACACGTGTCCTGCTGCACCTCTCTGGTGTGTGCGGAGGTGACTGCAAAGTTCAATCCTAGAACACAATTCCTTACCACAGGTGGGGCATACATGATTAAGGTTAGACATGTGGATGTTAAGTGTTCTGTCTTTTCGCGCAGCACGTTTTCTCTGTGCCTGAACGGCACCATGATTCTCAGCTATGCGGGTTCCTCTTGTGTTGTTACAGCGCCCCATTTGGCGGTCTTGCGCGAAGGATTCCCAGTACGTGGTGTCTATATCGAAGCATTATAGAGACACTTTATGGTTATATTAAGAGAAATTAATGTGGTTATATGAGAGATTAATGTGGTTATATGAGAGATTAATGTGGATATATGAGAGATTAATGTTATTATATAAGAGAAATTAATGTGGTTATATAAGAGAAATTAATGTGGTTATATAAGAGAAATTAATGTGGTTATATAAAAGAAATTAATGTGGTTATATAAGAGAAATTAATGTGATTATATAAGAGAAATTAATGTGGTTATATAAGAGAAATTAATGTGGTTATATAAGAGAAATTAAAGTGGTTATATAAGAGAAATTAATGTGGTTATATAAGAGAAATTAATGTGGTTATAAAAGAGAGAGTAATGTGGTTTTACAAGAGAAATTAATGTGATTATATAAGAGAAATTAATGTGATTATATAAGAGAGATTAATGTGATTGTATGAGAGAGATTTATGTGATTATATAAGAGAAATTAATGTGATTATATAAGAGAAATTAATGTGATTATATAAGAGAAATTAATGTGATTATATAAGAGAGATTAATGTGATTGTATGAGAGAGATTTATGTGATTATATAAGAGAAATTAATGTGATTATATAAGAGAAATTAATGTGATTATATAAGAGAGATTAATGTGATTGTATGAGAGAGATGTATGTGATTATATAAGTTTAATTAATGTGATTATATAAGAGAAATTAATGTGATTATAAAAGAGAGAGTAATGTGGTTTTACAAGAGAAATTAATGTGATTATATAAGAGAAATTAATGTGATTATATAAGAGAGATTAATGTGATTGTATGAGAGAGATTTATGTGATTATATAAGAGAAATTAGTGTGATTATATAACAGAAATTAATGTGGTTATATGAGAGAGATTAATGTGATTATATAAGAGAAATTAATGTGATTATATAAGAGAAATTAATGTGGTTATATACGAGAGATTAATGTGGTTATATAAGAGAGATTAATGTGATTGTATGAGAGAAATTAATGTGGTTATATAAGAGAAATTAATGTGATTATATCAGAGAAATTAATGTGGTTATATGAGAGAGATTAATGTGATTATATAAGAGAAATTAATGTGATTATATAAGAGAGATTAATGTGATTATATGAGAGATTAATGTGATTATATAAGATAAATTAATGTGGTTATATAAGAGAAATTAATGTGGTTATATAAGAAAGATTAATGTGGTTATATGAGAGAAATTAATGTGGTTGTATGAGAGATTAATGTGATTATATAAGAGAGATTAATGTGGTTGTATGAGAAAAAAAATTGAAGATACTGAGAATTAACCAAATAAACGACAATCCGATCCCTAGGTGAAACCCCACTTCAAGAGGTAGAATCATACAAATACTTGGGCAGCAATGTAGAGAAAGTGGGTGGAACAGATAGAGATGTCAAAATAAGAATACAGAAGGCAAGTGGAGCTTTTATTACACTGGAAAACATATGGAAGTCTAAAGAAATCAAATCTAGAACAAAAAATTTGGATATTTAACTCTAATGTTAAAGCAGTTCTTCTGTATGGCTCTAATGTTAAAGCAGTTCTACTGTATGGCTCTAATGTTAAAGCAGTTCTACTGTATGGCTCTAATGTTAAAGCAGTTCTACTGTATGGCTCTAATGTTAAAGCAGTTCTACTGTATGACTCTAATGTTAAAGCAGTTCTACTGTATGGCTCTAATGTTAAAGCAGTTCTTCTGTATGGCTCTAATGTTAAAGCAGTTCTACTGTATGGCTCTAATGTTAAAGCAGTTCTACTGTATGGCTCAGAAACATGGCAAACGAGTAATATAACAAAGTATAAATGTCAAACATTCATCAACTGGTGTCTGCGCAGAATAGAGAGACTATGATGGTATGATAGGGTCACAAATGAAAAACTTATGGAGAGAACAAGAGAGAATAGAGGGACTAAGATGGTATGATAGGGTAACAAATGAAGAACTTATGGAGAGAACAAGACAGATTCCGGTGAACCAAGAGGTTAAAAAAAGACGCTGCGCTGGATAGGACACACTTTTCGAAAACCTGAGGGTAATATAACAAGAAGAGTCCTTTCCTGGAATCCACAGAGACAGCTAAAGAAATGGAGGCCTAGAAATACACGGAGACGAGATTTAGAGGCAGAGATCAACAATATAAAGAAGAGCTGGAGGTAGCTGCAGGAGATAGCTAGAGATAGGAAGACTTGCATGAGTCGTTGAGGACCCAATGCCCCAAATCTTGTTAAAAATACATGAAAGACACAAGAGAGAGAGAGAAGCGAGAGAGAAAATAGAGAGAGGCAGAGAGAGAACGAGGGAGAGAACAGAGAGAGATAGAGACGAGAGATAGAGAACGAGAGAGAGAAAGAGAGCAGAGAGAAAGAGAGAAGAGAGAGAGAAATGATACAAAATAAATAAGACACTTACCTTTAATTAAGTACAGAAAATATCAAAATAAACCAGGAGGGAGTCAGTAGAATGAACGTTAGTATATAGTAAGCGATTCACTAAGTTGACATCTTAAAAACTGATTGCATTTCGAAAGTGATGCAGTGTTTATTCAGAATAAATAGATAACTTTATTGCAGATTTGACCTTCCTTGTACTTAGTAAACTCTTCTATTGGCTGCAGTACGTGACGAAAGACTTGGCACATTATCAAAAATGTTCAACGCTGACTCTTTCTGAATAGCTAAAGTGTTTCTGCGCGGAGAGGCTAGATGCTCGTCTCTTGTGCTAAAGTACCAGGTTCGCTCCCTCATGGAGCCATCTGGATATTTTTCCAGAAATTCCTGATCTCAGCGTAGGAGATCGAGTTCCTGTCCTATCGGAGACGGACGATAAAACGTAGGTCCCGTGTTCAATATGAAACGTTAAAGAACCCTGGTTCAAAATCGAGAAGAGAGGCTGCAAACGCTGCCTTGACTATAATTTATTTTTTTAAAGATTTAAATTAAGACTAATAAAAATGTCTTCACCATCTTCAAATTACAGCAGGGTCATCGCCGATGTTACGGAACTCATGCACTGCAGCTGAGATCTCCTGTGTAAGAAAGAGATCGGAACACACATGGTTACTCAATGAAGTGCAATGATGATGGTCCTATCATGAAATCAATCAAAAATTAAATAGCTGTTTCGGTGAGACTGTTTGGAGTGTCAACAATTTGTAGAATTAAACTTATCTTCGTTCCGGGGCACATCGGTATCGTTGGCAATTAGATAACAGACATGCTTGCTGGCTCTACCGTCATATCAGGGAGACAGCCAATGGATATAGATGACATTTTGAACGCCTTCATAGAGTGTGACAGCAAAGAAGAGTTATTAAAAGATTGGAATGCAGAAGGAACAGCACAAAGATATATGAGTAAGCTCATCAATCAACATTGAACTGATACTGTTAGTCACTGGACGTTGTTGAATATATTGCAAAGGAGATCAGAGCATCTATAGACATGTCCGGAGTAATAATAATAATAATTCCTCACGTAAGATTTGATAAGTTTCAGGATGTATGTTACTTGACAATAACAATAGTTGTTCTGTTCATCATCATCATTGGCCTCTTTGTCTCAGGAGATAATATGTGTTGCATCACGTAGTTTGTTCTGTGCTGAATCACGTTTCAGGTGGCTGTAATGGCCTATTCTGGAGTGGCAATCCTTGCCACAGTTGCTGCAGGTAAAACTGGAGACTAGAGCCGATGCATGGGATGTTCTTTCTGCCCTCTGTGTTCTCTTTTGCCTCCACATGTGATGTTATTTTTCTTCTTTTCTTTTGAGGCCCATCACCATGCTTGCCAAGTTGTTCTGTTACTGTACCAACTATACACATAGACTTCACAGTCTTCTTCTTCTTCAAAACTTCCATCACCATTTGCTAAACGAATCTTTGGGTTTATATGTGATCTCAGCCTAAGAGCGATATATGTTATGTCGTTATGCATACTAGTAGGCCAGCGCATCGATTTCTGCTCATCTTTTTATTTACTAGGGTAGCTTTCCTAGGCCCCTACTTCGAGTCAGCTCTACGACATGCCTGTAGGTTACAGTGGTACTATTCTTTGCTTCCTTGCAGTCCCCAGTACCAGAAGCGGTTAGTACTACTGATATTCATTTAGCGTTACATTTAATTTGTGAAATAATATAACTTTGTTCTCTGACGTGGTGTGGTTTCTAAAAATAAATTCTTCTTTATCTAACTATACTGTGAGGAGCGTCTGGAGACTGGATTAAAGTATGAGCTCTGTAACATGTTATATTGTTGTAACATGGCTATATTGTTGTAACATGGTTATTTTGTTGTAACAAGGCTATATGGTTGTAACATGGTTATATTGTTGTAACATGGTTATATTGTTGTAACATGGTTATATTGTTGTAACAAGGCTATATGGTATGTAATGGTTATATTGTTAATATGGTTATATTGTTGTAACATGGTTATATTGTTGTAACATGGTTATATTGTTGTAAAATGGCTATATTGTTGTAACAAGGCTATGTTGTGTAACATAGCTTTTACTATGTTGTGACATGGCTGTATTGTTGCTGTTTAGTTCTGCATTGCTACTGTTGTAACATGGCTGATTGCTGCGTTGTAATGGCGTATTGCTGCTGTGTAAGTGGCTGTATTGCTACTGTTGTAACAGGCTGTATTGCGCTGTTGTAACATGGCTGTATGCTGCTGTTGTAGTGGCTTGTATTTCTACTGTTGTAACATAGGCTGCTGTGCTGTGTGAAATGGATGTATTGCTGCTGTTGGAACATGGCTGTATTGCTGCTGTTGTAACATGGCTGTATGCTGCTGTTAACATGGCTGTATGTGCAGAGTTATGCCAGAGTTATATCTGTATTACTGCTGTTGTTGTTATGACAGAAAATATGTCCGACTTGTTATTGATGTGCAAAAGAGAGTACACAGAGGGATATCTATGAACATTGCTGAAAAGTTAGTTTCAGGGTTTCCCAATTGCGCCCTTCCTTTCTGAACCTTTGCCTCCACTTCAAGCCTGCTTTGATATTCTTTGATCATATCTCCTTATTATAACAGTTTTACTAGTATTTATACATATATATATATATATATATATATATATATATGTAGCAACGCAGTGGCGGCTGTCATTATAGGCCAGTGGGCCTGGCTACCAAAATAATGTATAATGTGTTTTATTATTTTATAAATTAAAATATAGCATCCAAAAACCATGATTTATCCGGAAAAAAAATGTCTGGCCCCACCAACAAAAATGACCATGAGCCGCCACTGGGGCAACGACAGAAGAACAAGCGAGGACAATACAGCGACGACATATACAGCAGGGAGCTGCACGCATTGATGTGCACACATAGAAGCGTGCACGTAAATGCAGCGAGCATGGATGGAGATATGTTGAAGAAGAACGACATCACAAGATGAATACAAGCAGAAAATGTTTATAAGACAAGATCTGCCCAGTCAAGGTGTATATATTATGCTGATTCAGTTAAATGTCCAGAGAAGTAAAGGTATTAGTCTCAACCATTTATAGTTTGATTCAGTCTTTGTATTTGTTTGTTTAGTAGGAGATTAAAGCCTCTTTAAGCCGAGGCACGCCCTTTCAACCTAAGGCGAACCTTTTATTGGTTATATCAGAGCGTGTAGGCCAACAAACATGAAAAATAAGAATTACTCCTTTCGGAGTCAAGAATAATTGTAAAATCTGTTGTATGCAGAGATTTACCAGTTATATATTATCATCATCCTCAACAGGTGCCGTCTCCACATCGAAGGTTGACTGCAATGAATCCCCAGCATCCTCTGTCTTTCGCTTTGGTGTTGCACTCTGCCAGACTGTAACCTATCCATTTCTCAAAGTCTCCCTCCCATTTATCTCTCGGTCTTCTTCTTGCTCTTTCCCCCTCAACTTTCCCCTCTAGTAAAGATTTTATAATGGTGTCATGTCTTTTTATGTGCCCAAAATACTTCATTTGTCTGAATTTATTTTCTCAATAATTGTTTCCTCATGCCTAGTTTTCCTAAAACTTGTTTATTTGTCTGTTTTCTGTCCATGAAATACGTGTGTGCGTGCGTGCGTGTATATATATATATATATATATATATATATATATATATATATATATATATATATATATATATATATATATATATATATATATATATATATATATATAGCATTTGATCATTCTCATTTTTAGCCTGTTTGTAATTTGTTTGGATGTCAGTAACCTTCTCATACTATTGAAATTATCCTTGGCCATTCATATTCTCTTTTTAATTTATGTTATACATCTGCCATCATCTGTTATCATCTGACCAAGATATAAGAAATTTTTTACTTGATGTAGTAATTCTCCATGTATTTTTATATTCATTTAGCTTTCTTCATTTCTTGTTGATTACCATTATATATTATACTTATCAGTAATACACCAGAAGAGAATACAAGTAGAAGTCACACTTGGCCATCCCTGACCTCCTTAACACTAACAGTGATTTACCACACCACCAAGAACCTCATCTTTTACATATATATATATATATATATATATATATATATATATATATATATATATATATATATATATATATATATATATATATATATATACATATGCACAATGAGGTACTGACGTGAGTCTTGCCTCATTTAAAGAGGTGTCAGCTGAAACAGGTTAAGAATCCAAAAAGGGGTGGTGGGAGTCCATAATCGCTCTTAGACTCAGATCACTACAAATCTACAAAGAGTGGCTTTAAAAGGGGTCAAAATCAGAGCGTTTGAAGAAGTCACATTATGAATATGAAAGAAAGTGTAAACATGGGTTCTCTGTGGTAAAGTGTTTCACTCGTTGCCTTGCGCTGGCTTTGAATCCAGACCCGCCAGTGTGGTAGAGGGCCAGCAAAAATAGTACCCTGCAACCTACAAGGTATGCTAGGAGGCGACTGAGTAGGGGTCTAGGAAGCTCATCATCATCAAATAGCTTGTCCTGAGCAGAACTTTGCCACCCCAACAGTCTTCCGGAATTTTCTCTCCATAGGCCTCTGCAGCCGTCATGTTCAAACCATCAGTTCATCCTGAATCCATCTTCTCCGTGGTCTTCCTCTTCTTCTCTTTGTCTTATGCTTCCTTCCTGATGGTCTTCTCCAGCCCTTCATGTCTTTTTATATGTCCAAAATATCTCAATTTTCTCTTATTATTTGTGGCATCAGCCAGTTTCTTTGATTTGAGTTCTTTCTGGATAGATCTATTGGTTCTCTTCTCTGTCCAAGATATACGAAGGACTCTTCTGTAACACTTATATTCAAAAGCACATATATGTTTTCCTGTTTTATTAAATGTCCATGCTTCATACCCATAGTTGCCACTGGAATATGCATGCTCTTAGTATTCTGATCTTTGTTTTCTTATCAGTTCCGTTCCATACTGTTTTTAGTTGTTTAATTTTTGTAAAGCCATGTTTGTTCTTCTTTTAATTTCCTTCATCCATTTCCATCTATGTTGTGATAACCAGAGATATTCAAAACTGTTCACATTTTGAACTTTCTCTCCATTGATAAAAATATCATTTGTCATATTCTATTTTATCTGTTGTCATTATTTTGTTTTTGCCATTGAGATATAGATTTTGTTTTCGCTTTTATCTTTACTTCTCTAATAATTTCTAATACCTTTTTGTGATGTTGACAGTAACACTGTGTCGTCAGCGTATGGTAGTTCAGGTATTTCTCTTCTTCCGATTATTAAAGGATCGTATTGTTCTTTTTCGCTATCTTCTGTAACATTCCTCATGATGTTTTCTGCATATATGTTAAACAGACAAGGCGACAGAATGCAGCCTTGTCTGACTCCCCTATTTCAAACCAGTCTGATGTATCATCACATCTTACAGCCACATTTGATCACTATAAGTTCTCTTATGATCTGTATCAAATGTATGGGAATCCCATAATCTTCAATAATTCCTGATGCTCTAAACCATAGGTTCCCAACCTTTTTTGAATGAGCGCCCCTTTTTCAGTGAAAAATTTCCCTACCGCCCCTTAGTAAACTATATTGTATATACTATAAATTGAAAAACAAGGACATATTTTTCAGTTATTTTTTAGATAATAATACCAATATCTGTATTCTCACAGTATCATTGACACAATTTATGTTATAATGTATTTATTAGAGCTGAATTAGATGTGATGAAACTAATTTTTCGATGTTTGGTGACATTTTTGTAATCAATAATTTTAAATTCTGCATTCCTCTATCGACAATCTATTTCGTTTCTTTCGTAAATAGTCTGTGATATGATAAATCATCTTTCAGCTAAATATGGTGATGGAATACAATACAAACTTCTTACCATGCCATTAGGTTGATATAATAATGGAATTTCTTTGTAGACACAATTTTGATATCCATTATTCAAATTTTCCATTTCAACTCTTCATTTTTTGACAATTCTATCAACTCTTTCTCCAGAAATAATTCTGTTATTTGTACATTTTCTGTTTCTTCTTCCTCTGCGTGCTCACTAGACTGGGATTCTCTAATAAAGACATCTATAAGCCACGCCATACAGTTCTCTTGGACTGTGTAAGTGGGCCAAATCTTTCTTCTCAGATCTGCATCTGGGCAGTTCTGTAGAACTGCTCTGTCGACATTTCGTCAAACCACAGGACATAGGTCATTTGTGCCTATCTGAATCTAGTTCTGTTCTCATTCTGCTGTGACCCGTCCGGAGGCGAAGTATGATAATATGGTCTCTTCTAGGCAGTTCTAATATCCATCGATGCCTCTGTTTTGTGTGTTATTTTCCCCATTTTGTTGTGTAGTTCCCTCTGGCGATGTTTTTTGCTCTTCCTAGTGGATAGGTTGTCATCTTGAGACATCCCTGCTCCCTCTTTAGCAAGTCTGTCAGCATCTTCATTCCCCTTGAGCTTGCAGTGATGATATCCACTGGATTACTACACTCTCGGAATCTGGCCAACTGGGCTACGGTTGACCTGAGATCACTTAGTTCTGTGTTCCTTTCAGATTTCATTGCTGAGATAGCAGACAAAAAGCGCAGTTTTTCAATGTATTTGATTCATATGTTGTAGTGCCATTTTTACAGCTGCATTGAGGTCATCCACTCTGAAGCCTGTATGACCAGGGAGGAGAGGTACTGGCTGGTTGTATGTGTCTTGGTTGAGCCAGTGCCAATATTGGGTCTGCGTGGGCAAGATCTTTGGAGTTTGCCATGAAGCTACTCCTTTTCAATCTGCCCCCACGTAGCTGTTTATTTGGATGTGCATGGATGGTTAATCAGTCTCTTGCATTTTCTCCTCTTGAAGTACTTTCATGTTCCGTCTGTCAATGGTTAAGTCCTATGGCCGTTTTCAGTATTCTAAGTGGTAGACTTATGGTTTGTGATGATCCGTGAGGTCTGACTTAACACTCAGCTTAGCTTTATGAAGTGTGTCTTGGAGATTATGACCCAGACTGCTATGTCATACTTAACTTACTGGTCAAACTCTCCCAGAGCAAATCCTTTTCGGAATGCTACAACCCGCACTCCTAGTGTCTGCTAATTGTTCATGATCCCAGTCTCTTCTTTTCTTTCCCTAGATGTATCTGTGTTTCTACGTCCACCAGCTGTCCATCATGATTCCATATATGTTGGACATCTGTCTATTAGTGAGTGTCATTGAACTTGCATTTGAGCATTTGTTTCTTCTTGGATGGCTGAGAAGACTGAAGAATTTTCATTTATAAAGGACAGTCAAGACCTGGTCTATTTTCTAGCTTAAATTACATCTTGCATCATTGAGGTGAACTAATGCTATTGATTCTTCTCGTGTTCACATTGCAACATGCACTCTGTTGGGGCTGTCTTCCATAATTATTTATAAAACGAAGTGGCTTGGAGACAGGAATCGTTTTAGGAACAACTGTTCGATGATTGCCTTCCTGCTAGTTTTCCTGGTCCTATACTTCGGCTGTTCTATTACCAGATAGTGACATATCCAGATATACATCGCCTTTTGATTCCAGGTTTGACTTCAGTTCTCTCTTAGACCCGCCTAAATCCTTCTCCATGTCAACTCCTAAATTAGTGTTCTTTTCTTGAAATCACTTGATCTTCTGTAATGTAAGTTACTTGGTTTTCTGTTGATCCATGCTGATTAATCACTCTGCTGTAGTAGTATCATTGTTTTTGATCCAGTTGCCACGTGAGTCTTCTTTGAGAAGCCTCTCCATCACTTTCAACACACTCAAAGAGGCTAATTGGTCTACGATTGCTTGGATCGAATCTGTCTTTTCCTTGTTTTAGCTTGGGCACTGGATAGCTTTTTTCCATTGACTAAGTATTTCTGCAACTTTTCAGCTCGCATTCAAACCTTAGCAGTTTTTTCTTGACTTTCTTGCCTAGATTAATGAACATCTCATTGCTGATGCCATCCATTCCTGGTGACTTTTTAAGGTTAAGACCCTGGAGTGCTTCTTCAACTCACCTCTATCCATGTTGAGACGTATTGTCTCTTCATCTCTGCCTTGCGGCTTTTTTTGACTGCTCTCTATATTTAGCGAGGCTGCCTAGAGTGCTATGTAGCTGTCTATGCTCTGCTCAGTTTCTAATCTTTCTCTGGCCTGATCCTTTCTCTTCAACATTTTGGACCTCTTCTGACCAATAAGATTTGAGTCTCTTTCACCTCTAGGAATTGATTCTCTTGCTGCCTCAAAATGGATATGTTAAGTAGGTATGTCATGCTCTTATCTTTTTGGTGTGTATTTATGGGGTCACAGTAGATGTCGCTGAGCCTCGCACATTGTGCCCAGTCAACTCTTTTGTAGTTCCATTCAACTTATATTTTGGATTTGGGTGAAATATCTAATCTTCAACGAGAGCTTGACAGGTTTGTGGTCACTGTTTCCTAGCTGTTCCATGAAGGTTCGATTCAAGTTGTGGGCTGTCACCAGTGGAAAAGACGAGGTCTGTGGGATATATTTTCTCTATTTTTGAAGTAGAAGGTTGGTGGGTCATTGAGTCCAATCCTGAGCTGCTGGTTGTTATCTATTATCCACTGTTCTACCACCCTCCTTTTTTACATTGGTGCTTGTATCCACCTTCTAAGTGACTTTCAAATCTCCACTACTAGAGATATGTATTGGTTCTCATGGTTTCCAGCATAAGGGCTCTGTAGTTCGAATCTGTTAGGATGTCTACAAAGATGCCAATTCCTAAGATTCCTTCCTCGTTTGTGCTGACTCTATCTATTCTCTGTGGTGTATTTTTGCTCACAAATGAAGCCCCCTCTCCGTTTTGGCCTTATCTGTTTAACTGATAACCCGGACAGAAAATCTGTGTGGAGGGTTCGATGTGTGATTCCTGAATATATGCAAGGCCTATTTTTCCCTGCTAGGGTCTGCTTTTTTGGTGTAAATGTACTCGGCGCTCCAGCGGTGTTTAAATCTCATGAGTCTGATGAATTTTGATCTCAAGATGTTCCTGTTGCTCATTGGCACGCGCACGCATCATTTGGGACAGTTTTTCAAATATAAATTCAACTGGCTGTAGCTAAACATTGGCAGAGCACCATCGACAGCAGACAGATATTATTCACGGAATTCTTTTCTTAAAATGGTATTCCAATACGTAAATATAGATTTTTTTTATTGTCCGTTTCTAATGTTTTTGCAAATAATAGCTCTTGACAAATGTTTTCATCTTTTATGAAGCGAACGTGCGCCAGAGGTAAATGCTCATTTGTTGGTAGTTAAAAAAAAAAAACGCATCAAGTTATAAAAAAAGCTTGCAAAGTAGTCGTCAAAATTTCATTTCGACATTTCATCTACACTGTGTTATTTCTCAATGAGACTTTAAAAAATAATTTCAGACTGCGGGTATGCAGTACAGAACGCAGAACCTCCATCACACTGGAAGTATCAACTCTTTGCCAATAGTGTGCGTTTTCAGATTTAGCAATAAGTAGGAAATGTTGCATGAAGAGGTAACTCATCATTTTCTAGTTTTGCTGCGCTGAAACATACCAGCTAAAGTTGACATCTCGAATGTTGACCTTTAATCTTGAACATAAGATACATTTTCATCTTTCTTGCCAGGATGCATTTTGCTCACATGTCCTTCTAATCGCGATGGTTCAGCGTTTATGTGAAAACATCTTGTGGAAAATTCAGACACATTGATAATGTCTTGTTTGTGGGTGATTGAATAAACATATTTCAAATACTCGACATCATACTGTCTGGATTTCTTCTTTGATTCCGATATAACCTGGTACAATATGCATATATTCTGTCTATTGCATTATTAATTGTTGTGCGTGGGCAGGACTTGCGTGACTTTAAATTTTCAGCTTAGGAGGGCGGGGATGGTCCTCACGCCCCTCAAAATTGTTTTTTCAACCCAGCTCCCCTTGCAACTTCTCAGGCCCCGGTGGCTGTCCGCCCCGTAGGGAACCTATACTCTAAACAATCAAATGCCTTTGAGTATCATAAAGCATGAGTATAGATCTACATTATACTCTAGATTTTCTATGATTGTTCTCATGTTAAATATATGGTCACTGTACCTCTGTTCCGTCTAAACCCAGCTTGTGTTATGTTGATACTTTCTTCCATTTTCCTATACAGTCTTCCCTAATAATTTTTGGCAAATTTTACTTGGTGTTATCTTGATTTTCCCTAAGTCTTACACTAATGATTCTTTCATTTGTGGGATTGTATCCTAGAGTGTATTAGATGTTTGTTTTGTAGATATATAGCCACTCCATTTCTTTCCTTTTGTCTCCTCCAGAGTATATAAACATTCCATTTTGTAGTAAAGTGACCTTGTCCTCCACCTATGCTATAAATTCCTAATATGTTGATATTTAGTCGTTCTATTTCTTTCTCAACTATCTGAAAGTGACCTTGACCGCTCCACCTATGCTCAGAAATTCCTAAATATTAATTTTAATAATTCTATTTATTTCTCAACTATCTGATGTTTTCCCTCATTCATCGTTCTCACATTCCAGTTCTATTTTAATTTTCTTATTAAAATTGAGCCATGAAGTCATCATCAGATTCGTGCTGACTGGCGTAGGCGATCATGGATCGATTTTACCGGTTGTCACAATGTGTTCTAATCATCTCCTAATCACATATCCGAAAAATGATGATTGCTTCTTTCTTATATTGATAATTAGTTTTCTCTGTGTCTTATAGGCTATTCAACACCTCTACATTCGTCATTTTAACAGTCCATTGTATTCTCATCATTCTTTTGCAAAATAACATTTCTGTGGTCTCCAGAGATTTTCTGCTTGTTTATCTGTCCATGACTGGAATCTGTATGTCAATGACTCACTGTAGCACTGAATAAGTCTCATTCTGACCTCAGTGCCAGTGACTTGTTACATATAGTATTTATCATTTTCTGGAATGCATTTTTGGTCTGCCCCATTCTGTCCTTTATTTCTGCCCTACATCTGATGTTGTCAGGACTCCGAGACACTTAAATTGGAGTTAACTACTTTATTTATTTTAATTTCTTCTCTAACAGCTTCATAACGGTATTATCATTATTATTATTGAGAGCGTCTGTAGCTGAAGCGGTAGTGAGCTCGATCACTGCCAGTCGTACCTGTTCAAACACCGCGGCGTGAAAGTTTGAAAGCAAATTAGATCCCTTGAATTTTTACAAACGGTAAAAGTAGACCTCACCGTTCAGAAAGCAATGTCAATTACTGAACGTATAAGTGGTGCCTAGAAAATCAACGACTCGTTTACTGTTGTTGATGACTACGTCCTATAAAGGATATGCCATGATTTTCATTATTATTTTATTTACACCTTTCTAACAAGATATGTATTGCTCTCTCTCTCTCTCTCTGCCTTTCTAACAAGATATGTATTGCTCTCTCTCTCTCTGTCTCTCTCTCTTTCTCTCTCTGCCTTTCTAACAAGATATGTATTGCTCTCTCTCTCTCTCTCTCTCTCTCTTTCTCTCTCTGCCTTTCTAACAAGATATGTATTGGCAGTGATCTTTACTTTGATTCAATGTTGGATCTTGAGTTTCTGATGTATGGTTGCTCTCTCTCTCTCTCTCTCTGCCTTTTAACCAGGATTGTGGCATAGACCAACCAACCAACTCATGCCAAGTCTTCCTATCTCTAGCTATCTCCTGCAGCTCTGGTAGGTCTCAATAATACAAAAACAAAAGACAAAGATCAATTTTTTAATAACATGCAAGTACATTCAAGAATACAGTGACAATTTTTTTTCCAATCCAGAAGCATTTGAGCTTTCAGCTCTTCGGCTCGGTGCCATGGACATCGTAACCCTTCGGTTCGGTGCCATGAACGCCGTAAATCTGGAGAACCTGTGGCTTTTTCTGCCAGCCTGCGGAATTGAACCCGCACTCACAAAGGGCTTGTCACACCATCGTCCAACGCGCTACGAATACGCTGGGCAGGCGAGCATATAAGTTTTAATGTAATTATTTGGTCTAAGCAGCTTCTCCCAGGTCTAAAACCAGCTTGTTTTCTCTCAGGGCTGTTTGTAACAGTAAGCTTGAACATAATTGATTTTTAAAAAACCAGTTAATTGCATATCCTTTACAGGACTTTGCGAATCAGCCCCAGCTTTTAAAGTCGTTTGTGATTTTTCTAGGTATTATTACGTTCAGTAGTTTGCCATTGCTTTCTGAACAGGTCATTTTGTAAAAATTCACGCGAAACAATTTGAACATAATATATTACAAAGTAAGAATTTTATACAAAAGATTCTATTTTGATGGCACAGAAAAAGTATAATGAGTACAAAGAAAGAGGATAACCTTACGAAAATGAATATCAGCTTTTAAAGTGACTTAAAATAGGCACACACAAGATCACTAGCCCCCTCCCCCAACACTTCATTAAAGAAGTAAATGGTGGAAGAGAAGATTAAGATGGCATGAGTCAGATATGACAGTCTCTCTATGACCAATCAAATCTAATACCATTGGGCTTTTCTGTTTTTAAATTCTTAGTTACCTGTATATACAAATTTGCACCTTGTTGTATAATATGCATATGCTTTGGTTGAAATACAGATGTGCTTGTTCTACATACCACATGGACCTTATCTACTCATGATACCATCACAAATCACACAGAACACAAAGAGTGGTTAACTTGGTTGATAAGAACGAGCCACACAGAACACAAAGAGTGGTTAACTTGGTTGATAAGAACAAGCCACACAGAACACAAAGAGTGGTTAACTTGGTTGATAAGAACAAGCCACACAGAACACAAAGAGTGGTTAACTTGGTTGATAAGAACAAGCCACACAGAACACAAAGAGTGGTTAACTTGGTTGATAAGAACAAGCCACACAGAACACAAAGTGTGGTTAACTTGGTTGATAAGAACAAGCCACACAGAACACAAAGAGTGGTTAACTTGGTTGATAAGAACAAGCCACACAGAACACAAAGTGTGGTTAACTTGGTTGATAAGAACAAGACACACTTAGAATGGATGAGAGAAGACTCCCTTACCAATCCCCATATGGACACCAGAGGGAAAAGAAAACGTGGAAGACCAAGAGAGACTGCGTAGAACCATCACCAGAGAAGGCTCAACGATGGGCCTAGTAAACATTAAAGACTTAAAACATAGCAACGAACCGCGAGACATGGAGAACTATAACCTCTGCCCTATGCGCCGCCCACAGGCCCAAGAGGAAAGACTAACTAACACAGAACACAAAGTGTGGTTAACTTGGTTGATAAGAACAAGCCACACAGAACACAAAGAGTGGTTAACTTGGTTGATAAGAACAAGCCACACAGAACACAAAGAGTGGTTAACTTGGTTGATAAGAACTAGCCACACAGAACACAAAGAGTGGTTAACTTGGTTGATAATAACAAGCCACACAGAACACAAAGAGTGGTTAACTTGGTTGATAAGAACAAGCCACACAGAACACACAGAGTGGTTAACTTGGTTGATAAGAACAAGCCACACAGAACACAAAGAGTGGTTAACTTGGTTGATAAGAACGAGCCACACAGAACACAAAGGGTGGTTAACTTGGTTGATAAGAACGAGCCACACAGAACACAAAGAGTGGTTAACTTGGTTGATAAGAACAAGCCACACAGAACACAAAGAGTGGTTAACTTGGTTGATAAGAACAAGCCACACAGAACACAAAGAGTGGTTAACTTGGTTGATAAGAACAAGCCACACAGAACACAAAGAGTGGTTAACTTGGTTGATAATAACAAGCCACACAGAACACACAGAGTGGTTAACTTGGTTGATAAGAACAAGCCACACATAACACAAAGTGTGGTTAACTTGGTTGATAAGAACAAGCCACACAGAACACAAAGAGTGGTAAACTTGGTTGATAAGAACAAGCCACACAGAACACAAAGAGTGGTAAACTTGGTTGATAAGAACAAGCCACACAGAACACAAAGAGTGGTTAACTTGGTTGATAAGAACGAGCCACACAGAACACAAAGGGTGGTTAACTTGGTTGATAAGACAGAGCCACACAGAACACAAAGAGTGGTTAACTTGGTTGATAAGAACAAGCCACACAGAACACACAGAGTGGTTAACTTGGTTGATAAGAACAAGCCACACAGAACACAAAGAGTGGTTAACTTGGTTGATAAGAACAAGCCACACAGAACACACAGAGTGGTTAACTTGGTTGATAAGAACAAGCCACACATAACACAAAGTGTGGTTAACTTGGTTGATAAGAACAAATGCAAACAAACACTGTGCCATATTAGAAATAATTCTAACACATTATGAGAATGAAATGAAAATCGTGGCATATCCTTTACAGGATGTAGTCATCAACCACAGTAAACAAGTCATTGATTTTCTAGGTACCACTTATACGATCAGTAGTTTGTCATTGCTTTCTGAGCGGATTATGAGAATACTACCAAATAACACTTATCTACAACTAGTTCTAACATATTATGCAAATACTACCAAATAACACTTATCTACAACACATAAAGATTTGCGATATCAATTGAATAATATTGTTAGATAATTTATTTGCCAATTATTAAAGACTTGTTATTCTTAGTGAACAAGTCTTAAAGATTGTATTATATTTACTGGACAAGAAGTTTCAAGCATGGCCTGATGCTCTCAACTGACAAGAAGTCTTAAACATTCCTTGATGCTCTCAATAGACAGGTCTCAAACACTGCTTGATGCTCTGTTTCTGTTCATAGTTCAGATGGTTGTGAAGATCTTGAAGAACGACAATCCTTGTATCATCAAGCACATCATGCAGATAGTCAGGTATAGCATAGACTTGAGATTCTTCTACTAATACAAACACACGACCTTGATTAACTGTTGTCACAGAGTGGCTTGCATACTGCAAATAGAAAGACACAACTTTCAACTCAATAGATGCTTTTGAAAATTGGTTCTCGGTTTCTTTTGGGAGATAGCAGACACATTTGGGTAGATATGTAGATGGTGTAAACAGCTCGAAAGATGGGTGGAACATTATTCAAATCTTTACACAGTGGAGAAACAAGCACACCCAGTCCTCGATCAGATCATACCGAAACATCATGAACTAACCGAGCTGGATACCGAACCCACAGAGTTGGAACTTTCCGAAGCAATCAACAGACTTTCAAATGGCAAGGCATCAGGACTAGACAACATTCCTGCAGAAATACTCAAATATATTAGGGATGTCCTTCTGCCTCACCTCTACCCTCTCCTTATTCAGTGCCGGAGAGAGGGAGCATTACCTCAGGACATGAGAGATACAAAGATAGTGACACTCTATAAAAACAAAGGGGATAAGGGGATTGTAACAACTACAGAGGCATCTCCTTTTAAGTGTCACAGGCAAGGCTTTTGCACTAGTCCTTTCTAAATGACTACAGAAACTAGCAGAGCTTGTTCTCCCAGAGTCGAAATGTGGATTCAGAACAGGACGGTCAATAACTGACATGATATTTACCCTTCGACAGCTACAAGAGAAGTGCAGAGAGCAGAGTAAGCCTTTATGTATTGCTTTCGTTGATCTGACTAAGACCTTTGACACAGTCAGCAGGCCAAGTCTTTATAAAATACTGAAGCATATTGGCTGTCCCCCAAAGTTGCTCCAGTTGATTGTCTCCTTCCATGAGGGCATGAAAGCCAGCATACAGTTCAATGGCAGCACATCTGATAGTTTCGAGGTTAAGAGTTGAGTCAAGCAGGGTTGTGTCCTTGCCCCCACCCTCTTTGGCATCTTCTTCGCAGTCCTTTTGAATCACGCCTTGGGGGACACTGATGGTGATGTTTTCATCCGCACTAGATCTGATGGTTCACTCTTTAACTTGGCTCGCTTAAGAGCCAAAACAAAAACGATGGAAATTCTTCTCAAGGACCTCCTTTTCGCTGACGATGCTGCCTTAGTCGCCCACAGTGAGACTACACTGCAATGCCTAATCAATAATTTGTCAAAGGCATGCGACCTATTTTCTCTGACTATAAGTGTCTCCAAAACAGTTGTACTATGTCAAGGAGGTAACACAACAAATATCACTTTAAATGGCAACCATCTAACACCAGTTCAAAATGTTGCTATCTTGGGTCCATGGTCACTGCCAGCCTTTCTCTTGATGAAGAAATCAACGCTCATGTAGGGAGTGCGGCTACTACATTTGGCAAATTATCAAAGCGAGCGTGGACAACACAAAACTGACATTGCAGACGAAGATTCAAATATATCGAGCCTGTGTAATTAGTTCTTTACTATATGGCTCAGAAACATGGACAGCCTACTCAAGACACGAGAGGAGACTTAACATCTTTCACCTTCGATGTCTCCGCAAGATTATTAACATCAGATGGTACGACAAGATAGTTCATAGTTCATAAGTACGGTTCCAACTTCACTGCAACGGGTCACCCCATAATTGCTCCGTTCCTGTGCCAATGAATATCACACAAAATGCTAACACCTGTGAAAAGTTTCCTGTGTGAACTAATTCCAGAATGAAACAGCCGCGTACCGCCACAAAAAGCAACCTGCACCGCATAATATGCATATGGCCATCGCGAATGTAGCAACACAAAACTGTTCATCACTTGAATAGCAATTCTTGTCGAAGGAACATCAATCACGGCAAAATCCAGCTTTCTGCACTCGCAATATAACTGCATACGGCAGATTGAGCTTGTTCGTCATAACCGCTGTCCGCCATTTTCTGAATACACACAACAAACGCACGGTTGACACAGCAAAAGCATTCCATGTAACAGTCACAGCTCACAGCGTTGCTCAAGCACTAACTCAGTAGCTCGGCAAACGAAACCGGAAAATACCCGATCAAACATGGCGGGAATGCGCTAGCAAAGTCGTGTTTAGAATCAAACCGTTCTAACTCTGAATGAGTCCTCCGCATTCCGCCATTGTTGGCCAGATTTTTTCAACAATGGCGGAATGCGGAGGACCATTCAGAGTCAGAACGACAAGATTACCAACTCTGAAGTACTGCAATGTGCAAACCTACCTTCCATCATGGGCATGCTCAGCAGTAGACGACTAAGATGATTGGGGCATGTGAGAAGAATGAAAACTTATCGCATACCAAAACAAATGTTGTTCTGTGAACTTTCGGAGGGAAGAGACAACAGGGCAGACCACTGCTCAGATATAAAGATGTCTACAAAGCCTCAATGAAAACTTTTCTATAGGTCCCAGCACATGGGAAGGACTATCTGATGACAGAGTTGTGTGGAAAGCCAAATTACGAAAGGGTGCAGTCTTTTGAGAAGATACTTATGTATGAGCTGAACGACAAGAGAGAAAAGCCAAAACTCAGAAGTTGTCACAGTAAAACACTTGCCAATTGACCGTCTGTAGAGACGAAAAAGGCCATATATATATATATATATATATAAATACATACATACATACATCCATACATACATACATACATATATATATATATATATGTATAACAGAAGAAAAATGTAGTTAATTTTGGAGGTATTTAGAGTGAGTTTAACATAATAAAAAGGTAGTTAATTTAGGAGATATTTAGAGAAAGTTTAACATAATAAAAAGGTAGTTAATTTAGGAGCTATTTAGAGAAAGTTTAACATAATAAAAATGAAGTTAATTTAGGAAGAAATCAGATGAAGTTTTACCAAAGAAAATAGTTTATGAATGTCATTGTAAACAAACATTTTAGGTGTTGTTCAAATTTATGAAAAATTACAAAACAAACGCTGAAAAATGGTTTTGTTTTTACCTTCATGGTAATGTCAGCCAAGTCGTAATGATTCAGGAATGTTTTAGAGAGAACTAGAACCACTCGCCAGCTATTTCTAATAGCATCAATAAACTGTTGATCTATGGGTCCTTGCAGAAGGTCTCTCTGATGAATAAATGTGTTCAGTTTGAGAACCTCTTCCAAGTACCTGTTTGTGACAAATGGAGGTCAATACAGTTATTTTTAGATGATAAAGTTATTTTCAGTTCTTCTTTTTCTTTTGTCGTCACACTGCTACCGGGTTGAAACTCATGGCAAAGTTTCTCCACACTCGCTCGAGGAGTTGAAGACAGAGATTCATGGCGTGCTTTTGGTGCTGATGTCTCCACAGTGACACTCCTACGACCCTAACGGGTTATGGGCTTTATTATTATTATATTATACCTGGTTGCTGCCCAGTGTTGTGGTTTTCTGTTTTTGTCTTGCGCTGTTCTGGTGACTTGAGTGATTGTTATTTTGCTCTTTGGCAGGATTCTGCTATGCCATCTAATCGTCTTGTTTGTGGTATTCCTCTTGCCTTCTTTCCTCTTGGAAGAAGACACTGTATACAGTGGAGTTTGGTTGCACTCTTATTAGGGGGTCAAACCACTTCATTCTTTGTTTCTCAATGTAATTCAAGCAAGGTACTGTCCCAACTTTCTTTTTTATGCTGACTTTGGTGACTCTGTCTTTTCTGATGTTGTTGGTAACTTTTCGTAGGCAACGCAACAAGCAAAATGACAATAACAGACATAAACTAGAAATGGTACACCAGTAACAGAAACACATACATCACAGAAGCCACACAATCCTTGCATACAAAATATCAGAACTTACTTTCTCAATTTATTTCTGACAAATCGATAGTCATCATCAGCGTAACCAATGAAAATTCCTATTTTGTAATCCTCTGGTTTCATTGGTCCAATTCTTTTACCAAATATTGCTCGTAGAAAGGCTTCAATTGAAGTACGGAACCTGGCGAAGAGATATGCTAATAGGAAGGCAGCACTCATTAAGGAAGCCAACACCAGAGAAATCATCAGGAAGATTCTGTAAACAATAATTAATCAAAAGTTTTAATATTCTGTTCAGTGGTTATTTTTTTATTATTTCATCAACACCATTAAGAACACCAGAAAAGAGAGAGACACCAACATCAGCATAAGAAAGAAAGTAGGCACAGCACCTTGCTTGAATTACATTGAGAAACACAGAATGAAGTGGTTTGGCCACTTAATAAGAATACATTCAAACTCCACAGAGTCTTCTATAACAGAACATCAGGAAAGAAGGCAAGAGAAAGACCACGAAAATACGGTTAGATGGCATAGCAGAATCCTGTCAGAGAGAAAAAATAACAATCACCCAAGCCACCAAAACAGCCCAAGACAAAACAAAAACCATGACACTGGGCAACAACCCGGTAACAGTGTAATGACAATAGATTTTTGTTATCATTATGTAACACCCATGTGTTGCCAGGGTCTTTAAGGAGATCACATAATAGTAACACTGTGACCTGCAAGACATGTCGAATGAGGTAGGACCTAGGGAAACTACCCTAGTAAATAAAAAGCGTTGCAGAAATCGGATGTGCTTGCAGATCAAGATCAAGGACACTATTGAATCAAACATGCAGCCAACTAATCCTATAGTAGGTCAGTCGTCCACAAGAGAAACTTGTATAGAGCTGAGAACTGTTACTATTGAATCATACATACAGCCAACTAATTCTACAGTAGGTCAGTCGTCCACAAGAGAATCTTGTATAGAGCTGAGATCTGTTACTATTGAATCAAACATACAGCCAACTAATCCTATAGTAGGTCAGTCGTCCACAAGAGAAACTTGTATAGAGCTGAGATCTGTTACTATTGAATCAAACATACAGCCAACTAATCCTATAGTAGGTCAGTCGTCCACAAGAGAAACTTGTATAGAGCTGAGATCTGTTACTATTGAATGAAACATGCAGCCAACTAATCCTATAGTAGGTCAGTCGTCCACAAGAGAAACTTGTATAGAGCTGAGATCTGTTACTATTGAATCAAACATACAGCCAACTAATCCTATAGTAGGTCAGTCGTCCACAAGAGAAACTTGTATAGAGCTGAGAACTGTTACTATTGGATCAAACATGCAGCCAACTAATTCTACAGGGTGTTCAAGATTAAAGCAGCCTGTGAATGGAGCTAATCTGGCACATATGTATGGAAATGAGAAGGTTCAGTTATGACGTAGTATAGGTCAAGGTTGTGTGATGGTGTGTAATTGTAGTGTGGGAAGGGGCGATGAACAAATGTGACGTAGGACAAGCTAGTCAGAACCGGTTTAAATAGTAAATAGACGAGATGCAATGCGTACCTGGCAAATTTCTATTTATCACTGGGGCTGCTTTTAGTTGAACACCCTGTATAATTGGTCAGTCGTCCACAAGAGAGTCTTGTATAGCTTAGAACTGTTGTAATGCTAAGGCAAGTTGTGTGAAAAGACAGACCACCCACATGTCATGCATGCCCCACCTGTCGTAGGGGATTGCATCCCAGGATTGGACTATACTTGCAATTTAGACACCCCCAAGTAATGGAGCATGTGGTCACTAGAATCATTATTAATTCCTCCCCGCTCCTCGTGGAGCATAGGACCTCAACAGTTGTTCACCACTCTTCTCGGTCTCTGACTGTTTTCTTTATGATCTCCCAGAATAGTCGAGCAATCTTCAGTTCCTCAAGAAGACTTCGTCTCCAGGTCTGTTTATGGCATCCTTATTTTCGTTTTCCTTGCGGGTTCCACTCAAGTGATTGTCTAGTGACACTCGATTGCATCTTCTGTAGGGTATGCCCAACCCATCGCCATTTTCTACTCTTGACCTGGGTCATCATGGGTTCCTATCCGGCTCTTATCGACATGTCTGTGTTGGCAACTCTATCATGCCATCTCAGTCTGAGAATCAGCCGAAGACATCCGTTGACAAAGTGATCACTCACTAGAGCAGAGAGTTATATACTTGATCATGTATTGTTTTTGTACTTTGTAAAAATACAATTCTTTGTTTTTACATGACTCAGAGTTATTGCAATTCTATTTGTTTTCTGTGTAGATCATGTGTTATTGCATGAGAGAATCAAGAACACCAACATTGGAGATTGAGAGTTGTGAAGATTTGTAAAACCAACATTGGGGATTGAGAGTTGTGAAGATTTGTAAAACCAACATTGGGGATTGAGAGTTGTGAAGATTTGTAAAACCAACATTGGGGATTGAGAGTTGTGAAGATTTGTAAAACCAACATTGGGGATTGAGAGTTGTGAAGATTTGTAAAACCAACATTGGAGATTGAGAGTTGTGAAGATTTGTAAAACCAACATTGGAGATTGAGAGTTGTGAAGATGTGTAAAACCAACATTGGAGATTGAGAGTTGTGAAGATTTGTAAAACCAACATTGGAGATTGAGAGTTGTGAAGATTTGTAAAACCAACATTGGAGATTGAGAGTTGTGAAGATTTGTAAAACCAACATTGGAGATTGAGAGTTGTGAAGATTTGTAAAACCAACATTGGAGATTGAGAGTTGTGAAGATTTGTAAAACCAACATTGGAGATTGAGAGTTGTGAAGATTTGTAAAACCAACATTGGAGATTGAGAGTTGTGAAGATTTGTAAAACCAACATTGGAGATAGAGAGTTGTGAAGATTTGTAAAACCAACATTGGAGATTGAGAGTTGTGAAGATTTGTAAAACCAACTTTGGGAGATTGAGAGTTGTGAAGATTTGTAAAACCAACATTGGAGATTGAGAGTTGTGAAGATGTGTAAAACCAACACAATTAAACATTTTACATAATGATTCTTCTTCGAATGCTCCATATCGACAATTTGTTAAACCCCTCTTTGTAATTTCTATGTGATCTGAGCCTAAGAGCGATTGTACGTTGTGCCAGTTGTGTGCAAGCACATCCGATTTCTACAACGCTTTTTATTTACTAGGTAGCTTCCTAGGTCCTACCTCATTCGACATGCCTTGTAGGTCACAGTGTTACTATTATGTGCTCTCCTTAAGGACCCTGGCAACACATGGGTGTTACATAATGATAACAAAAATTATTTTTTAACAATTATTCTTCCCACACTCTCAGACTTTCAAATGCACAAAGAAAATTTCTGTTGGTGTTTCCCAAAATAGAAATATTCTTCTTCTCTTCCCCTGCATTGAATTTCTGTTGGTGTTTCCCAAAATAGAAATATTCTTCTTCTCTTCCCCTGCATTGAATTTCTGTTGGTGTTTCCCAAAATAGAAATATTCTTCTTCTCTTCCCCTGCATTGAATTTCTGTTGGTGTTTCCCAAAATAGAAATATTCTTCTTCTCTTCCACTGCATTGAATTCAGGCGTGAAGGCCTGCTTTCCTTATTATCAGTGTCCCCAAAGATATATTTAATTGTTCTTCTTCTTTGCAATTGGTTTCATATGTTCAGTCTACACTACGAGATTGTTGCCTATATGAAGCTGCATGTCAGTTGAAGTTCCCTGTGGATTGCCTCTATGAAGCTGCATGTCAGTTGAAGTTCCTGTGGATTGCCTCTATGAAGCTGCATGTCAGTTGAAGTTCCTGTGGATTGCCTCTATGAAGCTGCATGTCAGTTGAAGTTCCTGTGGATTGCCTCTATGAAGCTGCATGTCAGTTGAAGTTCCCTGTGGTCCCCATAGCTTGCTAATATCTGTGTAAATCAGTTCACACACACTCTATCTCAAATCTACTAGTAAGTCAGTTCACACACACAATCTCACATCTACTAATAAGTCAGTTCTGTCTCACACCCACAATCTCACAGCTACTAGAGTCCGTTTAACAACTTATGCCACAGTCCAGTGTGAATTGTAGCAAAACCATCAGTTCCACAGTAGCGAAACTTTGCACCCAACCTTAGAATTATACTGACGCAAATGTCTGATGGAAGAAATTGCTATATGAAACCTGGATTTTGTAATATAACGGTTTCCTTTGATATTGGCGGCATATTTGGCTAGTCTGAAAAGAAATTTTAATTTTTACAGTAAACGCGCACATATGACATTTGATGACAAGTCTCATGCAAAGGCGTATCATCTCAGCTTATACATGGGGGCCAATGTTGATACTTGCAATACAGTCATGAAATAAACAAAAAATGTAGACATAGTTGTATTATTGTTTTTTAAATAACTTACATTACAGTTAAAGTTAGCTGCCATGTCATAATGCCATCCCTCTTTCACGTCCAGGCTTGGGACGGGTAATGACGAAGCTCAAGTAGTAGCATGTCCCTTGCGAAACATCGCATTTATCACAGCCCGCCTGAAAAGCTCTATGTCTCTTGCAAGTTCTCCTGCCTCTTTCAGCATCATGTTCAAGGTTTCTTTGATGTCCTGCTGCTATCTTCGTCTTGGTCATCCCCTGCCTCATTTTCCAGGAACCATGCCTTTCATTACCTTTCTCTCCAGACCACTGTGACGTTTAATGTGGCCAAAATATTTAATCTTCCGGGACATGATGTTATTTATGAGCCAATGCTCCTTGATATTCAGGTCTTGTAGGATGTCTTTGTTTCTTCTCTTCTCTGTCCAGGATGTTCTAAGAACTTTTCTATAGCACCTTGTTATGGCGGATCTACTGGAGAGATTCTTTTCAAATTGCAACTTCTTTGTTACAATGTGCGTGCGTTAACACATGTGGTATTATATCACTATAATAAAATAGCTCTTTTCTCTGGTTCTTGTATACTGTAGTACAGATGACCCATATGTGCCTCTTTGCGGAAATGCGCGTATAGCATTAATGATACTTTTGCATTGTAACTTCAAACTCATTAGAAATGTTATATCAATGTCTGTTTTGAGAAGTCAACAATATGACCCAATAGCCTCACACGAATCTCGATATACGCCTTTAACTAATAGTTCATCTCCTAATAATGACGTCATTTGTTTACCATGTACAGGCCCGAGTCTATTTGGTGCATGGAAAATGCAAGAATTGTTCAAAAACCACGGAATTCGTCCTGAATGTTGCTATTTTTGTCATCAATGTATTAAATAGCTGTAAACATTAGTTTTCTTCAACCATGCCAATGGACGCGTTAAATATATATCACAAAGAAGGAAACTTCTAGATGGTATGACTGTTTGAATGGCAAAATATATTTTGTAGCATCGGAAACGTGTAGTTCACATGCAAGTTTTCAAGTTATTTCATCAAATGGTTACAAAGATACATATTTTTATCTGCGGGCATGACAAGTTGAATGGACTATAGTAAGTCAGTTGACACACACAATCTCACATCTACTAATAAGTCAGTTCATACACAATCTCACATCTACTAATAAGTCAGTTCACACACACAATCTCACATCTACTAATAAGTCAGTTCGCACACAATCTCACATCTACTAATAAGTCAGTTCACACACACAATCTCACAGCTACTAATTAGTCAGCTCATACACAATCTCACAGCTACTAATTAGTCAGTTCTCTCTCACACACACAATCTTACATCTCCTAATTAGTCAGTTCACACACACAATCTCACAATATATTAACTACAGATTCTAATTCTTTCCCCTACCTGCCCTGGCATAGTCTTGAATATATTGGAATATCTGAGAGCTCTCTGACACGGACACTCTGTCCATCATCTGACCAACACATTTTTGTTGTCGAATAATGAACCATCACCCGTGTTGTGAATCTCCACACTGTCAAGGAAATAAGAAACATTCACTACTACAATCAAAAATTGTAACCTCTAAATTGGAGGAGAATGTGCCTATATGGTGGGGAACACTGATAACAAGGAAAGCAGGCTTTCACGCAAAAATCAGTCAGAGGTGTCATATCAGGCACCCTGACTATGCCTGAATTCATAACGTGGGAACCGCCTGTGTGTTGCCGGGACCCACAACGCACAATCACTCTTTGGTTCAGATCACATACAAATCACAAAGAGTGGTTTAACAAGTGGTCATTATGGAGCGCTCAAAGAAAAAACTTTCCTATGCCCCTACCTCAGTCGCTTCTTACGACATACCTTGTAGGACGGAGTATTACTATCCTTTGCTCCCCTTGCAAGCACAGGCAACACACGAGCAGCTCCTAGTTTAACTCCCATTTTTTAACGAATGGGCTAATAATAAGATTTTTGGAATATAAAATTTAACTTTATAGTACCGAGTCTACTGAAGCAATGTGTTATATTTGATTGGTCATTGGGGAGCTCGTCAGAGATGACACATTCCTGTTGAATATTAATAATTAATCTCGTACCGTTATACGTTATGTAGGGCCTGAAAACAATTTTTCCATACCGATCTATCCTGGGGAACTCGCTCAATCTCCTCCATGGAACTGAGACCAATATTTCTTGCCTCTCTCAGCAAAGTTCGCTTCAGGGTCTCCTTAGGTTGTCCTCTCCTTCTTGAACCTTTGCATCCCACTTCAATACCTGCTTTGATATTTCATCATTTCTTCTCATGTCCAACATATTTCCATCTTCTCCTTATAACAGTTGCTACTAATGATTGACCCAACATTTCTCTGATATCATCACTTCTCCTGAAATCGTTCCATTTTATATTCATTATTTTTTGCAATATATTTTCAAATGCATTCAACTTGCTTTCTATATCTTTAGTCATTTTCCAACTCTCGCTGGCATATGTTAGGATTGATACAACATTTGAATTGAAAATTCGTAATTTAGTTTTAATACTATATAACTTGCAGTTCTTTATTTTATTTAGATTTTTAAAAGCTGATGTTGCTTTGACAATTCGCAGCATAATTTCATTTTAAATATTTCCTGTACAATCAAAATTGCTACCTAAATAGGTGAACTGCTGAACACTCACCCAAAAAATCGATCTTTGAGCAGACACACGCTATGCCGTTGTCATGAAGTAACAGGTGAAAGTAATCTACCAAAGCTGCATGATTGTTGAGATTCTCCATCTCTTCTTGAGTTAAAAATAAAATGGCGTTTTCTGACAGATCCAGAACTTGCAACTTGGGAGTTGTGGTCAGGTCGAATGGAATGTTTGAGAACCTGTTCTTAGACAGGATAACATGTGTGACATTAGGAGTTGATGTAAAAGTTCTAGTATGGAACGTATCTGAGTTGAGCTTATTGTTGGAGACATCAAGGTATCTCAAGTTGGTGAGGTTACGGATCAGACGCTGGATTGAGGGAGTTTTAAATATTGTTTCTGGTTTAACGCCACTAAACACAAAGACCTGTAGTCCATAAAGTGTGTCTAATAGATGGTCTGCAATATTGAACGAGCTTCCAGTAACATCCAGTACTTTGAGATTTTCAACTCCGTATATAACACCTGTAGCTGTGAGAAAATAGTTGTTGATCCAATACAATTCCTCAAAGTTGCTGCAGCTTTTGCATACTAGTGTGAAACTGCCAATCGTAATTGGTCCAAATATCATATTAATAAACTTCACCTTGTTTAGTGATGGCAGAAAGTAATAGGTGATATTGCCTTTGTAGAGAAATTTTGACTTGATAAGCTGATTCAACGTAAATGTTGTCACTGATGAATTGCTTAAAGTGTGTGTGTCATGGTAGCCTGTTCTGTAGTAAGAGTTTTTCTTCCAGTTGCTCATTATCTCAATAATGGTGTTGTTGTTGTAACTTTCATTTCTGGAGTCTGTCTGTGTTTGTATTTGGCTGCTGAATTCTGTCTGTGTTTGTATTTGGCTGCTGGCTCCTGACTGTGTTTGTACATGCGTGCTGGATTCTGGTTGCATTTGATTGCTGCTAATAGTTTCACTGTTAAGATTATTGTTAAAATGTGTTATTTGACCTTTCCCTTCCTCAATGTTGTCGCATGAAAGCGTATAATTAACTAACTTTGGATACTGGCTACTCTCTGGTGACGAAACAGAAGAAAAACTAACCTCGTTGAGATATTTTAACTTTCGAAATTCCAGAATAACTGTTGGCCAACCAGTATTTTCCAACTTGTTGTTTGATAAATCAAGGGTTCTCAGACATCTTGTCCACGTTTCACTTATAATTGTGTTCGGTTCAAATGCAAAGAGAAAACTGTCGACCCAGAACATATGTGGTACACAAATGGACGTCAAAGATAAACTTAGATTATGCCCAATAATACCATCGTGAAGAACATAATTAGGTACGCTGTAGTCTGTAGAAAAACTAGTTTGTTTCAGGAACAACGACGTCATATTTCTATTTGCTAACGGTTTTAGAGCCATTAATATGTTATGATTTCCAACATTACTGTCAAGAACTGAAAGAAACATTAGATGGGGCAAATTCTGAAATATTCCCAGCTCAAAAATGCTTAAAGTTTCTTGATTAAAGTTAAACAATTTTAAGACCCTGATCTGTAGCGACATGAGTCCATGTAAACTGTTGTTGTAGATGTTCATAACATGTCTACAGGCCACGGACAGATTAGTTAAACGGGTCAAGTTGGAGAACTCTTGACCTAGATGAAGTGTATCATTAATGGCATCTATTGACAAATTTGTTAAGTGAGGTAGCGTGGAGAAGATGTCAATATGATCAGGATAAATCTGACATTATGGAACCAGTTCTTGCATTTCTTCGTTTAAACTAATGAATAGATGGCGCAGATTAGGGACATGTTTGAACATGCCTGCAGGAAATGACCGTCCTTGCTTCTGACAAATTGGAAGATTATTGCCTTCAAGGTTAAGTATGTCTAGACTGCGCAGACCAAAGAGGGCGTCAACCTGTTGATAAATATGTTCATTATTTGAGGTCAGTGTATCAGAAAATGGAAATTCAATTTTGCATATTCATGTATATTACGGCTAGAGCATGCATGACAGTCATAGCAACATACTAGACAATCATGTCAACATACTAGACATTCCTGACAATCATGTCAACATACTAGACATTCCTGACAATGATGTCAACATACTAGACATTTCTGACTATACAACAATAATGTCAACTATATATTGAGCTGAAAGGTAAACAGGATTAGAGAATAGATAGAGATAGATAGATTGAGCGGTTCAATGTGGTTTGTAATCATAAAATATTGAGAATTCCTGATCTAAAGCATGGTTCATAATTCGATATCAATCTAAAGCATGGTTCATAATTCGATATCAATCTAAAGCATGGTTCATAATTCGATATCAATCTAAAGCATGGTTCATAATTCGATATCAATCTAAAGCATGGTTCATAACTCGATATCACTCTAAAGCATGGTTCATAACTCGATATCACTCTAAAGCATGGTTCATAACTCGATACCACTCTAAAGCATGCTCATAATTCGATACCTATAAGGAATGGTTCATAATTCGATACCAGTCTAAAGAACAATTCTTTGTTCGATACTACTATGTCTATGCACATTTTAAAACTATAGTCTGTCCATTAATTCGTGAGTACGTTTGAAATTGATTTTCTCGAAAACTACCTGTTGGATCTCAGTGATTTTTGCATGCAGCCTTAGAATATCCATGACGCTAAAATAAAGCTAACCAGTAGTCCATAGATGCTACGGATTTTGCACATCGGCGAATTCCTTTGATCTTTTATGACAATTGCAAATACGGGGGCTCAAATTTTAGATTTTACAGTAATCCCTAGAATTTGTCCATGTCAATTCTATTCATAGGTGTATCTCCATATTAACTTGATAGGTCAAGTAACTAAGTGTGTTGCCCTTTATGTGCAATCGTGAACTTGGATACAATATGCAACAGTTAGTCCTCCCTTCGGTCACCATTAGACCCCAGGGTGTCTTAACTTCACCACAAATTGTATGATGGTAGACGCATTTGGATATGGAAATGTATACGTTGCTATTTCTCAGTCTGTAATCAAAATATGATTTGTATCATCCCGAATCTGACGATTCCATGAGGTTGATAATTGTTACTGGCTGGACAAATTGTAATCCATCTCGGTGCCAGTACTCGTCTTCCTCTCGGAGCACATGTTCAACACACTTCTTCCAGAACTGCATGTCTATCATTGAGAGGGACTCACGTGTCAGAACTTCAACATCACACATTTTAAACGTCCTGTTCTGTTCGGCAACTCGCCCTTTTACTTTAGCCCAGACAAGCTCTATCGGATTGAGGTGAGCATGATATGGAGGTAGTCGCAAAGACGTGTGGCCGTATTCCGCAATGATTTTGTCAATATGAAACACCTTTGTCTTATTTGTCATCCTCACCAGGTGCAACAACTCGGGTTTCAAATATGTATCATCGAAGCTGACATTTTCCTTAGCAAGCCAAGTCCTAATTTGATCTTTTGTATTTGATGCAGTTGGTACTTTGTCTTCCGCTGATACTGCGTTGTGATAGGATGCATTATCCATTACCAAGCATGATGGTCTGTTTAGAATTGGAAGTAGATCTTTCTCCATCCAGTGCCTGAAAATATGTCCATTCATTTCTGTGTGGTAGTCCCTACCGTCGGTACTTTTTGATTGGAAAATAAGTCCAGCGTCATAGACAAGACCTTCTTCACTGCTTCCTGCATGTGTTAGTATAATACGCTGGCCTTTGCTGCTTGGTATTTTTCTTTTCTGTTCACCGTCTACTGATTGCCATTCTTTAGCATTGGTGTGGTGAGCATTGACCCAGGATTCGTCCAAATATACAATATCATAGCCTTGCCTCCGCCGCTCACGGATCTGCCTCAGGTATTTACTTCGGCAGCAATTAAATGTGGCTTTTCACAAATAATATTCCTGCCGCCTATAGTTTTTCTGAAGGTGAAGCCGGCGGCTCTTACAATTTTCCATAGAGTACTTTTAGAAATGTCTATGCTGCAATCTGATTGCAGTTTTAATTTCAGTTTCCTGAGAGTAACAAGTTGATTTGTTGCAAACATTTTCAAGAGCTCCGTCTTATGACATCTATGTCAAAGTCGTCAATTGTTCTTTTCCTTCCTTGCTTGACATTAGTGCACTTTGTGTCCTGTTTAATCCATCGGGAAAAGGATTCTCTATTCAGACCAAGCGCCAGTTGCGTTCGTTTCTCAGGGTTATGAATATCGCAATATAGATGACCTCTCTTAGATTCCCTACGGAAGTGTTGGTATAGTAAAACTGTAACCTTTTGCATTGTTATAAATGTGCACTTCAGACTCATTATGAATGTGATATCAATGTCAGTTTTGATAAGCCAACAAATATGATACAATAGCTTCATACAAATAGCGAGATACACCTATGACTATACAACGGTATCCCAATTATAACGTCATATGCTTTCCGCTTTCAAAGTCGACTGGGTTAGGTGCACGGGAATTCGTGAAACTCACGATATTTCATTGTTACCATAATGTATTTTTAGAACAACGCGTCTGTGTACCGTAAATCTGTTACTATTGTGTACAATCCGGTGAGGTTGATTTTAATATAACCTGAAGAAGAAATATTTCAAACTACATCAAATTTTCTTGGACAAAAATATTTCTCTAGCGTCATGGATATTCTAAGGCTGCTTGCAAAAATCACTGAGATCCAACAGGTAGTTTTCGAGAAAATCAATTTCAAACGTGCTCACGAATTAATGGACAGACTATAACTAAGATTACTCTTTTCTAAAAAAAAAAATGAAAGAGCATTTACTCGAGCACCGCCTTTGAGATCTTTGTGTGTAAGAAAGAGATCGGAGAACACATGGTTACTCACCGAAGTGCAATGATGATGATCCTATCAATCAACTGTCACACACATATTTACATACAGTCATACACCTATTTACGTATCTTTACATCTGCACACACATATTTACAATTATATTACAAACCTCGATGGCTGACACTTCCGAAAACTGGATACTCAGATATCGAAGAGACCTGAACTTTGCCGTATGGAAAGATCTGTTTCTCAGACATCCGATGTTATTGTAGTCTAAGATTAGAGTTGATGTATTGTGTGGTAGGTCAAACAAAGGCAGGTTTTTTATGTGCAAGTTAGAACAGTCAGTCAGGTTCCCTCCATAGACACTGTCATGTGATATCTTGCACGGTTTAACAAACATTTGATGTGACTGCTGCTGCTGTTCCGTATGTTGGCAGTAGACACACACACACAGCATATAAATAAGAAGAGGAAACATTTTGTAGGCTTGTGTTTTCCGTTCTCTGTTGAAAACAATTCTAAAGTTGAAACTAGTCATCAAAATGCAATTTTCATAAATATAATCCATGTACTCAGCCTGATACACACAATATAGTTCACTCAACTCATCATCACCAAGTAGCTTGTAACTTCTGGAGAAGCCTCCTCATGACGGAAGCTGGCTCACATGACAGCAGTCCTGAAAAAACTCGCTGGTGTGTGCAAGTTGACCAACGTCATCAGCAGTCGTTCTCAGATCGTCAATGACATCTTGCACCCATCATCCTCTAAATCTTCCTCTTATTCTTCTACCAGGCATCATTCCCTCCAAAATTATCTTCTCTATACACTCATGTCGTTTGATGTGTCCGAAATATTTAATTTTCCTTGATGTTATGCTCTCCAATAGCCAACTCTCTTTAATATCAAGCTATTCCAGAACAGTTTTGGTAACTCTGTCAATGCCGGTTCCAAGTCCGGATGAAAAAGGAGGAGAATTTGTGCGCGAGGTCAGCTACCTCATCACAAGAAATTTAAAGAGCTACAGAAATGTACAAGAAAGGCCCAGGATAGAGCGGTGTGGAGAACTTGCTTGCAAACCCTATGTAACGTATAACGGTACAAGAGGAATTATTATTATTATAGCAGAACAGAAGAATTTGTTCTTTTCTCTGTCCATTATATTTTAAGTACTATTCTGTAGCATCTACATTCAAAGGCATTAATCATCTCCGTCGTTCTGTCAATGATCCATGTCTCACTCCACCAGAGCGGCTTAATTACAAAATATGCATCAGTTCACGCCATTAGTTACTATAGTAATTTTTCGTACAGGGTACTTTCATGGTCGTCCACATAAATTATGGGGCGAAAGGGGGATGAGTGGTGAATAGAAAATTGTTAGTAGTTTTCTATGCAGAAATGGAGAAGATCAGAAACAGATTTCGATTGCTGGGCTCCATGTCCAGAAATGTGAACTTCTTATAAATGTTTAAACTAAAGCTAGTTTGTAAGTCAATCATTTTTTGTGGAGTCTCTATAACGTAGAGGTTATATGCTCGCCTCTTGTGCCAAAGGTTACCGGTTCGATCCCTCGTCTCGTGGAGCCATCGGGATATTTTCCCAGACATCCCTGATATCAGTGTAGGTGATATCGAGCTCCTAGTCATATCGGAGACGGACGATAAAACGTAGGTCCCAAGTTCAGGTTTAGCATCTAAAAGAACCGTTGGTAGTTCAAAATCGAGAACAGCATGGAAAGCAGCTGCCTGGGCTAAATTCATATAAAATATTTTCACCATCCTCTAAAATACATCGGGTATCATCGCTAGTGACACGGAGTTCGTGCATTGTCATTGAGATCTTCCTGTGTTAGAAAGAGATCGAAGCACACATGGTTACTCAACGAAGTGCAATGATGATGGTCCTATCAATCAATCGTACAGCTATACAATACATAGAGATTGCAAACAATGCCTCCATACCGCTTGGCGACACGTTGAATATCTTCTATAGAAATGAGTCCAATATTTCTCGCATCTCTCAGTAAAGTTTGTTTCACAGTTTCTCCAATAACATTTACTAACTGTCAATGACAGATTTTCTATTCAAATATTGTATCAATCCTAACATATGCCAGCGAGAGTTGGAAAATGACTAAAGATATAGAAAGTTAAGTTGAATACATTTGAAAAATAGATGTCTGTGAAAAATAATGAATGTAAAATGGAACGAATTCAGGAAAAGTGATGAAATCAGAGAAATGTCTGGTCAACCACTTGTAACAACTGTTATAAGAAGGAGAAGATGGAGATATGTTGGATACACATTGAGAAGAACTGGTGAAATAATATCAAAGCAGGCATTGAAGTTGGATGCAAAGGATTCAAGAATGAGAGGACGACCTAAGGAGACACTGAAACGAATTTTGCTGAGAAAGGCAAGAAATATCTGTCCCGGTTCCATGGAGGAGATTGAGCGAGTTGCCAAGGATAGAGCGGTATGGAGAAATTGTTTGCAGGCCCTACGTAACGTATAACAGTACGAGAGGAAATATTATTATAAATGATAGATAATGGAACATGAAAACTATAACTGAAGTTAGAGAAACAAATGGAGAAGATAATGGAACATGAAAACTATAACTGAAGTTAGAGGAACAAATGGAGAAGATAATGAAACATGAAAACTATAACTGAAGTTAGAGGAACAAATGGAGAAGATAATGAAACATGAAAACTATAACTGAAGTTAGAGGAACAAATGGAGAGATAAGAACAATAATCAACTATACTTTCCATCTGAAGTCGGAGCTAGTCTCTCGTGAATGACGAGGGACACTATTGATGAGGAACGCAAACCTAAATCACGCATTTTATGCATACATAAATTAGTCAGAGATGACATATTTCTTCTTCTGCGTTCTCACTAGATTAGGATTTCGGATTATCTAATAAAGGCAGCCGTCTGCCTCAGATTATCAGCCACGCCATACAGTTTGTCTTGGACGCTAGTGTAAGTGGGCCATCTCTTTCTTCTCAAGTCTGCATACTGGGGTAGTTCTGTAGGATATAATTCCTATGATTTCTGCTGCCCCGTTTGTGCCGACCTCTTCCCGCAGTAAGTTTTGGTCACCCTAGTGATGGTAGGTCTGACATTCTTAGTGCGTGGCTAAATCTCTGAGGCAGATTGGCGACCGTAGAATCCGTTATCCCATTCCTCATTGTGAGGGTCGTTGCACCATGTTTTGCGCCTTACGGCCTGATGCATCCGTTTTCTGCAAGCATTTGTTTCGGATTAGCATTCCTAGCGGACACGTGTATCCGATTTCAGCCAAACATCCTACGACATGCGTGGCAGGTAACAGTGGTTCTATTCTTTACACCCCAAATTTGGGCCCCGTAACCACTCGGGCTAGAGGTGACATATTAGAAGTCATGACTTCTCCTAAATTAATAGCAGACTAAAAAAACCACACAAAAACACAAACCAATACAAATTTAAACAAGACATAACGGAAGCACACTACCGGTATACTGCGCTACACCAGAAAATATTGTGACAGTACCTTGGATTTAAAATATTTGTTACGTGTCTGTTTGCCCTTCCTTCTCTCAAATGGTCACATGTCTCACAAGGTCACCTCCTTGATCTTATGTTTTTTTCTGTATGTTAGATTATGCATAACATAACATAGCATACTGAAAATAGGACAGGCATGTGACCTTGTGAGACATGTGACCGTTGAGAGAAGGAAGGGTAAACAGACAAACAAATAGTAAAACACATCCTTGAAAACTGTTAGAACACAAGATTGATGGCACAGCCCTCGTCCATTCTGTGATTGAAGGTAAATGACAAATAGAGAGAGAGAGAGTGCATCATTATGGCATGCACCAAAAATACACCAGGAGTGACAATGAGATTCCTTCTTGACCTCCCCACTATTGCTCACAGAATTGAAACTTGGAGTGTTCGATCATATCTAAAAATAAGCGCAAAGAAGGAACATCCCCTCCATGAAAAACTCAGTAAGGAAAAAGGTTGTAGACTCAAAGAGGCAGATCATGGCTGAGTCAGGAGGAAGTAACTCTTAGGAAAACATGTGAACCTTCCTGAATTGAACTAGAAGAGGAATGGATTGCTGTGCCACCTCAATTTCAGATTGTTTTCACGGTTATTACCTACATTAAGAAAAACTGTCAACAAAATAATCCATCACTAATCAAGGTGGAGGTTGATGCCCTCTTGAATGACAACATCAATGATACAGATGTAGCTATTTACACCGATGGTTCAGTCATTCGCCAACAACGCTGTGTGTGGACTTTCTCAGCATGCTCAGGAGGAAAAATAATAAGAGAGGCCAGTGGGGCCTACACGACAACCAGAAGTAGTCTGACAAAGGACGCACGTGGGGTTACAGAGACGGTGATGTGGTTGGAATCTCGTAACTATTCTCGTGTTTTTATACTCAGTGACTCCATGAGTATGATTCGTAAAGTTGAAACAGAATGGTGAGACAAAACTGGGTGGAGGTTCTGGTACAGACACGGATCACAGAAATCACCTTCACTTTTGTTCCTGGGCATGCAGGAGTCAGGGGTAATGAACGAGCTGATAGATTGGCTGGCATGGCTGCGATATCAAAGAGAGCTGACATGGACGGAAATGACATTATAAACGCATTGAGAGAGTCTTTCCGAAGAGAGAAGTTTCAGAGTTGTGAATCTCACTCGCTGACCAGATTAAGAGAGATGTGTGTCGATATTGATACAGCCTGAAAAGAACGACGTACCAAATATGCAAAGAGATTGATTATTCAACATCGAACTGGCGTGTTGGGAAGCTGGACGCAGCTGGATTTGTTGAGGTGGAGATCAGAGTACCTATGGACATGTATATCTGATGATAGTCCTCATATAACTGATAACTGATTTGAAAACAAACGAAAAAATATGAGACAAGTATTCCACATATGACACAAATGAATGTGGTTATATGACATAAATGAATGTGGTTATATGACATAAATTAATGTGGTTATACGAGAGAAATTAATGTGATTATGTAAGAGAAATTAATGTGGTTATATAAGAGAAATTAATGTGGTTATATGAGATAAATTAATGTGGTTATATAAGAGAGATTAATGTGGTTATATGAGAGAGATTAATGTGGTTATACAGGGCGTTAAACTTAAAAGCAGCCCCAGTGATAAATATAAATTTGCCAGGTACGCATTGCATCTCGTCTATTTACTATTTAAACCGGTTCTGACTAGGTTGTCCTACGTCACATTTGTTCATCGCCCCTTTCCGCACTACAATTACACACCATCACACAACCTTGACCTATACTACGTCATAACTGAACCTTCTCATTTCCATACATATATGCCAGATTAGCTCCATTCACATGCTGCTTTTAAGTTGAACACCCTGTATAAGAGAAATGTATGTGGTTGTATGAGAGAAATTAATGTGGTTATATAAGAGCAATTTATGTGGTTATATAAGAGAAATTAATGTGGTTATATGAGAGAAATTAATGTATTTATATGAGAGAAATTAATGTGGTTAGATAAGAGAAATTAATGTGGTTATATGAGAGAAATTAATGTGGAGAAATTAATAAGAGAGATTTATGTGGTTATTTGAGAGAGATTAATGTGGTTATATAAGAGAAATTATTGTGGTTATATGAGAGATTAATGTGGTTATATATGAGAGATTAATGTGGTTATATGAAAAAAAATCAAAGATAATGAGAATTAACCAAACAAACGACAATCCGATCTCCCTAGGTGAAACCCCACTTCAAGTGGTAGAATCATACACATACTTGGGCAGCAATGTAGACAAAGTTGGTGGAACAGATAGAGATGCCAGAATAAGAATACAGAAGGCAAGAGGAACTTTCATTACATATGGAAGTCTAAAGAAATCAAATCTAGAACAAAAATTCGGATATTTAACTCCAACGTTAAAGCAGTTCTATTGTATGGGTCAGAAACATGGAGACCGACTAAAATAATAACGCATAAATTGCAAACATTCATCAAACGGTTGTCTGCGCAGAATAGAGGGACTAAGATGGTATGATAGCGTCACAAATGAGGAACTTAGGGGGAAAAGAAAACAGATTCTAATGAACCAAGAGGTTAATAAAAGACGATGGCGCTGGATAGGACACACTTGGAGAAAACCGGAGGGGAATATAACTAGAAGGGTCATTTAATGAAACCCACAGAGACAGCGAAAGAAATAGAGACCTAGGAATGCATGGAAACGAGATCCAAAAAAATAGATTTCTGGGATCCTTGTCAGTGCTACGGAGTTCTGCACTGCAGCTGAGATCTTCCTGTGTAAGAAAGAGATCGGAGCATACATGGTTACTCACCGAAGTGCAATGATGATGGTCCTATCAATCAACCAATAAAGAAGAGCTGGAGAAGCTGCAGGAGATGGTTGATGATCTATATCCTTATCCGGGTTAAACATTCATGAGAGACAGACAGAGAGAGAGATGATACAAAAATAAATAAGACACTTACCTTTAATTAAGAGTAAAAGAAAATATCAAATAAACCAGGAGGGAGTCAGTAGAATGAACGTTAGTAAGCGATTCACTAAGTAGACATCTTAAAAACTAAATGCATTTCCCAAGCGTTTCACTGCTACAGTGTACAACTTCACATCTAGAAAACATGTTAGCTGCAAGTTTCAGTTTCTATTCAGAATAAAAAGATAACGTAATTGCAGATTTGACATTCCTTGTAATAGAAATACTCTTGCTGTTGTCCAACCTCCAGGAAGTATGAATTTTTACCCTTTTTCCTATAGTGCGTGGGGGAGAGTACCCGGCTTTCTTGCAGACCCAGACACCTCCAATAACTCTGGTTGTGTAATGCTATGCTTAGTGCTGTGGAGACTCCTACTCAGGCCATCACCGCAGTATTCTCCCATTTCTAAAGCAGTAGAAGCAATGAAAACATCACTTATTGATCACAGTGGATGCATGTGATTATAATCCAGAGAGCCACTTCCGCGAGTGCTCTAGAACAACCACTCGTTGAATACTCTTTGTGACCTATATGTGATTTTCGCCAGAGAGCGTACCGAGCGGCAACCTGCACGGACAAACGTTTGTGTTCATTCGAAAGATCAATATTTGGCTTGGGGTAATACTCTTCTAGTTGCTGCTAAACTGCAGTGAGTGACGAACGATGTTAGCACATTGTCAAAAATGTTTCAACTTGACACTATTTCTGAATAGCTGTTTCGGTGACACTGTTTCAGTGTCAACAATTTGTAGAATTAAACTTATCTTCGTTCCGGGGCATATCGGTGTCGTTGGCAATTAGAGAGCAGACAGACTGGCTGGCTCTGTCCCCATATCAGGGGGACAGCCAATTAATGTAGCTACCATTTTGAATGCCCTCATAGAGTGTGGCCGCAAAGAAGATTGTCATCCATGTCAACTGCTAGATTGCAAGAGCTGGTTATTGACTATTGGAATGGTCAGGAAAAGAACAGCGCAACAGGTGTATGAGTAGGCTCATCAATCAAAATTGAACCGATATGTTTAGTCACTGGACGCTGTTGGGGATATCGCAAAGGAGATCAGAGCACCTATAGACATGTCCGGAGTAATAATAATAATTCCTCTCGTACCGTTATACATTACATAGGGTATGCAATCAATTTCTCCATCGCTCTATCCTGGGCAACTCGCTCAATCTCCTATATGGAACTGAGACCGATATTTCTTCCCTCTCTCAGCAAAGTTCGTTTCAGGGTCTCCCTAGGTCGTCCTCTTTTTCTTGAACCCTTTGCATGGTCAAAAGCACATAGGGACAACGTCGTGCCAGGATTAGTGAGCTGGCACTAATCAATATCCTACCCCACCTCCACGTGGTGACCCTGAAAACAGACAACGGTTCCTGACTGGCTAAATGGGTAGGGATCGAGGGAGAGCTACTCTGGTATAAGTAGTGATGCAGACGTAGTTACGTTGGATGAGATGCGCTTGCAAGACAGACGAGCAGAATCCCAGAGTGACTATTAATGCACGTCTCTCCTGGCTGATGGGAAAAGCTGAAATAAACATAAAGGGATGAGGGATGCATCCAGAGAAGAGACATGGGCCCACGTGGGGCGAATCTCGGAGCCCTGAGGTGGGGGCCCGAGTTCAGTTGCGTGTCCTGACAGTCTCTGGGAATAGTAAATTGGAAACACGGTGAGCAGGCACCAAAGCATACGGACGATACACAGGTGAGCCCACCGGTGGAGCAGACATGCACGGTGCTGATGATGGAGCGACGAAAAGGCGTGACAAACGTAGGGGTGAGCGGACCACCCAAATGTGCAGAAAAACTGGAAACAGCAGAGGCTTGAATCCAATGCCAACGTCCCTGCCGAATGGTGATAAACTGTGCACTGTCAGATAGAAATGAGTAAGGTGTCGCCCAGTAGAACAATGTGAGCACAGGTGACGAAGGGAAAGGGGCAGGTTCAGTCGGTAGACGAGGGTACAAGCAGAAATGGACGATGGGGCACCAAAAAGAAAAGCGAGATGGACAAAACGGTGGCGAGCCTCAAAGATGGGGTCTCCATATAGAGTATAATAACCGCGTTTCCCCTCGCAGAGAACCACTACTGCCTTGTAGTTCGATTGGGGACAATCAAAGGCTAGCGGAGCAAACCGTACACAAAACTGGACGGCAGGCAAACCAAGTAGTTCAAAAAAAGACAGGTAACCTGGGCAGATGACGCTCAGCAACCCGGGAGGGAAGGTTGTCTAAGTGTAGCTACCCTAAAATAAAATAGCAACCTGCTGCCTTGCAGGTCGACTGGGGACAGCTAAAGGCTGACGGAGAGTGAACCCAGTAAATATTGTCTGAAATCGGACACATCGTCGAAGGATAAGCATCAGAGCTTCAAATGGTGCTGAAGATGTGACGAATCACACCCGCTCTTGGTGTAGGCTGTGTAATATCACATTAGGAATGATCAAAATGGCCGAAAAGAACGATTGAGAAGAAGAACTCTTTGCATCCCATTGCAACGACTGCGGCCTCCTCTCTGTTGTAGCATAGCACGGCACGGCCATGCACATAACCTCTACGCTGCAGATACTATTTAATAATACTATGCAAAGACCAACAAAAGAAATAGGGGCGAAGGAGGCACATAATAAATTCTGTCAGAGAGTGACAGTTACAATCTTACGTTCCACTGAGTAGGTTAAATAGTAGTGAGGATAGTGACTATATTCATAGTGATAGCTTTGGTGGGCTGAAGTCGCCTGTGTGTTGCCGGGGCTAGCAAGAGGAGCAAAGAATATTAACACTGCAGCCTACAAGGCATGTTGTATGAGACGACTGAGGCATGGGCCTAATGAAGTTACCCTAGTGAATAAAACGGGTCGCAGAAATCGGATGTGATGTCTAACTTGTTGGCGCATAACTTACACAATGTACAATCGCTCTTATGCTCAGATCACATAGAGTGGTTTAACAAGTAGTCAATATGGAGCGTTCGAAGAAGATGGGCTGAGTTTAAGATCTTGACCAGGTATCTTCATTGCAATCCGGACATGTCTATAGGTAGTCCGATCTCCTTCGCAATATCAAAGAAGATGGGCTGAGTTTAAGATCTTGGCCAGGTATCTTCATTGCAATCCGGACATGTCTATAGGTAGTCCGATCTCCTTCGCAATATCAAAGAAGATGGGCTGAGTTTAAGATCTTGGCCAGGTATCTTCATTGCAATCCGGACATGTCTATAGGTAGTCCGATCTCCTTCGCAATATCAAAGAAGATGGGCTGAGTTTAAGATCTTGGCCAGGTATCTTCATTGCAATCCGGACATGTCTATAGGCAGTCCGATCTCCTTCATAATATCTCCAACAGCGTCCAGCAACTAACCATACCAGTTCCATGTTGATTGATGAGCCTACTCATACGTCTGTTGTGTTGTCTTTTCTAGTCTCTCCAATCTTCAATCCAAGTTCCTGCAATCTAGCTGTTGACGTGGATTGGTTTCGATTATAATCCTCATTGCGGCAACACTCCATGAGTGCTTTTCAGAATCTCAGATCTATTCATTGGCTAGCCCGCCGATATTGTGGAAGAGCTAGCCAGCCTGTCCGCTATTTCATTGCCATCGACACCCATGTGTCCCAGAACGAAGATAGATGTAATTATGTTCTTCTTCTTTGTGTTCGTTCTTTACAACCAATTTTAATCACTCTTTGTGATATGTTTGATCTTTGCCAAGAATGTGTATACGTTGCACATTGGTTTGGTAGGCCCCTAAACGCATAGACTTCTACACGTTTAGAACACATGCATCCGGCTTCAGCTAAACCCTCCTTAGTCGCCTCTTACGACATGCGTGGCAGGTAACAGTGGTTCTATTCTTTACACCCCAAGTTTGGGCCTCGTAACCACTCGGGCGTAATTATGTTAATTGTTGCGCCCCCTGTAGAGATTCAGTCATTGTCTGCGTACTGAACAAGCTTGCGTATCATGCTCAATGAATCACTCAGATCATTGTCAACACTAAATGACAAGCTTCCGTATCATTGTCAACACTAAATAGGCAGATTAGCTCTGATACAAAATCGGAATTTGCCTTCCTGTTTGATGAGAGGCTTGACCTACGATTATTTATTGATGAAAAATGTTAGTAATACTCCTATTCATTAGCGTTAAACTGAATTTGTGAAATAAACTAACGGTGTTCTCACACGTTGTGTGTAGTTTCAGAACTGAATTTGTGAAATAAACTAACGGTGTTCTCACACGTTGTGTGTGGTTTCAGAACTGAATTCGTCTGTATCTAACTATAGGGAGAGCGTGGTCATGTGGCAATAATCGCGGCCTTATACAGTCGGTCATGCATTAGTAGTCTGATTTCTGAGTATTGTTATCTGAGCTCATCGGTCCATTACGTTATATTATACTTTACTATTGTACGATTTCTTTATTGCTGTTGTTTCGTTTTCTCTAATAATGTTTTGCTTCCCAGTGTCAGGATAAGAAGAGATTTCTAGAACGGGCTTTGGAGTGCGCTTCAGTGTTTTTTCAAGGCCTGCTATTTCCGAGGTCCATCTTTTGCTTTGTATCCACTGTATCGGAGGAGCATTGTTCCTTGAGGCGCACTGTCTGTTGATAATCTGCGTATGTAGCCCAACCATTTAGTTTGTTGTTTCTTGATGAAGTTCAGTACTGTTGTTGTATCCACTTTTTCTCGATGTCTTTATTTCTACACCGGTCTTTTCTTGATACTCCCAGCAATATGCGTAGACACTTCATCTCTTTCGTGACTAGTTTTATTGCTGTTGATGTAAATGAGAATATTGCGGTCTTGTTATTGATGTGAAAAAAGAAGAGTACGAGGAGAGTTATCTGCGAAAATTGATGGACACTGTTACGTTAGCCGCAGCAACACAAGACAGAAAAGGTTTACCTAATGACACTTCTCAATACGTGTGGACAGATCAAGCGAGTGTGTATGTGTGAAAATGTATGTATGTATGTGTGTATATAGTTCATATGTACAGTTCCAACTTCACTGCAACGGGTCACCCCATAATTGCTCCGTTTCTGTGTCTCTCCTATGCCCGACAGTCGTGAACTAAATTTTTCTAATTTCAGAATGAAACAGCCGTACCGCCACAAAAAACAACCAGCACCGCATAAATGCATATGGCCGTCGCTAAAGTGTCAACACAAAACTGTTCATCACTTGAATTGCAATTCATGTCGAAGGAACATCAATCACGACAAAATCCAGCTTTCTACACACGCAAAATAACTGCATACGGCAGATTTAGTTGGTTCGTCATAACCGATGTCCGCCATTTTCTGAATACCTACAATCACAACAAACGCACGGTTGACACAGCAAAAAGCATCCCATGTAACATTCATGGAATACGGCCAAAAATCTGGCTAGCAATGGCGGAATGCGGGAGGGCCATTCAGAATCAGTACTGTTTGATTCTGGACACGACTTTGTTATTGCATTTCCGCAATGTTTGGTCGGGTATTTTCCGGTTTCGTTTGTCGAGCTACTGAGTTAGTGCTTGGGCAACGCTGTGAGCTATGAAGTGTGTGTGTGTATATATATATATATATATATATATATATATATATATATATATATATATATATATATATATGATCTGAGTTTAAGAGCGATTGTATATTGTGCCAGTTATGCGCCTACAAGTAGGCCAGCACATCCAATTTCTGCTACACATTTTATTTACTAGGGTAGCTTCCATAGGCCCCTACCTCAGTCGCCTCTTACGACATGCGTGGCAGGTAACAGTGGTTCTATTTTTACATCATAAATTTGGGCCCAGGTAACTACATGGGTGTTGTTATCGTCAACTCCGGTGTTTGATCCGATTGGCTAGATGAGAAGCCACCATAGTTGATTTATGCAGATTTAATTTCTCAGACTTTTTAAAAATTAGACAGACCACACTTTATTTTTTATTTATTGATGTTTACACCATTCTACTACATTAACACAAGCTACTTTTGATAATAGTTTAACTTTGTCAGTTCATTTGAATGTTTGATTCAATCATTGGGCTCCTTTGTACAAGTGTGGCAGCTCATTGAAATGCTTGAGTCAATCATTCAACGGTTTGAATGTTTGAACCAATCCCTAGACCTGGTCTGTCAGTTGAATGTTTTAACTCATTGCGTCCAGTCGACACTCCCAACGTTGAAAACAGTTCTCTCATTATGCCAAAACATGTTGCCAACGTCTAATTTGGGTTCATGCACGTTTTGTTTCACTGTTCAGCTACTATACACCCGACACTGTTTTTGTTTACAGAATTCAACGGGCAGATAACTCCCATTTTATTCATAAACTATATGGCATGGCAGAGTATATTTTCGATTATTTAGAAATAGTTATTTGCAAATATATTTTTCCTGTTGTGAAAAAAGTGAACTTTCATGTGAAAAGTTTAGTTACAAGATGTTGTTTCGTACTCCACGTCGTTAAAGTGCCAAACAAGCCATGGATTTGTTCCAAAGTTCAATTAAATTCACAGTGTTTCATGTTTATGATTTCACCGACAATGATGGAGAATTCAGCAATGGCTAAGCATTGATTCAAGTTTGAAAGTCGTAGTAGTTACTCTGAACATGAAATACAACAATAATTTACTAAATAAATACTAATTTACATATATAACTATTTATTATCAGATTGTTCATAATTTAATTCTGCATATTTTGATGCCAACAGTATAAATATAGCTTACATAGAACTAAAGTTATAGGCATCTTTCCAAGATCACCCCATTTTGAAAAATTTTGCTAGAAATGTGTTCTGGCAGAGCGTGATTACCCCAAAACATTTTCTAGGACACAATGAGTTAACCAATCACTGAGCACCCTTGTACACGTCAGTCAGCAGAATGTTTGATCCAATCACTAGGCTCCTTAGTACAGGCCTGTCAGTTGATTTGAACATTTAAACCAATCACTGCGCTTCGTCGCTCTCTGGTACTGGTCTGTCAGTTGATTTGAATGTTTGAACCAATCACTCTGCTCCCTGGTACAGGCCTGTCAGTTGATTTGAACATTAAAACCAATCACTGCTCTGAGCTCCCTGGTGTATATGTCAGTTTTTCTTCTTTTTGTATTCGCCCGCTAGGGATTCAAACGTCATGTAGTTTAATATGGCACCTCTGACTAATTTTTGTATTTGATTTCTTTACATTATTCACACTCATAAAATTCTAACAGTTGGATTGCTTGGGTCATGACCTTCCTTTTGTATCTTCAAAGAAAAGTCAATAGTACTATAACCTTGAGTTAGCTTGCCCAAGGAGATAACATCAACACTATCTAAGCAGAAGTCACATAAATTGTCCTCATTGATCCCACCGCTGATTTCGATGATGATTGATGGGAAACTTAACTTGAGATTTGATGCTGTTTCCTCGGCAGACTAATGAAGAGAAAAAATATAAAATTTTCAAATATGAAAACTGTGGTCCAAGATGGAATGAATAAGGTAAAAATTCAACTTCTGTGATTCGGTGGTGGTCAAGATCCTACACCAACTTCTTGTTGTGGCCCTGGTAACAATCTACTTCAGTTGAGATGTTAAATCTACCTCAGTTGAGATGTTAAATCTACCTCAGTTGAGATGTTAAATCTACCTCAGTTGAGATGTTAAATCTACCTCAGTTGAGATGTTAAATCTACCTCAGTTGAGATGTTAAGGTACCATGTTTGCATCTCACTTCAAAAGTGTGTGGTTCATTTTCAGCATGGAGCGATCTGAGTATTTTTCCAGTGATCACTGATCTCAAGTTCAAATCCATATTGAACTTACTTATTTCTCTCCACCTTTCATGGAGCAAAGGGCTTCAACATTTGTCATACCATTTTCAGTTATAAGTTATATGGGACTATCATCATAGTACTTTGGACATGTCCATAGATGCTCTGATCCTAACCTCAACAAATCCAGCAGTGTCCAGCATCTCATCACGCCAGTTTGATGATTAACAGACCCTTTTATTAATGGCAAAACCAGGAATGTCTAGCATCCTTCAGTTCTACAAGAATACTCTGTTGCCAGGTCTGTTTAGTATGTCCCTTTTTCTGTTTTCCTTGCAAGTTCCACTCAAGTGCTTATTTAGTGACACTTTGTGTTTCCGCAGATATATCAAACACATCACACTTTTCTCCTGACTGTAAAGGTACAGTTAATGAACACTTGATCAATCTTTCTAATAACAGCTGTTGTACAGTGATAACAAACAATGTGGTCTCAAATAACTTTAGCATTAAATTAGTAGTAAGACGAGCATGTGTACTGCACCCATTATTGCTCATCACATATATTGACTGAACTTGCTTCTTAGGCTAGTGATCCGGGTTTAATTTCAGTGGACGTGGAATTTGTTCCAACTGTAACGGCTCTCAGGTCGACCCAGCCTCAATTGAGTACCAGGAAATACACTGGGAAGTAAAGGCAGCCGGCGTGATGTTGACCAGATCACCCATCGTGTGCTGATAATCAATGAAGAATACAGGCCTGACATCGTATTACCCTATATGATAATGAAAATTGTGGCATATCCTTTACAGGACGTAGCAATAAACCACAGTTAACGAATCGTTCATTTTCTAGGAACCACTTATATGTTCAGTAGTTTGCCATAGCTTTGTGAAAAGTTTGTTCTATTTTTACCATTCGTAAAAATCCAAGGGAACTAATTTGCTTCCAAAACTGCATGCCCCAGAGTTTGAACAAGGTACTCTTGGGTTATGATCGAGCTCACCACCGCTTAAGCTACAGACGATCATTACCCAATGTACCATGTGGTATAAAAAGGGTTCCTGCACTTTTTTCATATATTGATAATATGTGCAAAATAGCCAATTCAAGCGCCCGAGTGGTTACCGGGGCCCAAATTTGAGCTGTAAAGAATAGAACCACTGTTACTTGCCACGCATGTCGTAAAGGTGACTAGGGAGGTTGGGTGAAATCAGATGCACAAGCCCTAAATGTGAAGAAGTCTATGCGTTAGGTGCCTACCAAATCAATGTGCAACGTATACAAGTTCTTGGCAAAGATCAAACATATCTTAAAGAGTGATTAAAATTGGTCGAAAGAACAACGCAAAGAAGAAGAAGCTAATTCAAGAAAAGATCCCAACTATGATGAGTCATGTGAAGATACCAATCTTGGTGCCCTCCTAAAGGAACTACTTTTTTGCAGATGACCAAGCAATTGTTGCCACAACAGAAGTGCATCCACAAACAATATTTTCCATGCTATCTTCTTCTTCGAACGCTTCATATCGACCACTTGTTAATCACTTTTTGTGGTTTGAGTGTGATCCAAGTCTAAGAGCAATTGTACGTTGTGCCCGTTATGCGCCTACATGTAAGCCAGCCCATCCGATTTCTGCAACTCTTTTTATTTACTTTCCAGAGGCCTCTACCTCAGTCCTTTATGACATGTCTTGTAGGTCATAGTGTTACTATTCTTTGCTCCCCTAGGGCCACCGGAATCACCTACACTGAGATCAGGGATCTCTGGAAAAGATCCTGATCACTAAAGAGGTGAAAAAAAACCAAGTACCTTTGGACCGAACACCTTACATCCACGCAACACACCTGTAAACTAACTATGCCCTGTCACAATGACTATCTCGCCTGTGGATTAAGTATACCCTGTCATGTCAAACTCAAGTCAATCTCACCTGGGGAGAAAAGTTATCCAGCATAACTATATCTGCTCCAGCACCAGCTGCTTCTGTTGCCTCAATAAGACTTCTGCACTCCACTTCAATTTTGGTGGAGAATCCACCGACCATTCTAGCATCTTTCACAGCCTATTCAAGAAATAAGAGAATCCATCATTACTGACACAAAATTAGCATGACATTCCTAGCCTGTGTTTTAAGCATGACAAACATCTTTTAGAACAAGTCAAAGACTCTTCTCTGTCCATGATATACAGAGGACTCTTCTGTAACACTTATATTCAAAAGCACATATATGTTAATAATAACCATTATATTGCAACAAGATGTGATCTACTGTATTACTGTATTTGGGGTGTAAAGAATAGAACCACTGTTACCTGCCATGCATGTCGTAAGACAACTAAGGAGGGTTGGTTGAAATCGAATGCATGTGTACTAAACATATAGAAATCTATGCGTTTAGGAGCCTGCCAAACCAATGTGCAACGTATACATGTTCTTGGCAAAGATCAAACATATCACAAAGAGTGATTAAAATTGGACGTAAAGAACAAACGCAAAGAAAAAGACTGCATAAGGTTGTCCCGTATGCCATTGCATCCCATATCCGTAGCTACCCAAAATCCTTTGGAGATCTTGACAACCTGAGGTGGACCCCTTTCAATTGTCTCCATCCCCTCTGTGTCTCAGTGGCGTTGCTGATCAAACCAGAGAACATGTCCTATAACCCTGTAAGTCCTCCCTATAAAAATATGCTGGCACTATAATACAACACTACATTCAAAACTACATGGCACCAAAGATGAGCTCCGGACAACAGTCAACTTCATCATAAGAATGCATCTGACTGTAAAATAGAGATTGCAAAGAAGAAGAACAGGTAGACCACTTATATTTTAAAACATATTAATAGTGACATCAGAGTATGAAATTCAGATGCGTCAGCCCTACATGCCATAAGGGCCTATGAACCAAGGCGCAATATATTCACGTAGTTTAGTTTAGTTGTTGAGTCATCATGACTGCACATCAAATTAATTCGTCCATAAGTGCCCCGATCTCCTCAGTATGTCTCTCAACGTGTGACAACTAATGACACCTGTTCTTTGTTGGTTTACTATTCGCCTTTGGCTACCAGTATAGTGCTCCTGTCTTGCTACACCACATTTGACTTGGTATTCTCGCAGTCTGGTTAGGGTTGCAGAAACGCCACTATTACTTGAATCATTTACACACCCACTCCCCCTTAGGGAATTTAGAATATCAGCCTGATCCATTCAAATTCTCGGTGTAAACCACACAAATCATAAAGAGTGGTTAACTTGGCTGATAAGATAGAATTCAAAGAGCAAACATATGAGTGAATGAAGAAGACAAATACTACAGCCCACTTCTTATGTACGAAAGAATGAACAAATTCAGAAGGGGCAGAATACAGAAGACCAGCTTCGCAAAAAATGCGAAAGCACTGATCGCTGACCATCCGGTCCTAGCAATCTGCAAAGCCAAATCAATCCCGGCAACCGAAAAGTGCCCGCAGTGGAAAACCAAAATGCAGGAACTAAGGGAATCAATCCCAGGCATACTAAAAAGAGGCCAGCAAGAAAACATCGAAAGAAGAGCGCCACAGAAAATACATATAGAGAGTACCCTGAAAATAAGTGGTTACACGTCTATACTGACGGATCAGCTAGGAACGCAATCAGCGATGGCGGAGGAGGAATAGTGCTTAAACTCTCAAAGAAAGTGACGGTCACAAAGCGATTGCCACAGGCAAATACTCAAATAACTACAGGGCAGAGGCAATAAGAACAGCGGCTGAAATGATCCTAGAGAAAAGAGGCACCTCTCGCAACAAAGTCGTGATATTCACCGATGCTCTATCGGTCATCACGGCACTCAAAGGCGAAACAGAGCTGAATGAGCTCATTGCGATCCTCGATGAACTAGCGCGCTCTCTCAAACGCACCGTCATTCAGTGGATACCATCACACTGTAACTTATGCGGAAATGAACAAGTCGACAAACTAGCTAAAGAAGGCAGGCGACTACCTCAAACTGATCTCGAGGTCAGTTATGAGGAAGCCAGAACAACCACCGGCTGGCACTGTAGAGACAAATGGACAAAAGATCATCCTCACCACAACAACAGCGACGGATACTATGGTCTGTCTCGTAGTGAACAAGTTGTCATACTTCGCCTCCGTCGCCACAACAAACCCCACGCCCACATGTTTCACAAATTTAAAATTGGCACAACTAGCCTGTGCCCCTGCAAAGATGCGGACATGACGGCAGAACACGTTCTGCAAGATTGTCAACTGATAGCAGGTATAAGAAAAGAAACCTGGCCCCAAAACACAGCTTTGCGAGAAGCTGTACGGAGGAACGGAGTCCCTTAAAAACAGTAAAATTCATGAAAAAAGTTGGTTCATCAGTCTAGGCCGGGATCACGAGAGAGAGAGAATATGAGCCTGGTCCATTCAAATTCTCGATGTAAACCACACAAAATCATAAAGAGTGGTTAACTTGGCTGATAAGATAGAATTCAAAGAGCAAACATATGAGTGAATGAAGAAGATGAATTCTACAGCCCACTTCTTCTTCAAACGCTCCATATTGACCACTTGTTAAACCATTCTTTGTGATTTGTATGTGATCTGAGCCTAAGAGTGATTTACTTTGTGCCAGTTATGCACCCACAAGTAGGCCAGCACATCCGATTTCTGCTACGCTTTTTATTTACTAGGTAGCTTCCCTAGGCCCCTACCTCAGTTAACTCTTACGTCATACCTTGTAGGTCAAAGTGGTACTATTCTTTGCTCCCCTTGCGATCCCTAGCAACACACAGTGATATGAGTGAATGAAGAAGACCAATGTTACAGCCCATTGAGACTGTTGAGATATCTAACTTTTTCTTTAACTCTATAAGTCTATGTATGCTATTAATTCAACTTAACAAAAAACAAGTACCTGTGAGATGCTTCCTGCAGTCCAGATGTGATTATCTTTCAGCATTATCATAGATGACAGGTCATGACGATGAGTGGACACACCTCCTACAAGCAATGCATATTTTTCTACCAGTCGAAATCCTGGCGTTGTTTTCCGGGTACCAGCAATTTCACCTCTCCACCCAGAAGCAGATGCAATCTTTGCCAGTTTTCGAGCCACAGTGGCAATACCACTGGACCTGGTGATACAATTCAGTGCAACTCTCTCTCCTAGAAGTAGATGTCTCACTTTGCCGGATACGGAAGCAACAGTTTTAACCGGATCAATATAGTCTCCCTCCTGGACATACCAATGGACAATGCAATCAAGTTCTTTAAATATAGCATCAACAAATGGTATCCCTGCGATGACTCCAACTTCTTTCATTAGTAACACAGCTACTTCCTCCCGCTCTCCAACAACGAATCCAGCAAAGTCAAAGCCTGGAGTATCCTCCTGTAACCACTCTCTAGCCAATCGTTTCACACTAATGGGTGTGAGTATGTGTAAAGCGATTGGACTGGACATACCAGGACCCACTGAATCATTCCTTCTTGTCCTGGACACAGATTTGTCGCCATTTAGAACAGTAGCCATATCTGTAGTTCTAATATATTAGGAAGAAATAAAACAAAGTTAGTACAGAAATATCCTCACAACTATAACAACAAACAGACTAGCGACATCCTTCCATCTACAATAACAGACTAGAAATAGTACAGAAATATCCTCACATCTGCAAGAACAAGCAAGAAATAGTACAGAAATATCCTCACATCTGCAAGAACAAAAAAGCAAGAAATAGTGCAGAAATATCCTCACATCTGCAAGAACAAACAAGATATAGTAAAGAAATATAATCACATCTGCAAAAATAAGCAAGAAATAGTACAGAAATATCCTCACATTTACTGAAACAAAGAGGGTTGCTGATAGCGAAGTTGACAATATGCTGCACCTGTGTGTTGTCGGGACCGACAAGGGGAGCAAAGAGTAGTAACAATGTGACGTACAAGACATGTCGTAAGAAGTGACTGAGGTAGAGACCTAGGATGTTACCTAGTAAATAAAAAGCATCACATAAATCGTATGTGCTAGCCTGCTTGTAGGAACATAATGTACAATCGTTCTTTAGTTCAGATCATATACAAATCACAAAGAGTGGTTTAACAAGTGGTCAATATGGAGCGCTCAAGGAAGAAGTCAACATGCTGTGCTAGTGACCGTGTGAAGCAAAAATTCTGGGGTGCAAGGCTAGCTTGGCCAAAAATTTTCGGCGTGCAGTCAGAGGCACCATAACTACTCAGGAGTTCATAGTGGTGAACAAAAAAAAAAACAACAGCTTCCGCATTATCTTTCACTATTTAAAAAATTGTATTTGATATCGCCTGTCTGTTGTCGGGGTCTGCAAGATGAGCAAAGAATAGTAACACTGTAACCTACAAGGCATGTCGTAAGAGGCAACTGAGGTAGGGACTTATGGATGCTACCCTAGTAAATAAAAAGCGGCGCAGAAATCAGATGTGCTGGCCTATTTGTAGGCGCATAACTGGCATAACGTACAATTGCTCTTAGGCTCATATCACATACAAATCACAGAGTGGTTTAACAAGTGATCAATATGGAGCGTTCGAAGATCAATTTAAAATTCCTACAAGTCACCATTAACAAAAATTACATTGGTGGCCCTAGCTAGTTTAACACATCTTGGGAGCTATCACTGCATCGAGAAGGTGTATGGAAACCAGACGTCTGCTGAATAATGTTTTTATTACACAGCTCATTGTTGTGGAGTTATTTACATTGACCTGGAAATTCAGCATGGGTTTTTTCTGAATTGTTGGGGGACCTTAAAATATTAATCATCCTTTTCGTTTGGTGATTTCTAACTGTTATCTTTTGTTGCTCCCCAACAGCACCTTGTAGACGGCCTGCTGTCTCATTTACTGGGTATTCCAGACAGTATCCACTGCATGATGACCTTGCACTTTTTTGTGCAGTTTAGAAAGTGGGACTTGTAGACTGGACATTTTTTTGGACGTGCTTAGAATGCTGATTTTGCGTGTAAAAAGTTTTTCAATTGTCACCTTTATTACCAAGAATTAAATTAGCTATTAATGATTCATACCAAATGATTTATTAAATTTCGACACTTTTAAAAATGTGCATTCTTTCAATATGACTCAGTGAGTGACTGATCATCTTGTTATGTGTTCTCTTCGACTAATTTGATGACTGACAATCTACATTTCTAAGTTGACAGATCGCACTCTCATGCTACTTCTAATATGAACCCACCCAATAATTTCAACGACTACAGGTTGGAGTGGGGAGACATTGACTAATTGGTTTGCTAACAAGCAACCGACGTACGAGTCATTCGCACGCCGGTTCGGTTGAAATATTTCTAAACTGTCTTAGCGTCTGGATTATAAACTAACTAGTAACTTAGAAGATTTAAGTTAAAAGTAGGACAAACTCTATTGGACTCTAAATTATATGATGTCAACCTCATTTTTTCAACAAAGTAATGTTTAAATACGCCAAACAAGTTGATTAACATGTGATACTTCGCCCGAGTGGTTACCTGTGCCCAAATTTGGGGTGTAAAGAATAGAACCACTGTTACCTGCCACGCATGTCGTAAGAGGCGACTAAGGAGGTTTGGCTGAAATCGGATGCATGTGTCCTAAATGTGTAGAAGTCTACCAAAAGATATGGCTACTGTTCTACCGTTTAGGGGCCTACCAAATCAATGTGCTACGTATACAATACAGTATACAGTTACAGTACACGTTCTTGGCAAAGATCAAACATTGTGAAACATATCACAAAGAGTGATTAAAATTGGTCGTAAAGAACGAACGCAAAGAAGATGTGATACTTACTTGCGATGTCAAATATAAAAGGTGCCCCTCGATCGTAGCAGTTGATATCTTGCAACTTGAACTTGCGAGTTGAATAGATGTAACACAATATAGAGGAGACTGCAGTAAATGTAACACACTGATTTGAACAGATGTGCTCCCGATTACAATTTTAACACACCACTCGGACTTCGTTTTTTCTAAAGTATCGTTCTTTTATTTTATTAGACGTCATGATAATGCTGAAAAGCGCACTATAAAAGGAAAACATAAGAGCAAGCTGACAAGAGAAAGATGGCGATATAAGTAGGACGTAAATATTAAGAGATAAAGAATATAATAAAAATAATAATAATAAAGCCCATAACCCGTTAGGGCCGTAGGAGCGTCACTGTGGAGACATCAGCGGAAAAAGCACGCCATGAGTCTTTGTCTTCAACTCTTCGAGCAAGTGTGGAGAAACTGTCCTGACCAGTTCTTGATGTTGCCACATCAGGATTTTTTCTGTCCTTCTGCCACCCTCGACTGTTCCAAAGAATAGTTTGATAGAATAGATCGCCCGAGTGGTTACCGGGGCCCAAATTTGGGGTGTAAAGAATAGAACCACTGTTACCTGCCACGCATGTCGTAAGAGGCGACTAAGGAGGTTTGGATGAAATCGGATGCACGTGTCCTAAACGTGTAGAATTATATGCATTTAGGGGCCTACCAAACCAATGTGCAACGTATACACGTTCTTGGCAAAGATCAAGTATATCACAAAGAGTGATTGAAATTGATTGTAAAGAACGAACACAAAGAAGAAGAAGAAGAATATAGAATAGATCACATGAGCACATTTTGTTCAGTTATCAGTTATATGAGGACTATCATCATAGTACTCCGGAAACCGTCCATATGTGCTCCGATCTCCGTCTCAATAAATCCAGCAGCGCCCCAACATGCCAGTTCGATGTTGATTAATCAGTCTTTTTGCATATTTGGTATGCTGTTCTTTTTTGGGCTGTACCAATATTGACACCTATCTTTCTCAATCTGATCATCAACTGGGACTCACAACCCTGAAACTCCTCTGCTCGTAAATAATCTCTCAATGCGTTAAGAATGTCATTTCGACCCATGACAGTACTCTCTGATCAAGGTAAAAAGAGACTTCGAGAATTCATTTTTGTCTGCGCTTCATAAACAATGCCTTTCGTCGCCTCTGTTATCTCTGAGGTCCACCGATTAGATCATTGGAACCAAACAAACCTGCAGCACGAGCATACACCATGTGAACATCAGGCTACAATTGTACAAGCAAGAGGGAAACCCGTAAAAAGATAGAGGTCACACAATAAATCAACTCAACAGCCCAAGCTACATACATGGCGACCAAAATAGAACCATACATACCTTCAGATCACTGGACAAAGCTTCAAGTTCTCGACACAAGCAGTAGAACAAAAGAAAAAAGTATGTCTTAATAGTACTGGTGATATGGAAAGCAAGTATTCACGCAAAAATCAGCCATAGGTCATATTATGCACCCTGACTACATCAGAAGTCATAGTGGGCAGGAGCGTCCATATGTTCCGTCAAGGAAGGGGTGGTGGGCAAGTGTCGCGCCTTGGAAAATGTTTTTTAGTTTTATGGTAAATGGTTAATTAGTGTTCTTATTATTAGCCCTATATTTGACATTATTGTTGGAAATATATGATTGACTGTTATGTTATGTTATGCGATCGACTTCATGGCACACTGGGCATTCCCATTCGTGCTCTGTCCTCCGTTGCAGCAGCCATCCCAAAGTCCATTTGCTCACAGTATCCATGAGAAGTTGATTACTATATATTCTCTCTCTACCACGAAGACGGCACTGTCTGGCACTTAACTCCTAATTCTCGAACTCGTTCCAGTGTCTGAGACCCGCCCGTGTCACACAATTGAGAGCGTACCGTATTGATGATATCGGCTCTGTCCATACTTCTGTCCACTTGAGTCGGGGCACTGTTTGCAAGAGAGTCAGCACGCTAGTTACCCCGCACTCCAGCATGTCCAGGCGTGTACAGCCAAGTTATTTTCTTGAGATGTAATCTCTGAATGATGTCCACCCATTTCACACGCATACTTCCAGATTCAATCAGTTGAAGCATATTCATCGAGTCTGATATGATGATCGTATTGGTAACCTGTTGCTCAGTCACCCATGACAGAGCCCTGGAGGCAGCGGCGATCTCCATAGTCATGCTCGATGTCTCAAAAACCCGCAGTCCTCATGAAGTGTGCGACCGTTTCGTTGTGCTGAGTAAGCCCACGATGATCTGGTGCCACGCTTGACAGAGCCATCGGTGTAGATTGACTGTTGCTATCTAGCTATGGTTTAAACATTTTTAAGAAGTTTATATTTCTGTGGTTGATGGCTACGTCCTTTGGGATATGCCACGATTTTCATTTTCATATTTCTGTACATGGAGCCCACAATTGAAATCTGAATCTAGTTTTCTCAATTTTAAAATTCATTTGACCTCCCCTGGAAAAATTGTGGACGCCCATGATAAAAAAAACCAAAACTATCGTTACTGTCTGTAGTACCGCTTTTTAGGGCAGTTTAGGACATATGGGAGGCGAGAGAGCCTGATGTTTTAATGGTCGTATGGCTAGTACAGTTGCAGTAAAGCTGTTCAGGTTAGAATTTTTCATTTTTGCCTACAACAGGGAAAAATAATTGGCCTTACTGTGAATTGAACACGGGTCTCCCGCATGGGAGCCGTGCTCTAATCCATTCGGCCAGACGCTGGAAGAATTTGGTTGCGGACCTATGCCTCTCTAAGGTTGAAGAAGAAGAAGTATGTGCTATGCATCCGCAAACATACACATTCAACTTTCGAAAGCTTGTGACAACCAATCAAATGGTATGCTTGTACACATGTACAGAGGAGCGTTTGGACGATTGGATTAGAGCGTGGCTCCCATGTTCAACCCACGGTACGGTCAAGGACTTTTTTCTGTCAGGGACATAAAAGAAAAATCCTAACCTGGACGATTTTGCAGCAACTGCACTAGCCATTAAACTCCTCGGCTCTCTTCCCTGTCCTACACAGCCCTAAAAAGCGGTACTACAGACAGTAATAACAGTAAGACATGCTCATTGTTTGGTATTTCAAACCACAATTTATTGTTGATGTGCACAGAGAAAATATGTGGTCAGCATACAAATACAAGTAAACATTGAATAGCTTAATAAGCAATGCCAAATAGACAGACATACAAAGCAAAACCAATCTACTTTTATGAACAAACGATATCATACATCAAGATGGGTGCTGCGATGAAGGCAACATGAAGGGGAAATATGTGACAGACCTGAATATGATTTGAAAGTGATTATGTATTTGAGGATCATCTTCATTGGACGTGTCCATAATCTCACCACAAACACGTATTTCAGTATGTTTAGACTCATCATCAAGGTGCGTATTCTTTATAAGACGTTGCTCTTTTTGCTGCGCATCTGAAATTTACTCTGTCTCAGCCAGTTCACCCACTTCGTCGATGGTCATATTCATGGTTTCTTTAATATCATGCAGCCATCTTCTTCTTGGTCTGCCTCTGCGTCCTGGGACCCTGCCCTCTAATATTGTTATCTCCAGGCCATCTTGACGTTTGATGTGACCAAATTGTCAAATTTTTCGGTATTGTATGTTGTCTATCAGCCAATTGTCTTTAACACTCAGTTCTTTCAGTCATCAGTGTTCTTTCTATGTTTAGACAAGCAACTGCCATTCTGTGCTGGTTGATGTATCTACCGGGGGTTCTTTCATGATTTTCCCGTCTTGCAGCATCTATCGATATGCATAACTTGCGCAAACTGAGATAGAGAATACCCTTTAATATCGTTGAGATCTTCAGAGCGTATGTTTTCTCTTAGAGCATTGATGATGTCGTTTTTGTACATTTGAAAGTGATAGTGGCATAACCAGATAGTGGTAATAAACGTTTCTCACAGATCTGGACTTGATCAGAACTGAATGGCTGGTCTAATCAGATAGTTAGTTGCTCTAATGTACATACAAAATCATTGGATTTGCCATCTTTGTTTGATGACTAGTTATGCAACAGAAAAGGCAGTTGTCTGTGCCAGACAAAAATAGCTGCAAGATCTCACACTGTTTCAGGAACTGCAAGAGGAACAACTGTAACAGTTGCTTGGTTACTGAACTGTCATCACAACACTCCGGGAGAGCCATATGTGCTGTCTCCCCCCAACAGATGTTGAAGGGTATGCATACTGATGGCTCCTGTGGCTCGCTGAATTAGAATTACATAACCTACGATATCCACACATGTGCTGTCTCACACACATACACCACATATATACAATATCTTACACATATGCACCGACTCACAACAGAGAGTGTCTCGGTGCCTCACAACAGAGAGTGTCTCGGTGCCTCACAACAGAGAGTGTCTCGGTGCCTCACAACAGAGAGTGTCTCGGTGCCTCACAACAGAGAGTGTCTCGGTGCCTGTTGCATTCCGAAGGTTGTGAATTCGAATCCGGACCCTGCCGTTCTCTTCATGAATGCATTTTTTTATGAAGATCCGAAGGATTGTTGCCGGAGCTACGAAGTCCGTGCCATACTCTCAGCAGGTTAACATGACATTTCTGCAGGCAAGAACCAAGTCTTATGTGGGAATCTCAGTGAAATGAAGTCCAACAATGACTCTCAGCAGGTTAACATGACATTTCTGCAGGCAAGAACCAAGTCTTATGTGGGAATCTCAGTGAAATGAAGTCCAACAATGAAGGCAATTCATGATAAATCTCACAACACACACCATTCACAGTTTCCTTCATATAAACCTCATCAATCTACATGAAATATTCATGCAAGAATGGTTCACACATACATGAACCCATCCATACATGAACTACAAAGTGTGTACAGAAAACCGATGACAGAACAAAACACAAATAACAAATTTCATTACACAAATGACATTTCATTACACATGACAAATTTGTATTTGATGAATTGTAGGTAAAAAAAAAATGGTGTTTGTATTATGTGAATATCATGCAAAGTCACTTTATGCAGAGTGGCATGATTGAGCTATGACCAATCAAATCTGATACCATGCTACAGTATAGCTTCAGATATGGTACTTTAAAGTGGGGTTTCACCGGGGCCCACAAGAAGAGGAAAGAATAGTAGCACTGCGTTCTACAAGGCATGTCCTAAGTGGTGACTGAGGTAGCGGCCTAGAGAAGCTACCCTAGTAAATAAAAAGCGTTGCAGAAATTTAATGTGCTGGCCTACTTGTAGGCGCATAGCTGACACAACATACAATTGCTCTTATTCTAGGATCACATACAAATCACAAAGGGTGGTTTAACAAGTGATTGATGTGAAGTGTTCACAGAGAAAAGTGGGAATTTTTCTGTTTGTAAAATCTTACAGTTGATTGATTGGACCATCATCATTGCACTTCGGTGAGTAACCATGTGTGCTCCGATATCTTTCTTACACAGGAAGATCTCAGCTGCAGGGCTTGAACTTCATATCACTAGCGAGGGTCCCCAATGTAATTTAGAAGATGGTAACAATATTTTTGTCTGAATTTTAATTTTTAATGATTCTAATGAATTTCTAAAGTCTCACGGGCCCAGGCAAATTTTTAGTTACCCATTTGTACAAATTTGTGTTCTGTTGCATAATATGCATACACTTTGGCAGAAATTTGGATGTACCTGTCGCACACTTGATAGGTGCATAAAGGAGGGTGCAACATGTTTACATTCTCGGAGCAAACCACACAGATCACAAAAGGAGGGGGGGGGACAGCAACTTGGTTGATAAGCACAAACATCTTTTTGCAAATGACCAAAGTTTGATATAGAAGGATTAAAACAAACTGCAATGCAACAACAAAAGTCCTTTTCAGGGCTTCATCCAGAACTACTACAAAAGTAATTCTTCACACACATATTAGAACACAATACTCAACAAACAGTCCTGTTTTAGGATTAGTCCCAGGCCACATAAACGTAAAAAAAAAAGGCCAATATGCTCTGATATAACCAAAAAAGACGTCCATCTTAGATTGAAAGGGCATGCCTCAGCTACATAGAGGTTTAATCCACCATCAAACAAACAAACAAAGCAACGCACTTAGGGCAGCAACAAATGTACACCATTCGTCTCTATTCTTGGCCGTCGTCTGTATTATGTTCCAGCTGTGATTCCTTTCTTTCAGTTCTTGTTCTACTGTTCTCTTTCAGGCCATTTTGGAACTTCCACGTTTTTGTTTACCCTCTGGTGTCCTTCTCAGTGCAGTTTTCATGACAGTTAATCTCCATGAAAATCACATATCCAATCCATCTCTTTTAGATGATGGTGCCTACGATTCAGAACAGGACATAATCAACACCGCAGCCACATGTATACAAAATTCAAGATTGGCAATTCAGCCATGTGTATAGTCCCATCAGACGGCAGAGAATACTTCAAGACTGCCCCTAATATGATAAAACTGAGACAAACTCACTGGCCCAATGAAACAAAAGTGGACAGAAAACTACACAGACCTCTGTGTGAGCTACAAAAGATAGTGAAGTTTATACAAGAGACAACTTTGAATATATAGACAATATTTCATGTGAATGAAAGGAAGGATACAAGAGACAACATTGAATGTATAGACAATATTTTAAGCAAATGAAAGGAAGATGATGGTGCTCATATTCTCTTGTTGACACTATACAAGCAGTTCTTGATTAAAGATAGTATTTGAGCAGAATACGTTTAAGATATTTCACAGACAAGTTGTATGGAAGGTAGCAAGTTTGAACATATCTTGATCTGTCATTCTCCAGCATTCTGATCTGTACAATAAAGTTAAAAGTGAGAATTGTCGTTGTGTATTCCATTAGAGAGAGGATCAACCCTTGACGTGCAGACATTGTCAGTAACATGTGGCAGTCATGACTCTCATGGCTGATAGCCCCCTTTCTGACCCTGGTATCCACAAGTGCATTATAGTATAGACTTATGTCAAACTGTACTCCTAGATCATCATCATCATCAGGTGCCAGCTGGTGTTGACTCCTAGATACTTCATTATAATAATGATAACATAGCAATGTACAGAGATGTTTTTTTTTATTTGGGACAGGACAGGTGTTGTTTAAAGTAGACTATAAACATTGTGACTGTGCGGACAGTTTAAAATAAGGTTTATAGAAAGTACTATAAGTATTGGGGGTCTCTGTGGCTGAGTGGTTAAGCCCTTTGCCTTGTGAGTCGAAGGTCGTGGGTTTGAATCCGGACCGCGCCGTTCTGTTCACGAGTGCAGTTTTTCCAGAGACCTCTAGGATTGTTGCTGGAGCTACGGAGTTCATGCAATACTCTTGGTAGGTGGTTTGCCATTTCTGCGGAGAGGGACCGAGCCATATGGGGTAAAACCCGGTGCAATGAAGTCAATCCTTCGGCTTTAAAACCATTTAAAAGAAAGTACTATAGATTGTGACAGAACAATCAAGAATCTGCGAATCAAAAATATTCAAACATAGCTCAATGTAATTTCAAGAAATTTCATAAACAACTCAAACATAACACTATCAAGAATTTGAAACAATCAACTCATCTTCTTTGAACGCACCATATCAACCACTTGTTAAACCACTCTTTGTGATTTGTATATGATCTTAGCCTAAGAGCGATTGTACGTTGTCCTAGTTATGCACTTACAAGTAGGTCAGCATATCCAATTTCTACGATGCTTTTTAATTACTAGGGTAGCTTCCCTAGGCCTCTACCTCAGTGGCCTCTTACGACATGCCTTATAGGTTGCAGTTTTACTATTCTTTGCTTCCCTTGCGGGCTCCAGAAACACACAGGCGACAATCAACTCAAACGTAGCACAATCAAGAATATGAAACAATCAACTCAAACGTAGCTCAATCATGAATATGAAACAATCAACTCAAATGTAGCACAATCATGAATATGAAACAACTCAAACACAATCATGAATATGAAACAACTCAAACACAATCATGAATATGAAACAACTCAAACACAATCATGAATATGAAACAACTCAAACACAATCATGAATATGAAACAACTCAAACACAATCATGAATATGAAACAACTCAAACACAATCATGAATATGAAACAACTCAAACACAATCATGAATATGAAACAACTCAAACACAATCATGAATATGAAACAACTCAAACATAGCACGATCAAGAATATGAAACAATCAACTCAGATATAACACAATCAAGGATATGTAACAATCAATTCAAACACAATCAAGAATATGTGACAATCAACTCAAAACATGGCAACACAATCAAGAATATGAAACAATCAACTCAAACACAATCAAGAATATGTAACAATCAATCAAGAATCTGTGATAATCAACTCAAAACATGACAGCACAATCAAGAATATGTGACACGTTATAGTGCTGTTAAGATTACAACTTTAAGAGACATGGTGTATAAAAGTGTCAAACTCTCCACCCTCAAGTAATACCAGCACTGAAACTTGTCACCCAATGTCTTAATGTGCGTTGCTGGGCTCCAAGTGAGAGACATGGAAATAGAGAACCACAACAGCAATTCAGTTTCAAATATCTTCATTGCACTCTGAACATGTCCATAGGTACTCCGATCTTCGCAATATCTTTAACTGTGTCCAGCGCATGACTGTACCAGTTCGATGTTGATTGATGAACCTACTCGTATACCTGTTGTGCTGTTCTTTTTTGGCCACTCCAATCTTCAATCCCAGCTCTTTAAATCTAACTGTTGACGTGGGTTGGTTTAAATTGTCATGTGCTAATTGAGTGCAAAACTCATTTCTCTGAAATGTGTATGTCGTTGTTAGTGTGACTCAGAGATAGTAATTAATAAGGAACATATCGTTTTTATAAGCAAACTTCTTTTGTTGTCATACTGTTACCAGGTTGTTGCCCAGTCTCGTGGTTTTCTGTTTTTGTCTTGCATGGCTCTAGTGGCTTAGGTGATAGTTAATTTTGCTTTTAGACAGGATTCTGTTAAGCCATCTATCCACCTTTTTCATGGTCTTCCTCTTCCCTTCTTTTCTGATGTTTTGTTGTAGAAAACTGCATAAATAGACTGAAGATTGTTATTGTCGTCCACCAATAAAAAAGAGCTGCACATATTTCCTTTATTTCCTGACCATGGACAACTTTCAAGCATTGTGCTATATATCAACATCATCCAATAGCTTGTCCTGAACAGAACTTTGCCACCCCAACAGTCCTTCAGAATTTCTCTCTCTCATAAATCAGATGTCCCACCTCTGCAGCCTCAAACCACCAGTTACACCCTGAATCCATCTTCTCTGCGGTCTTCCGCTGCTCCTCTTTGTCGGGATACCTCCTTCCATGATGGTCTTCTCCAGCCCTTCGTGTCTCTTTATGTGTCCAAAATACTTCAATTTTTTCATTCTTATTTGTAGCATCAGCTAGTTTTCTTTGATTTTTAGTTCTTTATAGATAGATCTATTTGTTCTCTTCTCTGTCCATGATTTATGAAGGACTCTTCTGTAACACTTATATTCAAAAGCACATATATGTTTTTCACTGTCTTGTTAAATCTCCATGCTTCACACCGACACCACTCTTTCTGGATAGATCTATTTGTTCTCTTCTCTGTCCATGATTTATGAAGGACTCTTCTGTAACACTTATATTTAAAAGCACATATATGTTTTTCCACCATCTTGTTAAATATCCATACTTCATATCACTTATTCAATAACAGAAGTATCCGACAGTTTTATTTCCTGCAAATCAATTTTTAAAAACTTGAAATATCAATATTTTTTGTCCCTTTAGTAAGTCAGTAATTTTTGGTATATTAGAGAGTTCTAATGTTAGTTATTTTTCCATTAATGATAACTCTAATATTTTTTGCAATTCTTCTTCTTCTTCTTTCCTTCGCTGCTCTTCTTCCTCTAGCTCCTTCCTGGAAAGTTCTAGAACAGTTTGAAGATCTTCATCTTCTTTGACTCTTCCTGGGAGAGGCATGCGTGGTCGTGAGTTGCAGACACTGACATTGACGACAGCAGGTTCAGGGGCACCATCCGGTGTCCCCTTTGGCTGTAGACTAGCAGCAATTGCTCTGGGAAAAATAAGTGGAGACAATTATATTTTAAATATTAAGGGGAGATAAATGAATCATACAAATGGGTGTGTTTTAACTACAAGACTCCACGTTAGGGGACCTCTGTGGCTATGTGGTTAAGCATTTCTCTTGCGTTCCAAAGGTTATGTGTTCGAATCCAGACCTTGTTGTTCACAAGTGAATTTTTTTCCAGAGACCCCTAGGATTGTTGCAGGAACTACGGAGTTCATGCTTTGTGCAATATTCTCTGCATGTGGTGCGCCATTTCTATGGAGAGGGACCGAGTCATATGGGGTAAAACCCGACGCAATGAAGTCAATTTTTCAACTTTAGGGACTTTTTTTAGACTGAGTGATGAAGACTATCCTCCTATTTGTCTTCTGCAATCAACTTAAGCCATGTGTCTATTCAGGCAAGAGTCGTTAACGGAAGAGAGGAAATAATTGCTGGTTCTCTATTTGCTGTTGCCTCTACTCTAAATAATAATCTGACTCACTGAATACAATTCAAACAATTGAATCTGGAATTATGCACGCGGAGAGGGTGGACAGCATTTGGAGATCACATCTCAAGACACTGACTTGGCTGTGCACACCTAGACATGCTAGAGTGCAGGGTAACGAACGTGCTGATTTTCTTGCAAATTATGCCCTGACTCAAGCTGGCAGAAGTATGGACAGAGCTAATGTCATAAATGTGGTACGCTCTCATTTATGTGATATGGGCAAGTCTCAGACACTGGAATGAGTGTGAGAATTAGGAGTTAAGTTTGGACATGCCAGACAGTGTCACCTTCGTGGTAGAGAGAGAAGATATACTAATCAATATCGCATGGGTATGATGCGCAAGTAGATATTGAGATGGTTGCTGCAGCAGGGGGACAGAGCATGCACAGGAACGTCCAATGTGCCATGACGTCGATTGCATAACATAACTCTAAATAATAACTGAGTTTATGATAACAAAACAATTTAATATTTGTCCAATGAAGTCTAAAGGTCTCAACTCGGAGGATTGACTTCATTGCACTGGGTTTCCCAATATGACTCCATCCCTCTAGGCAGAAATGGCATACTACCTGCCGTGAGTGTTGCCCAAATCTCCGTCCCTGGTATTTGCTATTAGATCAGAGGTTGACACACTTCTGTGCTATGAAGTAAGGCTGTCTTAAGTCTGTCTTCCTCTGACTCGTCTCCATTTGATTTAACCAGCTGTCACAATATGTTCTAAACCTCCCCTTCTCATCACATGTCCAAAAAATGATGACTGCTTCTTTCTTATATTGATAAGTTTCACTGTGTCTTGGTCTCATTCAACACCTCCACATGACATATTCTAAAAACAAAAAGTTTCCGTAGCCTTTTCATACCTTAGGGTATAAAGTCACAACACTTCACATTTCTAGTCCCTAGTATGTAGGAGGTCCAATTCCTTTACCCACACGTAAAACGTAGATTGAAACCACAACCCTCTTATGTCCGAGTCAAAAGGCGAGCACTTATGCATTACACTAATCTGTCCCAGAACAACATATACAACATATATAAAATTTGAAATGATTTCGTCAGTTCCTCAAACAAGAACTAGAACATTTTCTCAAAGTCATACATGTCTGTGTGCATCTGTGGCTTAGTGGTAGCGAGCTCCATCACAATCCAAGAGTACCTGGTTCAAACTCTACGGCGGACAGTTTGGAAGCAAATTTGTTCCCGTGGATTTTTACAAACGGTAAAAATAGACCTCACCATTCAGAACGCAATGGCAAACTACTGAATGTATAAGTGGTGCCTAGAAAAATCGACGACTCGTTTACTATGATTCATGGCAACGTCCTGTAAAGGATATGCCACGATATTCATTCATTTATACACGTCTAAAAAAGAACTTTTAAGCAAAGGTCAGAGTTCACTAACCTCTGTAACATTTTGTCCTCATCCTCCATACCAGGTAAATCTTTGCCCTTGTTTAAAGCTTCATAAAATGTTACCTGAAATGAAGTCACTTTAATTAGAGAAACTATACATAACTAATAACAAATTAAAAAACAGTACGAAATGGAACTGAAAGTTAAACTCAGATCAGAATACTAAAAGCATGTATATTCTCAGTAGCAACGTATGGTGTGAAGCATGGACATTTAATAAGGCAGTGGAAAAAATATATATGTGCTTTTGAATATAAGTGTTACAGGAAGAGTCCACCATATATCATGGACAGAGAAGAGAACAAATAGATCTATCCAGAAAGAACTCAAAGTCAACGAAAACTTGATGATGCTACAAATAAGAAAGAGAAAATTGAAGAATTTTGAACATATAAAGAAACACGTAGGGTTGGAGAAGACCATTATGGAGGGAGACATCCTGGCAAAAGAGGAAGACCACGGAGAAGATGTATCGTGATGTAACTGATGATTTGAGCTACAGAGGCGAGACATCTGGCCTATGAGAGAAAGTTCTGCTCAGAACATGGTATTTGATGATGTACATAACTAAACCAAAATTTGTAGTGTATCCAGTAGTGTAGTCATGCAGGGATGTACTATGACTACGAAGCACTTCCAACATTGTCAATGTCATCATATTTGACAAACATTGCATGACGTTACAGCATATTTTAAAAATCAAAATAAATTTAACATATGTCATCAATTTTTCAAGATCTGGCACCACATTTGACCACCATTGCACTGCATTACAGCCACCTTACAGTCCCACTGCAAGTCAGTCTACAGTCACACTGCAAGTCAGCCTACAGTCACACTGCAAGTCAGCCTACAGTCACACTGCAAGTCAGCTTACAGTCACACTGCAAGTCAGCTTAGTCACACCGTAAGACAGCTTACAGTCACACTGCAAGTCACTCTACAGCCACACTGCAAGTCACTCTACAGCCACACTTCAAGTCAACCTACAGTCACACAGTAAGTCAGCCTACAGCCACACTGCAAGCCTACAGTCACACTGTAAATCAGCCTACAGTCACACAAGTCAGCTTACAGCCACACTTCACGTCAGTCTACAGTCACATTGCAAGAGTATACAGTCACACTGCAAGTCACCCTACAGTCACACTACAAGTCATTCTACAGTCACACTGCAAGTCACTCTAGTCACACTACAAGTCACTCTACAGTCACATTGCAAGAGTATACAGTCACACTATAAGTCAGCCTACAGTCACACTACAAGTCAGCCTACAGTCACACTGCAAGTCAGTATACAGTCACATTGCAAGAGAGTATACAGTCATCCTGCAAGTTAATCTACAACATCACTGTAAGTGTGAAAAATATTAGTACATATACTCACTTGATCATTTTCTGTACCCGAATCAACCAGACTTTGTTGAATGGCAAACTGTAATAGCTCATCATCTTCATCTCGCAGTCTCTCGTGGTGACCCTCACCTCCTAACAAGAAAGAATAAACTCACAGAATACAACAACAAACATAGTTGTTATACAACCAATCAAACAACAAGCATGCATGACAACATCATTCCTCTCAAACGCCAGTGTGTTGTCAGACCCGCAATGGGAGCAAAGAATAGTAACACTGCGACCTACAAGGCATGATGCTCGTCCATCACGGGTGATGATGACCACACAAATTTTAATCCAAGGGAATGTAGTTGCGTTATGTTTGTCTGTGTGTGCGTAGATGATTAGTGAGCCAGATACGGGTTTGAAATGTTCTTGTACAGTGCGGGCAAGGTATACTTGCACTTGGGAAGTTTTACTGCCTTTCTGTTTTGACGTTTTTGTTCCATCCATGCTGTTCTACCTGCCTCGCAGGTCGAGGCACCGTGTCGAAGAAGTGTGCGCCAGTCTGATCTGTCTTGAGCAACATACAAGGCATATCGTAAGAGGCGACTGAGGTAGGGGCCTAGGGAAGCTACCCTAGTAAGTATAAAGGCGCAGCAGACATCAGATGTGCTGGCCTACTTGTATGCGCATAACTGGCACAATGTACAATCGCTCTTAGGCTCAGATCACATACAAATCATGAAGAGTGGTTAAACAAGTGGTTGATATGGAGCATTCGAAGAAGATTTCTTACAACATAGAGACTTTTATTCTCTTAACTTCCCTTTGAAGTATAAGGCATCAACAAATTTCCCACAATCAGACCTGTCTTGAGCAAGCTAGCTTAGTTTATTCTAGGTCTTTCCCACCTCTTCTCTTTCTCTGACTACAGTTCACCTCCATGTCTCTCTAGGTCACCCCTACCTCTCTTGCCTCCAAGATTCCATTTCAAAGCCACATGTAGGTGTCTGGTCTTCTGCATTCTTAACGTATGTCAAAACCACTACCATCTCCTACGTTTTATTTCCTTTTTGTGGACAGTGACGGAAGAAATAATAATATCTGTCCATCGCAAGCAATGATGACAACAGCCTCAGATGTATGTTGTTGCACATCTCTGGTGTGTGCAACTGTAGAGTCTAATCCTGGAATGCAAAAGAGAGGGAAGCCTAGAAATACACGGTGAAGAGATATGGACGCAGGTTAACAATATATAAAAGATCTGGAAGGAGCCGCAAGAGATATGGACGCAGGTTAACAATATATAAAAGATCTGGAAGGAGCCGCAAGAGATATGGACGCAGGTTAACAATATATAAAAGATCTGGAAGGAGCCGCAAGAGACAGCTAAAGATAGAAAAACCTGGCATGAGTTGATTAAGGGGAAATTCCCCAGCTGGGTTTAAAAAGACTCAAAAGAGAGAGAAAACTCATCAACTATCCTTTGATTGACTTTTGAACGCTCCATATTGACCACTTGTTAAACCACTCTTTGCTATTTGTATATGATCTGAGCCAAAGCGATTGTAAGTTGTGCCAGTTATGCACCTAAAAGTAGGCCAGCACATTGAAATTCTGCTATACTTTTTATTTACTAGGGTAGCTTTCCTAGGCCTCTACCTCAGTTGCCTCTTATGACATGCTTTGTAGATCGCAGTGTTACTATTCTTTGCCGCCTGTGTGTTGCCAGGGCTCTCAAGGGGGAGAGAGACAGAAAGAGATAGAACAAAAACCCATAAATGTCACACAGTGAGAGAACTTATCAACTATCTTTTGATTGGTACAAATACCTCTGATGTTCAAAATAGGCCTGAAAGGCGAGGGACAATGGCAATAAGAAAAGCAAGCCTTCCTGCAAACATCATTCCATCATCATCAAATAGCTTGTCCACAAGTCTAAACCACAAAGCAAAGAAATAGGAAAGTCATACTTGGAACTACTAAATCATAATTCCATACCAGAAGAATGACTTTTTGATCACTGGGAACCAGACTCAGTAGCACTAAACTTCTCAACCTTCCATCCCTAAATTGTTAAGCAAAGATGCCGAGCCTAATCTAGTGAAGAAAGCAACTACAATGGAACATCTCCATTACATGTTTCCAGAAGACAGCTGGATAAGAATTTACACAGATGAATCGGCAATGGAGGCAACCATGAATGGTGGAGCAGGAGTGTACATTAGGCACTCAGATGCTACTACTGTGTCTCTAGCGGCCCCTACTGGAAGAATATGTTCCAATTACAAAGCAGAACTCTTAGCCCTTCTGATGGCAGCACAGCACATGAATAAGCTGCAAGCACCTGTAGGAAAGATGGTATTTCTTACAGACTCACTGTCAGCTATACAAGCCCTGGAGGCTAAATCCGCTGACAGCACAGTACAAAACCTAAAAGAGAACTTGCTCAGCTTTCAGAAAAGGCAGAAATTCACTTGCAGTAGATTCCATCTCACTGTGGCATTGCAGACAATGAGAGTGCCGATGTCTTAGCTAAGGAGGGCAGTGCCAAAAGAGCAAATTTACCAACCCTTGTCTTTTCAAGAGGTTAAAACCCTCATACAGAGAAAATCTGCAGTAGACGGGAGGACAAACACTGGATATGATTATGGAAAAGACTCCCTCAAAGACCTAAGCAGAACAGACCAGGTCATAATATTTTGACTACGCACAGGACACTGCAGACTCAACAAACACTTATATAGACTAGGAATAAGTCAAACAGCTCTCTGCCAGTGTCAGCAGGCGGAACAGACACCAGAGCATATCCTGCAAGACTGTCCTCTCTTGTGTGAGCTGAGAAACAACATGTGGCCACACCCAGTCGACCTGAAAACTAAGCTTTGGGAAACCTGACAGACCTGAAGCTGACTGCCCAGTTTGTGGTCCACAGTAAATTAAGCGCATGACCAGAGATCGCTGCAAAAGAAGAAGAAATAGCTTGTCCTAAGCAGAACTTTGCCACCCCAACAGTCCTTCCGAATTTCTCTCTTTCATAGATCAGATGTCCTGCCTCTGCAGCCGTCATGTTCAAACGATCAGTTACATCCTGAATCCATCTTCTCTGTGGTCTTCTTCTTCTCTTTGCCATTATTCCTTTTCATGAATTTGCGACAATAATTTGGGACACAGAAGGCCCAAATCTATCTTTCGGTACACGCCATGCCACTCTGATCACGAAAACCCATTACGTATACTGCGGCAGACTGCCAGAAAGAAGACTGCTAGGACTCCTTTCCTGCAACCACCTTGGTGGAATGAAAATATTGAAAAAGCATGGCTGGCAAAAGAGGCTGCTACAAAGTCATGGCAGAGAGCCGGAAAGAAGCGACCTAGAAATATGTATGATGTGGCTGAAAAGTCTGCTATTAGCCACAAAGCCACTGGGGATTTCAAAGTATTGGCAAGTGAGGCAAAGAGTGGGTTATGGGAGACTTTCATAACGCAAGTCTGTGGCGACAAGTCTCTATATCAATTCTGGCAGTTTCATCGCAAAATGAACAGGAGGAATACCAGCCAGTCTTTTCCTACTTTACGTGACTCGTCAGGAGCCGTCTTGACAACAGATGCAGAAAAGGGGCATGGGTTCCTTCATCGTTTCGTGGAACAGACAGAAAAAGGTGATAAAACTGACCGCCATAATATCATAAGTGCTCTTCGTGATATTACTAGCTCTGGAGAACCTTACATTGACTTAATAACAAAGGAGGATGGTGTTAATGCACTCAAAGGCAAGCCACAGCACCGCTCCAGGACCTGATGGTGTCCAATATCATCACATCAAACAGCTGGACGAGACTGTTATTACTGTAGTTGTGATGGATTTTAACAAAAGTGTACAGAATGCTATGGTACCCGAGGATTGGCTTCATAGTTATTTACGACCACTTCACAAACATGGGAAGGATCTTAAACTGCTCAGCAGCTACCGCATACTCACCTTGCAAAATGTATATGGCAAATTACTAGAGAAGATAGTGGCCAGAAAGGTAATGTGTCACTTGGAGAATGACCACATCCTCCCTGACACTTTGGGTAGCTACCGGCCAATGAAAGGGACATGGGACAATGCTGGAACGTTTGCATATGATGTTTATGAAGGCTTCCAATCCAAGCAAGAGACTGCTGCTGTGGCCATCGACGGAGGATGCTTATAACAAGGTAAATTTTTCAATAATGGTGCGCTCTTTGATTAAATGTGAAGTTAATCCTTGGCTGGTGAACTGGATAGCTGCTTCTTTAATGGAAAGAACCGTTGCACTACGTTTAGGAACATGGACATCGGATCCTGCACGTATATGCCGGGATTACCCCAGGGTTCTCCTCTATCACCCGTGTTGTTTAATATTTACACAGCAAATGTAGCTAAAATTCAGCCAACCGGATTGGGTCAGACATTGACAATTGCAGATGATATCTTAATATATAGGACTGGGTAAGATAGGACGGAGATGGTTGCGACATTCAGAAAACATTGCGTACCATCTCGGGTTGGTGTAGGGAGTCTCGCTCTCAGGTCAATCCTGAAAAAGAGTGTATGTTGTGGTGCTCTTTGAATAATCACATAGTCAAGGCAGACCTACCCTGTGTAATCTTTGATGAACATACCATCGAGCGCAGAGACAGGCTGTGCTATCTGGAATAACCTTTGATCGTAGTCTATCTTTCAAACACCATATTGAACAGACAATACAATGGTGCAAGCGTGGTCTTGCGGCTCTCAAAGTTATGGTGGCCGCACACCTTGAGCAGAGACTACTTGCCCTTTTGTTCGATCGACAGGTAATGTCAGTGGTAGATTACGGACTCGGAATTCTTACGATATCAGGATCACAATGTGAACGACTCGAACGGGTTCAGAATGACGGTATGCGTATAGTCCTGGGCTGCACTAGAGATACTCCCATTGTGAAGATGAGATATATGCTTGGCCTTCTGTCACTACGCTCCGTCATGCAATCGCCCAACCCAAGGTATATCTGCGGGTTACTGCGGATAAGAGACATCCACTACACAAGAACACTAATGATGTTAAGGGCACGAGAATCAAGCGTGGCATGTCGTGGATGGTCCAGGCTGAAAGAACAATTGGCCAGGTGACTACGGTTGCGACCCTACCAAAAGGAAAGAATGGATCCCAACAGATGGTAGCATGACCAACTATCTCAATGTTATCATTACTCTTGGAAGAGAATGTAGAGATTGGGGCAACATGAAGGCTGATCTCGCAGTTAAGCAGCTGATAGAAGATAATGCAAGGGATGATGATGTTGTTGTATATACCGATGGGTCGGTTCAATGTGAGTGAGAAATCCGGGTGGGATTTCTTGGCTAATGCGCATGGTAGAGTTGTTGCAGAGCGAAGTGGGGCATACAGGACAGCTACTTCTAGTATGAGGATGGAGGTTGAGGCGTTACTGCTGCCCTCCATTGGATCTCTGGGACTTCATTTACTGGGGCAGTTGTTGTATCTGACTCTCAGTCGATGCTTCACAAGATCCAGAAGGGCAGGTTTCGGTATGAGTGGATGTCGTCTATAGAAGTTTCTAACCTCCAGCGGCTTACGTGGATATACTGTCCTGGGCATGTGGGTGTTTACGGTAATGAGAGATCGGACAGGCTTGCATCAACAGCATCGATTGTTGGGAGTTGAAGATGGATAAGGGGATATTCTTCGGTCTCTTTGCGACTCTCTATTGGATGAGGACACTAAAATCGATGTTGAATCGATCAAGCAATTAAAGCAGTTTGGAGTTGCCCGTTGTTCAAGTCAAACTGGATGCCTGAGAGGCAGAGTGAGAGGTGTGTTTAATCAGCGAGCCACATGAACCATCAGTATGCATACTCTTCGATATCTGTTGGGGTGACTGAGCACCTATGGGTCTGCTGGAGTGCAATGACGTCAGTTTAGTAACCAATAACCTTTTCATGAAGGTCTTCTCCAACAATTCATGTCTTTTTATATGTCCAAAATACCTCAATTTTCTCTTTCTTATTTGTAGCATCAGTCAGTCTTCTTTGACTTTAAGTTCTTTCTCATCATTTAGAGGCGCATATTAGGCGCCACGAATACGCCTAAATTCATAGCAGGCAAACGAAAAAAAAAAATTGATACAAACATCACACAATGTGAAGACTAACAGCTAATCCTTGAGTGACACATATGGACTTACCGATTCGACCGTAACTGGCTGGAGCATTAAAACATTCTTGATCTATATTACAAGTAATCTGGTCGGGATCCTTGACAAGTACAACATGTAAAGCTTCACTTTCGCTGGCTTGGATGTTGCCAAAAGTGATACGGGCATTCAACACATGGAATAGAGGAATCTCTGTAGAAACAAGGAATACAAGTTAGATATGGTTAGAAATATGAACACATCTTGGTCAGGTTTTCATGTTTGTATTCTTCTTCTCTTCCATCACTCACTTCTTTATAGAAGTGTGTTCGGAGAGGGAAATGTAGTGATCTTGTGTGTATGTGCACTTGTTCTTCTTCTTCTGCATTCTCACTAGATTGGGATTTCGGATTCTCTATAAAGGCTGCCGTCTGCCTCAGATTATCAGCCACGCCATACAGTTTGTCTTGGACGCTGGTGTAAGTGGGCCACCTCTTTCTTCTCAGGTCTGAAGGGGGCAGTTCTATAGGATATGTTCTGTTGTCATACTTGTCAAACCACAAGGGCACCGGTCATTGGTGTCTATCTTGAGTTTAGTGTACAGCTGATGTCTCATTCTGTTGTGATCCGTCCGGAGGCAAAGTATGGCTGTCTGGTCCCTTCTGGACAGTTGGTAATATCCATTGTTCTTGTTGTGTTTTCTGTGTTCTTTATTCCATTTTCTTTGTAGTGCCCTTTGGCGATGGTTTTGCTTCTTCATAGCTAACCAGGTTGTCATCTTGGGGCATTCATGCTCCCTCTTTAGCCAGTCTGTCAGCATCTTCATTCCCTTGATCTTGCAGTGTGAGGGTATCCACTGGATTACTACCCTCTCAGTCATGGGATAACTGGGTTAAGGTTGACCTGTGTACTTGTTCTAAGGTAAGCTGTTTTTAATTTTGTTAAGACTGTCCTTGATGCAGTCGCTCTATCTTTTGCGTGGTTTTCCTCTTGCTCTGTACTCATTATACTTTTTTAGTCGCTCTCTGTGGTAGATGATAACAGACCATTATTTTCAGGTGTCCAAACTATTTAATATGTTGTTCTTTCATGAATTGCATGACTGGTTTAACAACCAGTCTTCTTCTGATTTCTTCTTTTCTAATTTTGTCTCTTATTGTCACATGTTCGTATTAACATCACAAAAATATTTATACTAATGGCTCTGCCAGACGCGGAACCAGATCATTGTTGGCTCATTCAGCACAGCGAAATGATAGCACACATCGGGAGGAATGCAGCGATTTCGAGACAACAATATCAAGCATGACTAGGGAGATCACCGCTGCCCCCAGGGCTCTCTTGTGGGTGGCTGAGCAACAGGCCACCCAAACGATTATTATATCAGACTCGATGAATATGCTTCAAAGGATTGAATCTGAAATGTGTGCCCAGAATGGGTGGACATCTCAAGACACTGACTTGACTGTACACACCTGCACATGCTAGAGTGCTGGGTAATGGACGTGCTGACTTTCTTGCAAACAATGCCCTCACCCAAGTGGGTAGAAGTAAGGACAAAGCCGATGAGATTCAAATAAAATTCCTACCCAATTGACACCATCTTCAAAATTACATCGGGCCCCTTGTCAGTGTTATGAAATTCGCGCACTGCTGCAGAGATCTTCCTGTGTAAGAAAGAGATCGAAGCACACATGGTTAATCATCGTAGTGCAATGATGATGGCCCTATCAAGCAAACTGTTATATATGCTCTTATGATGAAGTCAACCATTGTCTGTAGATGTTCTCTGATGTCGTTTAGCTTTGAATATAGTCTTGTGCTGTTGAACAAGCATTCCTTTATAAAGATGGCTGTACATGAGACAGACTTGCAGGACATGATCTGTGGTTTGTTTATGTATTGTCACAGAGGCACGGTAGGGATACAGACAGTCATAGCATAGCCTGTGCATGTTCAGTCTGTTATGCCCTGCCCTGAGAGGGAGGATCTCCTGTGTGTTGCCGGCATCCAAGGAAGCAAAGAATAGTAACACTGCAACTAAGATAGGCGCCTAGGAAAGCTACCCTAGTGAATAAAAAGTGCAGCAGAAATCGGATGTGCTAGCCTACTTGTAGGTGCATAACTGGCATAGCATACAATCGCTCTTAGGCGCAGATCACATACAAATCCCAAAGAGTGGTTTAACAAGTGATTGATATGGAGCGTTCGAAGAAGAAGAGAAGGAGAATAATGATGTATACCTGTTGATCAAGTGAGAGATAATCAATGTCGATCAGATTCTGCTCTCTTTTGATGACCTGGACAGCACTTTCTTCTTTCAAAGAATGTAATTTTGTTTTCTTCCTGCTCAGATTTTTTCCTTTCTTTCCAGGTTTGTCTTCTCATTATCCATCATAGCCAAGCGTGATGGTACATATTGGAGTATAGCTCTCTTGTTTGTAGATATCTTGCTAAGCACTATTCTCAGGTATGAGAGTTTACTTTGGAGGGCTTGCAAGAAAAGATAGTGCACCACAAACTGAACTTTTTTATTTGATACATTTTTAACCAAAAATAACATTTTCAGAACACAAACTACAACATCTCTCACATCACAAACTACAACATCTCTCACAACACAAACTACAACATCTCTCACAACACAAACTACAACATCTCTCACAACACAAACTACAACATCTCTCACAACACAAACTACATTTCTCACAACACAAACTACAACATCTCTCACATCACAAACTACAACATCTCTCACAACACAAACTACAACATCTCTCACAACACAAACTACATTTCTCACAACACAAACTACAACATCTCTCACATCACAAACTACATCTCTCACAACACAAACTACAACATCTCTCACAACACAAACTATAACATCTCTCACAACACAAACTACAACATCTCTCACAACACAAACTACAACATCTCTCACAACACAATCTACATTTCTCACAACACAAACTACAACATCACAACACAATCTATATCTCTCACAACACAAACTACAACATCTCTCACATCACAAACTACATCTCTCACAACACAAACTACAACATCTCTCACAACACAAACTACAACATCTCTCACATCACAAACTACAACATTTCTCACAACACAATCTACATTTCTCACAACACAAACTACAACATCTCTCACAACACAAACTACAACATCTCTCACAACACAAACTACATTTCTCACAACACAAACTACAACATTTCTCACAACACAAACTACATTTCTCACAACACAAACTACAACATCTCTCACATCACAAACTACAACATTTCTCACAACACAAACTACAACATTTCTCACAACACAAACTACAACATCTCTCACAACACAAACTACAACATCTCTCACATCACAATCTACATTTCTCACAACACAAACTACAACATCTCTCACAACACAAACTACAACATTTCTCACAACACAAACTACAACATTTCTCACAACACAAACTACAACATCTCTCACATCACAAACTACAACATCTCTCACAACACAGACTACAACATCTCTCACATCACAAACTACAACATCTCTCACAACACAAACTACAACATCTCTCACAACACAAACTACAACATCTCTCACAACACAAACTACAACATCTCTCACAACACAAACTACAACAATTTTCACAACACAAACTACAACATCTCTCACAACACAAACTACAACATCTCTCACAACACAGACTACAACATCTCTCACAACACAAACTACAACATCTCTCACAACACAAACTACAACATCTCTCACAACACAGACTACAACATCTCTCACATCACAATCTACATTTCTCACAACACAAACTACAACATCTCTCACAACACAAACTACATTTCTCACAACACAAACTACAACATCTCTCACAACACAAACTACAACATCTCTCACAACACAGACTACAACATCTCTCACAACACAAACTACAACATCTCTCACAACACAAACTACAACATCTCTCACAACACAAACTACAACATCTCTCACATCACAATCTACATTTCTCACAACACAAACTACAACATCTCTCACAACACAAACTACAACATCTCTCACAACACAGACTACAACATCTCTCACAACACAAACTACAACATTTCTCACAACACAAACTACAACATCTCTCACAACACAGACTACAACATCTCTCACAACACAAACTACAACATCTCTCACAACACAGACTACAACATCTCTCACAACACAGACTACAACATCTCTCACAACACAGACTACAACATCTCTCACAACACAGACTACAACATCTCTCACAACACAAACTACAACATCTCTCACAACACAAACTACAACATCTCTCACAACACAGACTACAACATCTCTCACAACACAGACTACAACATCTCTCACAACACAAACTACAACATTTCTCACAACACAAACTACAACATCTCTCACATCACAATCTACAACATCTCTCACAACACAGACTACAACATCTCTCACAACACAAACTACAACATCTCTCACAACACAAACTACAACATCTCTCACAACACAATTTACATTTCTCACAACACAAACTACAACATCTCTCACAACACAAACTACAACATCTCTCACAACACAAACTACAACATCTCTCACAACACAAACTACAACATCTCTCACATCACAAACTACAACATCTCTCACAACACAAACTACAACATCTCTAACAACACAAACTACAACATCTCTCACAACACAAACTACAACATCTCTCACAACACAAACTACAACATCTCTCACAACACAAACTACAACATCTCTCACAACACAAACTACAACATCTCTCACAACACAAACTACAACATCTCTCACAACACAAACTACATCTCTCACAACACAATCTACAACATCTCTCACAACACAAACTACAACATCTCTCACATCACAAACTACAACATCTCTCACAACACAAACTACAACATCTCTCACAACACAAACTACAACATCTCTCACATCACAAACTACATCTCTCACAACACAAACTACAACATCTCTCACATCACAAACTACAACATCTCTCACAACACAAACTACAACATCTCTCACAACACAAACTACATCTCTCACAACACAAACTACAACATCTCTCACAACACAAACTACAACATCTCTCACATCACAGACTACAACATCTCTCACAACACAAACTACAACATCTCTCACATCACAAACTACAACATCTCTCACAACACAAACTACAACATCTCTCACATCACAAACTACAACATCTCTCACAACACAAACTACAACATCTCTCACAACACAAACTACAACATCTCTCACAACACAAACTACAACATCTCTCACAACACAAACTACAACATCTCTCACATCACAATCTACATTTCTCACAACACAAACTACAACATCTCTCACAACACACACCACAACATCTCTCACAACACAGACTACCACAATTTTCACAACACAAACTACAACATCCCTCATAACACAAACTACAACATCTCTCACAACACAAACTACAACATTTCTCCAAACACAACTACAACATCGTTCACAGAACAATCTTCAACATCCCTGACAACACAAACTACAACATTTATCACAACACAACTACAACATCTCTCACAATCAACAACTCATACAAAAATGCTGACCAATTTTGATGGGAAATCCTGCTGGTAGCTGTAGAGTAATGAAATCACGAAGTTTTGCAAAGTGAGCATTGCTCTGTGCCATCAGGTCAATAATAGGTATAACTTGTTCTTGCAGCGACAATGGGTAACCTTCACACAGCCATAAGCTGGCCTTGAACTTTTGAACTTTCACAGTCTGCTCTTTAGGTCTGCCAATGTCTTTCTCACCGAGATCAACCAGTGTATTGAAGTATTCTTCTGGTGTGATGTTGCCTGGGTTGTAGGATGTGACAGTTGATAGCTGTCAGCAGAATGTAAGAGTATATGTCAGGAAAATGAAACATGGTTATGTTAGCTCAAAACCTCATCAACCATTTTACAAGTAAAGAACAAAGTACTACTCTGACCCAACATACACCATTTTTATTTTCGTTGCCTGCTATGAATTTAGGTGTAACCATGACACCCAATATTATGCCAGAGTGGTTACCGCGCCCAAATTGTGGTGTTAAAGAATAGAATCACTGTTACCTGCCACGAATGTCATAAGAGGTGACTGAGGCGGTTGGATGTGGGGCTAGCTACCCCACCCCGTAAAAAATACTAGATAGCTACTGAAACCACAACCAGAAAAATTCCTAGCTTTTCTGAGGAAGAAGGACCCAACCAGGCTGAAAATGGGGAGAGAGTGGAGAGATCTGGAAGAGATGGCCTTAGATAGGCGGGCATGGAAGGCCCTGGTTGCGGACCTATGCCTACCTAGAGGTAAAGAAGAATGGCACCTAATATGACCCCTCTGACTGATTTTTGCTTGAAAAATTATTGCTTTCATTATCACCAGTGTCTCTCATCATTCAGACAAATTTTACTACGACTTCAAAGATACTTGTTTTTTTTTTCTTTCTTTTTTTGTTTTTTCTTTCTTTCATCCGCTTTCAACTCAGGCGAGTTTCATCTCTGAAACTGATTTTTGCGTGCAAATCCGTTTTTCCAATTTCTTACAATGGCAGCAGCGTGCACATTGTAAATTACTTTACACTGGCAGTCGTGTGCTCAATGTACTCGTAATTAGTATTCCTCGCCATACAGGCAGATTTTCTCCGACTTCAGAGGTACTCACGTTATCGTCCTGAGCAAGACCAAGGGACTCAAACAAATGCCGGACAGTAGGTTCGACCCGAGCTATGAGGCGTCTCACAGCTAGCAGGCCGAGCTACTATCAACTACTCTAGGCAGTCCCCCAAAGATACTTGTAATTTAGATCCCCAAGTAAATTCCAAGGATCAGGGTTTCTTGTAGTCCCACCTCACCGTGTGCACACAATCATTTTTTAGCCCAAGCTAGCCTCGAACCCCGTAATTTTCACAGCACATGGTTGCTAGTGCAGTGTATTATCAACTTTGCTATAGGAGACCCTGGTATCAAATTTGGTTGCTCATAGGGAGGTCGTCAGAGTTTACCCATGCCAAACAGTTCAAATAAATAAACTAATTCTGATTGGTTCTCCTACAACAAACATCAAAAGTGAACACAAAAGCCTGTTCTAGAAATCTCTTCTTATCCTGACACTGTAAGGTAAAACAGGATTCGAGAAAATAAAAACAAGAAACAATTTTAACTTGATGGATACAAACTTACCCCTTCCAGACTGCTGCTGCTGGATGTGGTACTAACTGCCTCTTCAGCTGTTCCAAGGAATGATTCAAGTGGAGTCTTACTGCAGGACTTCTTGGCTTTCTGTTTGTCCTTTCCAGCCAGATGTTCTGTGCGTGTCTTTGTGACTAACTCAACATTATTGGCTGTGAACACCTGTGTATAAACATAAATTGTTGACTGTGAACATCTGAGTATAAAGAGAAATTGTTGACTGTGAACATCTGAGTGTAAAGATAAATTGTTCGCTGTGAACATCCGAGTATAAAGATAACTTGTTCGGTGCGAACATCTGAGTATAAAGATAAATTGTTGGCTGTGAACATCTGATTATAAAGATAACTTGCTCACTAGGAACATCTAAGTATAAAGATAAATTGTTGGCTGTGAACATCTGAGTATAAAGATAACTTGTTGGCTGTGAACATCTGAGTATAAAGATAACTTGTTCACTGTGAACATCTTAGTATAAAGATAAATTGTTGGCTGTGAACATTTTGCCTGTGTGGCACCTATGGGTCTGCCCGGAGTGCTGTGATGTCAGTTTAGTAACCAATAACATGCTAGTTCTAACACCACGTTGCTGTTTCAACATTCCGCCTCTCCTTCACTCTAACACTAATCTATTGTTATCAGATCTATTCCCCTTACACTCTCAACCTAAATCTATTGTCAATAGATCTTCCCACCTTACACTCTAACCCAAATCTATTGTTAATAGATCTACTCACCTTGCACTCAAACCCATTGATAGGTTCAGATTTATCACTTCTCCATCCCCAAATTCCAGTCTTGCTTCTGAAAATAAGAAAAAAAAGTCTGTTAATTGTGACATATGGCAATAGCGTAGTTGATAACATGTTGTACTTACTAGTGACCCTGTGCCATGGACATTCTAGGGTTTGAGGTCAGCTTGGCCAACAACAACAAATCATGTAACAGGTGAGTAGTACAGGTAACATGTGACTAGTATAGGTAACATTACTAGTACCGGTAACTAGTACAGGTAACAGGTGAGTAGTACAGGTGAGTAGTACAGGTAACATGTGACTAGTATATGTAACATTACTAGTACAGGTAACTAGTACACTACAGGTAACATTTGACTAGTATAGGTAACAGGTCAGTGGTACAGGTAACATTACTAGTACAGGTAACTAGTACAGATAACAGGTGAGTAGTACAGGTAACATTACTAGTACAGGTAAAAAATACAAGTAACACAAATAGGTAACAAGAAACAGTATCAAATGACACCATACAGGTAACATATGAAGTAAACTAGCAACCTTTCAAATGAAATTCTGTTTGTATCAACGTAGGTGGTGCAGGCAGGTGAGGTGAGACGAGCTGCAACAGCTTCTTCCGAAGGTCTCATTACAGCCGAGTCAGCTGATGTTGGCAGAACACGAATAATCTCTTGGTAAACTTCATGTAGGTCATGATCTACCTCCATTATTGATGCAGAGTTGTCACCTGTAACAATTAAGAATATTCTATCAAAACACTGATTTTCTTTAGAAAGTTAGGCATATTTTATCAAAACACTGATTTTCTTTAGAAAGTTAGGAATATTTTATCAAAACACTGATTTTCTTTAGAAAGTTAGGAATATTTTATCAAAACTCTGATTTTCTTTAGAAAGTTATGACTTTTTAATAAAAACACATTTTTTTCTTTAGAAGCTTAGGAATTTTTTATCAAAACACTGATTTTCTTAATGAAATTAAAAATTTATTCTTAAACACTGATTTTCTTGACTAAGTTGTGAACACAACAAAAAACGTGACTATCTTGATTTTAAAAAAATCAAGTAAGAATCTGACAAACAAACAAAGACATACAAACCTGACACTTTGAAAATGTAGCTACGACTTCCTCTCTGCCAGCTCATGTTATCAAATCCTAAGAGAGTAGTATCAATGCGTACACTGGAACCTGAAGAAGAAACAAATAGGTTATGTTGTGCGATCAACGTCATGGCACATTCAGCATTCCCATGCATGCTCTATCCTCCGCTGCAGCAGCCATCCCAAAGTCACAGCACCATAAGAAGTCGATTAGTATATCTTCTCTCTACCACGAAGACGATACTATCTGGCATGTCCAAACTTAACACCTAATTCTAGCATTTGTTCCAGTGTCTGTGACTCGCCTATATCACATAAATGAGATTGTACCGCATTGATGACATCGTCTCTGTCCATACTTCTGCCCGCTTGAGTTGAGGTATTGTTTGCAAGAAAGTCTGCACGTTTGTTGCCTTATACTCCCGCATGTCCAACCTAGTCATTTTCTTGAGATGTGATCTCTGAATGCCGTTCACCCATTCCTCGTGCAGACTTCCAGATTCAATCCTTTGAATATAAAATAGGTTAATGGAACGCAAGAAATGTCACACTACAGTAGTAGTTCTCAAAGGGTGTGCCTGGTGACATTCCTAGGTGTGCCCTAGGAAATCCCAGATCAAGGGTCGACAATGCGGTGCCTACGTGCACCAGTGTAAAAAATTATCAAGACATAACAGGCCATGCTTCCCATAGGCAGAAATTAAATGATGAATAAAGGTATGTAGTAGTTTCCAATTATTTTTGTATTTCTTTGCTTTTTTCATCTTATTTATTCAGTTTTTGTGTAAAGTGTGCCCTACGATTTTTGTTGGACTTCAAGTGTGCCCCGACTTCAAAATGTCTGAGAACTCCTGCACTAGAGTATATTACAAAACAAAGAAATACTAGCAGAATTCTGAGAAACGAATGGATGCGGATACATTCACGTCAGGGAAAACATATTTCTTTTCTGTGTTTGAGTTGGTGGTCATGTGAGTTTTCTCCCCACACTTTTACTTTTATTTTCTCACTCTGACCTTTTTCCTCACGTTTTGACTCTTCTCTCCCCCACACTAACCTTTTCCCTCACATCTCACATGCTGTCTTTTCTCTCCACACTCTGATTTTGTCCCACGATCTGCCCCCCTCCCGACTCTAATCAGACCATATTATTCATCACACTGACCTTTTTTCCAGACTTTATACGTATCACTTGGGCACATTCGAGAAATCAGTGGCACTGAAATGATATGTTAAACAACTAATATTATTGATTTCTGTGACAAGTTATTGAAATACAAAGTTAATACAATAGCCAATTACTAGCATTTATACACTATCATGGTTTGGGAAGCCAATAAGTGGAATCTATACACTTGCATGGTTTGAACAGCCAATCACTGGCATCTATGTCTTTGATAGTTGAGCAGCCAATCACTGGCATCAATACACATTCATCGTCCGAGCAGCCAATCACTGGCATCCATACACTCACATGATATGAACAGCCAATCACTGACATCCATACTCTGATGGTTTGAGCGGCCAATCAAAGGAATCTATACACTCTCATGGATCAACATAGTACCATAACAACTCCCACAGCTAGGCCAGCACAACTTTTTTAAAATTTGTAATTTTTATTAAGCTGGAAATTTCTATGCACATATTGGGCAGACTTAGGAAGACACACTAGAGATGTCATAATTGAGTTTCTTCTTCTTCGAATGCTGACCACTTGTTAAACCACTCTTTGTGATTTGTATGTGATCTAGCCTAAGAGCGAGTGCCAGTTATGCACCTACAAGTAGGCCAGCACATTCGATTTCTGCAACGATTTTTATTTACTAGGGTAACTTCTCTAGGCCCCTATCTTAGTCACCCCTTATGACCTGCCTTGTAAGTTGCAGTGTTACTACTCTTTGCTCCCCTTGCAAGCCTCGGCAACACACAGGTGATAATTGAGTATAAGATACACGAATAGTAGAGACATGTAAAATGTGAATAGTAGACAAGCATGAGTTTGGTGTGATATGATGAGAATTGAAGACAGTAAAACCAGAAAACTTACCCCAACTTGTGAACTCCCACTTCATCTCCACATAAAAATCTGGAGACTTAAGAACATAAGAGAAAAACGTGAATAAATTTAAACAAAGTTGTCAGATTTGACAAGTAGTGATGTTTGGAATATGAGTCATATAAAGTCAAAGTGTTGTTATGAAGTTGTTAGATGTGGGATGAGTAGTTGTACCAGTGTATTGAGTAGTAGTGGTACTGTGGTAGTGGTGGTGGTAGTATTAGAAATAGTTTGATTGATAAGACCATTATCATTGCACTATGAATGTTTCAATCTCTTTCTTACACAGGAAGATCTCAGTGAATGAGCTCTGTAACACCGACAAAGTCCTCCAATGTAATTTCAGTCATTTTTCTAATGAATTTTGCCAAGGCAGCGGCTTTGCTACCTACTCTTACCGATTTTTAAATAACAAGAGTTCATTTACATGTTCAATTTGAACATGGGAACTCCGTTTTATAGTCCATCTCTGACAGAACTAGGAACGTGATCTCACCTACATTGAGATCAGGGAGCTTTGGAATAATATATCGATCTCTCCATGTGAGAAACAAACCAAGTACCTCTGGAGCAAGAGATAAGCATCTTACTTCTATGCCACAGAAATCTCCCAAAAGCTTAAGAAGTAGAAGTTAGGTTGGACCGTAGAAGTTTTTCTTCTTCTCAGTTATGAATTCAGGCATAGTCAGGGTGCCCTGTATGGTGCTTCAGACTGATTTTTACGTGAAGGCCCCCTTTCCTTTTTATCGGTGTCCCTCGGCATACACGTGAGTACCGACTTCAGAAGTACTTGAAGTTTAGATCCTCAAATGTGATCTGAAGTAGGAGAAGTGAGTCCATTAATAGAACTAGCTTGAGCAGGAGAATACTGCTAATGCATGCAGAGGTGGCTATAAGTTACAGACATTTTGTTCAGTGTACTCACAGTTGACAGATCATCATCAAACTAATTAGTCTATAAGTGTGCCAATCTCTTCCCTTTCAGCATGTGACAACTAACAACACCAGTTCTGTGTCGGTTTACTATTCTTCTTTGACTTCCAGCATAATGCTGGAAACACTTCATGGATTTTATATTCTTGCAGTATGGTTATGGTTGCAGATTTACTCATTGCTTGTTTAAAATAAGGGAACTTATCTAATTAGGGCATTCAGAATATCAGCCTGGTCCATTGTTCATCCCCTTTCTACAGTAAGCCCGAAAGCATACCAGCTCGTTCCATTCCCCTTATGTCTGCAAGCCCTGGAACACAATTAAAACTGATTTCTGTCAACATAGAGCGTCCAGAAAACTTTAACCATTGTCTCTGAGCGAAGCCTGCCTAACAGAGAAGTTTATCAAAAGTGACTTATTTAAAAAAACATCAAATTAATACACAAGATAAATGACTTAATATTACGACAAAATATGAACAAGTTAGAGAAATGGACAAGAGAAAAGAATGAACACATAACATAGAGAGCAATGAGGATGAGCAAGAATCAAACAAACCTCCTCCAGTTTCTTAAGCAAGTCTGGAACTCCAAATGTCCTCTTGGAGTACCTCTGGAAGTCTCTGTGCTGGAGGACAAGCTGGACAATTTCAGGATCACCCGTGCAGACGGCCTCATGGAGAACTGATAAGATAAAAAGATATTTAAACTAAAACTAGAGCTTCGATTAATGATGACCGAAAACCAAAAGATCTGAGACCATCAGATCCGAAGGAGCCCAGGTGATGCTACGGTAAAATTGAGTAAACAAGCGATATGAATAAAAAAAACTGGTATATAACAGCTTTACAGGAGCAAGGATAAAACTATCAAGTAGGGAAGAAAACAATCAATGTTTTGTTTAACAGGCTCAAGATAAAGTTCAACAGGCTCAAGATAAAGTTCAACAGGCTCAAGATAAAGTTCAACAGGCTCAAGATAAAATAACACACAATATTTATTCTGTTGCGATGTGTAATAGAGAAAATTGTTGTTACTGCTTGTAATATCGCTTTTTAGGGTGATGTAAGACAGGGAGGACATGTGTCTGTGGAATGTAATGGTCACATGGCTAGTACAGTCACAGCGAAACTGTTAAGGTTAGGATTTTTTCGTTATGTAAGCAACAGAAAAAAACTCCCTGATTTTACCAGGGATTGAACCTGGGTTTCCTGCATGGGAGTCATGCTCTAATCCATAGATTCCCAAACTTTTTCGGCACACCGTCCACTTTGCACAACATAAACTTTGTAACTCCCCTCCACATTATACAGTTTGCCAACACTCCCCCTCACATATATACATGCTTTATTTTCTCTTTGACACAGAAAATTGATATATATTTTTGTAATACATGATCAATTTTCAAATGACTATATACATGAAATAGAACATTGATGAAAAAATGGATCATGTAAGACGGACATAAGATGAATTAAAATGCAGAATTCAATTTTTAATTGATTATTCAATCGCAAAATCACGTAAATAATTTATTTTAATATATGTATTATTAATTTTTGGACCAATTGGACAGAACTAGCAAGGAATATGGATTAGACATTAACATACAGAAAACAAAAACTATGGTAATCAACAAGGAAATGGAAAACCTAAAATGAATATAAAAATACATGGAGAATTACTACATCAAGTAAAAATTTCTTATATCTTGGTCAGATGATAACAGATGATGGCAGATGCATAACAGAAATTTAAAAAAGAATAGGAATGGCCAAAGATAATTTCAATAGTATGAGAAAGTTACTGACATCCAAATAAATCACAAACAGGCTAAAAATGAGAATGATCAAATGCTATATATATCCTATATTAATGTATGGCTCGAAACATGGACAATGAACAAGCAGTTAGAAGACAGAATTGATGCATTTGAGATGTGGATATATAGAAGAATAGGCAGAGTTTCATGGACAGAAAAACAGACAAATAAACAAGTTTTAGGAAAACTAGGCATGAAAAAACAATGATTAAGAGAAATAAAATTCAGACAAGTAAAGTATTTTGGGCACATAAAAGACATGACACCATGATAAAACATTTACTAGAGGGGAAAGTTGAGGGGGAAGAGCAAGAGGAAGACCGAGAGATAAGTGGGAGGAAACTTTAAGAAATGGACAGGTTACAGTCTGGCAGTGTGCAACGCCAAGGTGAAAGACAGAGGATGCTGGAGATTCATAGCAGCCAACCTTCGATGTGGAGACGGCACCTGATGATGATGATTATTAATTTCTTCTTTAAGAAGCCACCAACCCCTAATCGCCTGAGCACCCCCAAATTTTTCTGAACCCACTAGCGCCCTTAGAACGCTTCAGCGCCCACTGGGGCGGTACCCTCACTTTAAGAAATGCTGCTCTAATCCATTTGGCCAAACGCATGTGTGTGTGATTTTATCGTGGTATAGAACTTTTATTAAAAACCTCACACAAGTGTGTCAAATGTGACTGACAATGCAGATATATCTGGACAGGCTAATTCTGAGATTAACAAGACCATCACTTGATGTGGTATCCAGGTCTGATCCTGCCTTCCTTTTTTCCGCTCAAATTATTGTCTATAAATTCGACGTCATCCCTTTTATAAACTTCACCGTCTTTAGTAGATCACACAGAGGTCTGAGTCGTTTTCTTTCCAATGTTGTTTCATTGGACCAGCAAGTTTGTTAAGTATATCTTATTCGGGGCAGTCTTGAAATATGTGCTCTGCAGTATGGGGTACCTGTTCAAATGTACACATGGCTGAATTGCCAATCATGCCAATTTGGATAGATGTGGGAAGTGAATGAACCAAAATCCCTTCCCTGAGCTCCTGACCAAAAACAACCTATATCAGGGTGACATTAAAAACATAATAATTTAGCACAATTAAGTGCTCTATAATTTGTTATTGACTTACCCCATCATCTTCGTTATTCCTACTTGTTTTATATTTTCACAACACTAAACTGTTTTAAATTTGCTTGATATATTACGTTGGTCATGCCCCCACATACTCACAAATAATATAGCTTGTTCTCCAGATTGAACTTATTTGGCTTGAGATTCTAACAATTCTATGTTGTCTAAATGATCGTCTCACTAACAATTTGATATCCTTATCAGAATATTCACATTATTAGTCTAATTCATCTTCAGAATATTTCAAATCAAGTTTTTGTTGTTATCCTTTTAAAGTGACCATTTCCGAAATTTACACCATTTTCTTTCATTATGAAAATACTCAACTAATTACCGTATCAGAATACAAAAAATATCACACAACAGCATCTGCCATCTTGCCAAACCATTAAGAACACATGGGTTGTGTTTGACATCATATTTGTACAAAATTTACTTTTGATTTGGTCACCGACAAATAACGATGGAGTCTTCTCAGACTAAAATTTTGGGACGTTGGGATATGCAATGTTTACATCCAAAACCGAAATATCGGGATCACAGGTTCTTAGGTCGCCTGTGTGGTGCCAGGGTTCACAAATGAAGCAAAGAATACTACCACTGCGACCTACAAGGCATGTCGTAAGAGGCGACTGATGTTGGGCCTAGAGAAGCTTTCTAGTAAATAAAAAGCATCGCAGAAATCGAATGTGCTGGCCTACTTGTAGGCGCATAACTGGCACAGTGCATAATCGCTCTTAGGCTCAGATCACATACAAATCACACAGAGTGGTTAACAAGTGGTCTATGTGCAGCGTTCGAAGAAGAAGACAGGTTCTAAAGGTTAAGAGAAATAAAAACTGATACATTTAAGTGAAGATATACCTGACCAATATGCTTTATTTTCAGCATTTGCATTTGCACCATGACGTAGGAGTACTCTAGTGCTCTCTAGGTGACCCAAGGCTACTGCAAGGTGAAGTGGTGTACGACCTCTTGGATCTAGAAGCTCAAGGTCATACTGCGAATGGGAGACAAATCATTGCACAAGTCAGCTATACCAATGTTACATAACTAAATACTATTATCAATACAAAACAAAAGATGGCAGCAAAACTATGTACGATGGGTAACAGATGTCTTAAACTAAATGCACTACATTCTTATATTTCTTGTTGCTGTGTCTTCTCATGCTCCATTATATATATAATTGAAAAAATCGTGGCATATCCTTTATAAGACTTAGCCATAAACCATAGTAAATTATATCAATTTTCTAGGCACCACTTATACATTTAGTAGTTTGTCATTTCTTTCTGAATAGTGAGGTCTATTTTTACCATTCGTAAAATTTCAAGGGAACGAATTTGCTTCCAAAATGATCGTTGCGAAGTTTGAACCAGGTATGCTTGAGTTGTGATCGAGCTCACTACCACTTAAGCTACAGACGATCAATATTTATATATATACATATGGTCTTTTTCATCTTTACAGATAGTCATTTAGCAAGTGCGTTACTGTGACGACTTCAGAGCTTAGCTTTGTTTCTCTTGCCTTCAATCTGATTCTTAAAGTTCTCTTAAAAAGATTCTGCACAATGTTATTTTCCATAACACTTGGTCCTCAGTTAGTTTTTCCATTTTTGGGACTGATGGAAAATTTCTTCATTGAGGTCGTCTAGATATCCTTATATCTGAGCTGTGGTCTGCCTTGGAGCCTCCTCCTTTCCAAAAGTTTACAGAACAGCTTCTGTTAGGGTCATAAATAAATGTTTACGTAGAATAGAGGGACAGAGATGGTATGATAAGATTATGAATGAGGAACTTAACTCTTTCCACGCTTTAAGCTGCACACTGCGCCACAGCGGAAGTCCGTTGCACGCTATTAGCCGCTCACTGCGCCATAGAGTTTTTTTCCTTATAAGAAGTCTTTCTAGTTTTACTTCTACTGTTTTACTTCTACCACTTTTCAACCTTGTTATTCTATTAGGTTGTCCAGTTTTCTTCAATTTGGTATATAATAATATATATATATGTTTATTTATTGGCGAGTAGTTGGGAACATTTTTTTTTTTTTTTACCTCCCTTGAATTAACTGCTTAAAAATTGAGGAAATAACTGCAGTGGAAAGAGTTAAGAGAAAGAACTAAGCAGATACCAGTGAAGAAAGAGATAAGGAAGAGACGTTGGCGATGGATAGGCATTGAGAAGATCGACTGGAAGCATAGTAAGACAGGCACTGTTTTGGAACCTGCAGGGAAAAAAGGAGTAGAGGAAGGCCTAGACATACCTAGAGAAGAGAGCTGGAGACTGATATTAAAAGGATAGGTAAAACATGGAAAGAATTGGAAGGGATGGCAGGTGAGAGAAAGAGCTGGACGAAGTTTATTGAAGACCTTGCTCCGTTGGGAGTTGAAAGGTGAAGAAAGAAGACCTGTTGGGGTATGCAACTATTTTCCATTCTGCTGACATGTCCTAGTCATCTTAGTCTTTCACTGCTGACTATTCCTATAATGGATGGCAAGTTTGCACATTGCAAATATATATATATATGAATAAGAAAGTAAAATAAAGCTTTTTCTTGCCAGGAGGTATATTGGGGAATACAGTGTTAGGCCTATATTTTTCACTGACCATCGCAGACAATTTTGAGGTCAGAATAAAATTCCACTCACACTAAAGGGTCTAAAGACAAAGGATTGACTTCAGTGCACCGGGTTTTACCCTATATGGCTCGGTCTCTCTCCACAGAAATGGTATGCCACCTGCAGAGAGTATTGCACAAAGCACGAATTCAACAGCTTCAGCAACAATCCAACTATGGAATTGAACCGAGACCATGCGCCTAAGAAGCAGGTGCACTAACCACTATGCTATCGCTGCTCTCATATCTTCTTCTTCCTTGCGTTCGTTTCTTACGACCAATTTTTTCACTCTTTGTGATATGCTTGATCTTTGCCAAGAACGTGTATCCGTTGCACATTGGTTTGTAGGCCCCAAACGCATAGACTTCTACACGTTTAGGACATGTGCATCCAATTTCAGCCAAACCTTCTTAGTCACCTCTTACGACATGTGTGGCAGGTAACAGTGGTTCTATTCTTTACATCCCAAATTTTGGCCCCGGTAACCACTCGGGTGAACTGTTGCTCTCATATAAATGTATATACATTTTATTTTGGTAATTAATTTGTTTTTACTTTCCATTTAAAGTTTTTCATATATATTTTGTTTTTAGTCACATTTTTATTTTAGAGCAGTTAGAAATTAATCATTTCAGTCACTGTGTCTATGATGGCTGTTGTATAGGACCATCATTTGTATTTCATTTGTCTTGTCATTAAAGGTCTTTTGGTCAAAAAGTTGCTGTATCTTGTTTTTGTACCTCTTGGTGTTCTTACTTCAAAGTCGCCACAGTTTTCATTGTTTTCCCATTTATTTGGACAGAGCAAGTCCAACCTGATCTAGATCCATGACTGACAGTGCTATCAGTATAAATAATTATATCTCCTTAATGGTAGTGCTGGTTGACAAGTGTCTTAATCTCAACATCATTGAAGCCAGGTACTTATTCCCTACAGCAGATCACAAGTGTATTTTCAACGCTGGTATATTTAATCCTATCCTCTGATACAGGCATCCATTCTTCTCCATGAGTTCATAATATGTCATTATTAGGGGGTGATGTGTATAAAACAAAATGCTCATTACATATCAAATATAACACACTAGTCACAAGATCATTGATGTGACAAAGTCACAAACTACTAAACTAGTCACACAATCACTGATGTGACAAACTACCTATCTAGTCACACTCACTACTCCTGCTGACATTACTCTAATGACTCAGACTAATGACATGATGAAACACTCAACTGGACAAGTGATGGAGGAATCATATACAAACACGACATATAGTGCAAAGCACTAATTACACATATGGTGTGATACACTAGTCAAATACACGACACATGTGACTGTCTAACGAAGCAACTAATTTACAATCACAGTGATTAGTTAAGTTAGCGAGTTACTTAGTTAACTAATAATAACTACACACACTAACACACTGAAACATTCATTGATAGAACTCCTAAGAAGAAGTGTATTATCGTGTATACCCGTACCATGTTTGCCTCAATATCTGCATCTAGCTCACGAAAACTGTTATGCCATACTAGCCAGTGTATTGGGTATTCATTTTTTAATGATTTCGCTGCCATGTCTGGCGCAAATTGTAGAGAATCGGAGAAAATAACTACTGATTTATCTTCCCCACTTCCTTATGAACAAACTCGTATTGATCTTTACATCGGAAATATACCTATTTTGGGTATGCCGCAAGGGAGCAAAATGGTAGAGTGTCGTAAATAACACGTTTTTCTCTTCGATGATATTTTAGTTTTAGATTAGTCGTCGGATCATCATAATTGCACATTGAACCAATTAGTCAGTAAGTGCTCCGATCTTCTCCTTGGTTTGTCTCTCAGCCTGTGGCAACAAAGACACATGTTCTTTGTTGGTTTACTATTCTTCTTTGGCTACCAGTATAGTACTCTTGTCTAGAAAAACTACATTTGAATTGGTATTCTGGTAGTCTGGTTAGGGTTGTAGATTCAACTCTACTGCTTGAATCATTTACATATCTCTCTCCCTTATGAAATTCAGAATATCAGCCTGGTCCATTGCTCATTCGCTTTTTACAGCAGCCATGCCTGCAAGCATATCGGCGCGTTCATTTCCCCTTACCATTGCATGTCCTGACAAAAGATAAAACTGATTGTTATCAGCTTAGACCTCCTCAGCGACTCCATCCATTATATCCGAGTCCAGCCTGTTTCAATCTTCCAGAGCATACTCATTGAGTCACTGAGAAAACATGGATAAAAGTTTGTTTTTTCTTGCATTGAGTTGCTACTCGAGAGGACCTACCGTCTCTTCCTCCTTGATGTGTGTTCATTGTACACCTCTATACCTCATCCTGACGGCCTTAAAGCTCTCCAGTTCTTTCTCAATAGGAGAACTAATCCACTTGTGTTAACCTCTGCTCTCCTTCGTCTTGCAGAACTAGTTCTCACTCTCAACTCCTTTCAGTTCAATGAGCAATTCTTTGAGCAGATCAGTGGGGTCGCCATGGCACTAAAATGGGACCTAGTTATGCTTGTCTATTCATGGGTTATCTTGAACACCTAGTATGGACTACACATGATGGCCCTCTTCCGTCTGTCTATCACAGATACATTGATGACTGTATTGGCATTATTGATATGCCCGAAGCCGATTTGTCACGCTTCATAAATTTCATTAATGTTTTCAACTCTTCTATTCGTTTTACTTCTCACATCTCCACTTCTTGTGTCAACTTCCTATCCACTATCACTACATAAGTATATTGCAAGCCTACTGATGCACATAGTTTTCTCCTTTATACTTCTTCCCATCCCCAGGCTTGCTGTGATTCATTGCCATTCTCGCAGCTCTTGCGCCTTCGTCGCCTTTGTAGCGAGGACGATGATTTTCTTGATAGAGCTCGCTAGATGCTTGATTTCTTCCGCAGGAGCCTATACCCGGAGAAGGTGCTTCTATCTGCTATGCATCCAGTTCAGAAAATTACTCACCAGCAGGCCTTTACCAACCAGCATAGGACTACTAACTCTGACAGAGTAAAACTTATCTTAACTTTCCACCCCCATAGTTCACTGGTGAAAAATGTTCTATTCCGTCATCTGTATATCCTTAAGTCAGATCCTGAGACCTGTTCTGTCTTCCCCAACTATCCTTTGGTGGCTTACAGACGGGACAGAAGTCTTAAGGATATGTTGGTACAATCGCCTTAAGTCCAATATCCAGAGTCATTTTGGCACTGTTCAGTGTGGCCGTCGGCGTTGCAATACGTGTGCTTATGTGATACAGACGCGTACTGTATCTTTCCTTTAGCCACGTTTGTTACTGAAAATGTTTTCCCATGTGAGTCCCGTAATCTTATCTATGCCATTATCTGTAAGCGGTGTAACAAGGCTTATATCGGCGAGACAGGCAAGAGACTAAGTGACCAATCCGCCCAACACTTGCGCGACATACGCCAATGCTCTGTGACCCTATAGTCACCCATTTCAATAAAACTGGCCATTTAGGAGCTCACGATGTCCATGTCACAGCCATCAGATCATGTTCCTCGGTTAATGACAGTCGATTTGCTCTGGAGAATCGTTGATTTCGTTGTATTGTACATTGTGACCACGTGGGCTCAACGTATTACATTTCTATGCTTCTTAGTACTTTCTCGTCTCATGCCTTGTAATCTATATGTGCATATGTTGTATGTATTCAAGTTATATATTTACTTGATTTTTTATTGTTTCTCTTCTTTTTATTTCTAGTTTTTATGTGTTTTTGTGTTACATTTATTTTGTTATTCGTTTTTATTCCCAGATTTTCATTAGAAACGTTTGAATGTCTCCGTTTGTAGTCGTCCATATGTTGGTGCTTTTTTTAATTCGTCACTCCTGTTGTTCGTTTGCTTGATAAAGGCCTTGTTGGTCGAAACGTTTGCTGTATATTGTGATTGTTTTTGTAATTTGTAAAACTACAGTACTTTGTTTACGTGTTTTGACTGGATAAAAGTCTGTGACTCCAGCCAGACCATCGCTTTAGTTACTGCCATAATTTCCATCGTAAACTTTAACTGTCACATTAATCAGTACAACCAAATAGCTCTACTCAAAATCAACCAGAAGTAAACAGAAATAATGAAAATGATCACACCAGCTCTCGATAAACTAGAAGATACAATAGTTCTAAATACAGCTGTTTTCATATATCTTGGAAGTATTATCAGACACGAAGAATTAGATGGATCTGAGTTAGATATAAAGTGCATGTTTGACCCTTCAGACGGTCTGTAAATCAGCCCAAAACAGCCTCTCAACGAAGATTTACATATACCATAGCTGTATGCTATCAACATTACTATAAACATTAGAATGCTGGAGAATTACAAAACAAAATATTTCCAAACTTTCCACCTTCCATACAACTTGTCTGTGAAAGATCTTACCCGTGTTCTGGCCAAGAACTATCTCTAACTAAAAACTGCTTGCACATTGTCAACAAGATAAGATGAGTCATAAATCACACAAAGAGAAACTGAAGATGGATAGGACGTGTGATACGCATGGAGACTAACTCTGTTAGGAAAACTACACTGAGATGGACACCAGGGAGTAAATGAAAACGTAGAAAACCAAAAACGATCTGGGGGAGAACAGTATAACAAGAACTGAAAGAAATTACTCCAAGCTGGAACACAATACAGAGGACAACCAAGAATAGAGGAGAATGACTGGCATTTGTTGATGTCCTAAGCGTCACGAACGTGACAGGTTAGAGAGAGAGAGAGAGAGAGAGAGAGAGAGAAAGATATGTAGTTTGATAGAAGAAGGATGATAATATTATCGATAGAAAAGATGTCAAATGATAATGTTCACATGAAAGCAGGCAAGAACAGATTGCTTATAAAACGCATCAGAAATAAACAATTAACATTCTTTGTACGTGTTATGAGAAGAGAAAAGTATGACTACTCTATGACAACGGGTAAGATACAGGGAAAGAAAGATAAGAGAAAAGTATGACTACTCTATGACAACGGGTAAGATACAGGGAAAGAGAGAGAATAGAAAAGTATGACTACTCTATGACAACGGGTAAGATACAGGGAAAGAAAGATAAGAGAAAAGTATGACTACTCTATGACAACGGGTAAGATACAGGGAAAGAGAGAGAATAGAAAAGTATGACTACTCTATGACAACGGGTAAGATACAGGGAAAGAAAGATAAGAGAAAAGTATGACTACTCTATGACAACGGGTAAGATACAGGAAAGAGAGAATAGAAAAGTATGACTACTCTATGACAACGGGTAAGATACAGGGAAAGAAAGATAAGAGAAAAGTATGACTACTCTGTGACAACGGGTAAGATACAGGGAAAGAAAGATAAGAGAAAAGTATGACTACTCTATGACAACGGGTAAGATACAGGGAAAGAGAGATAAAAGTATGACTACTCTATGACAACGGGTAAGATACAGGGAAAGAAAGATAAGATAAAAGTATGACTACTCTGTGACAACGGGTAAGATACAGTGAAAGAGAGAGAATAGAAAAGTATGACTACTCTGTGACAACGGGTAAGATACAGGGAAAGAGAGATAAAGATCGACTGAGGGAAAACATATTTAAAAGCTTAACATCATGGCACGCATGAAAACAGTAACGGAACTCAGCTAGAGGAAGATAGAAATCTTGTGAAAGAACATGATAACATACACCTGCTGGTAAGGTATTTGATGATGACGATGAGTTTCCGGATCTCAGTTTCCCCTCTTCCACCATCTGCCATGCTCAAAATATTTACCGTGGTTGTTTTTTTAATTGACGTGTATATATATATATATATATATATATATATATATATATATAATACATATTTATTGTATTTTAATCTTAGTTTTTAACAATTTTTAGATTCTAATTTATGTAGTATTTTGATTGATTGGTTGATTGTTATGACCATCATCATTGCACTTCAGTGAGTAACCATGTGTGTTCCTATCTCTTCTTACACAGGAAGATCTCAGCGACAGTACAAGAACTCCGTAGCACGAGCTGGGGTCATCGATGTAATTGTGAAGATGGTGACAATATTTTGTAAGAACTTTTTCTTAATGTTCTGGAATGAATTTTGCTCGGGCAGCAGTTTTCCCGCCTGCTCTTTTCAATTTTGAACTGCTAAGATTACTTTTACGTGCTCAAACTGAATACAGGACCTACATTTTATCATCAATCTCCGATAGGACTAGGGATTTGACCTCACCTACACTGAGAACAGGGATCTCCGGGAAAATATCTTGATGGCTCCACGAGGAAGCAAACCGAGTACCTTTTTAACGAGAGGTGAGCACCTAACCACTACGCCATAGAGGCGCCGATAAATCTTTAGTATTAACATTATCTTAGTTTTTGTTTTCTCAATGTCCAACTTAAGTTCACAATTTCTGCCGTTTATTTATTCCGCTAATTCTTGCAGTTCCTTCCCACTTTTAACTAAAAGTGCTTTGTCATTCACATATCTAAGATTAGATGTTATTCTGTCCCTTGCTGTTTAATCCTACCATTATCTCAATGTATTTACACATTTGAGTGCATATCAGTGACTCTCAACCTTTCTCAGCGGGCACACAACTTGAAGATGAGTCATGATCTTTTATCCTTGTCATCCTGTAGATTGTAGTTATTGAATCGATCCAGCGATTTAAGGAATTTGGAGTTACCCGTTATACAAGTAGAAATCTATGTCTGAGGGACAGAGTGAGAAGTGTGTTTACCAGCGAGCCACATAAACCATCAGTATGCACACCCTTCGTTATCTGTTAGAAAAGTCTGAACACATTTTTGTATGTCCGGAGTGTAATGACGTCGGTTTAGTAACCAATAACCAATAATCAAATGTTTTAAACCTTCCATGATACTGCATCACGCTTCCATGTGAAGGCACACCTCCCAGGCTGAGAACCACTGGTGTATATATTAAAAAGACAAGATAAAAACACGCATCCGCATCTCACTTCCTCTTTTGATATCAATATTATGTTTATCTATAATGAAAAGTAAATTTTCGTTTCTAGATTCAACATCTTGTTACCAGTACAGATTACTTTGGACATCTTTCTGTATAAGCCTGTACTTTGAATGCATTAACTCAGTTTTATTTTTGACTTTATCTAAAGCTATTCTGCAGTCAAAGCGGCGGAGAAGATCATTAATGCCTTTGAATGCAAATGCTACAGAAGAGAACTTAGAATACCATGGACAGAGAAAAGAACAAATGATTCTGTTCTGCAACAGCTTGATATTAAAGAGAGTTGGCTATTAAAGAGCATAACATCAAGGAAAATTAAATATTTCGGACACATCAAACGACATGAGTGCATAGAGAAGATACTTTTGGAGGAATGGTGCCTGGTAGAATAATAAAAGAAGACCTAGAAGACGATGGGTGCAAGATGTCATTGACGATCTGAGAATGACTGCTGCTGACGCTGGTCAACTTGCACAGAACAAAGAGGTTTTCAGGACTGCTGTCTTGTAAGCCAGGTTCCGGAAAGGACAAGCTACTTGATGATGATGATTTTGCATTCAATGAGATTGTCACATATATCTTCTTCTTCTTTCTTAAATCATGTTTTACATCACAGCGTCAGGATAAGAAAAGATTTATAGAAAGGGCTCTTGTGTGCACTTCGTACATAGTGTCTCGGCATCTGTTATTTATATGCTACACTTTTTCGTGTACTACCTTTTGCTTTGTATCCATTGTATCAGAGCAACATTGCTCTTTGAAGAGCACTGTCTGTTGGTAATCTGCTTATGTGACAGAGCCATTTAATTTGTTCTTCTTCTTCTTCTTTGCGTTCGATCTTTATGACCAATTTTAATCACTCTTTGTGATATGTTTGATCTTTGCCAAGAACGTGTATACGTTGCACATTGGTTTGGTAGGCCCTAAACGCATAGACTTCTACACGTTTAGGACACATGCATCCGATTTCATCCAAACCTCCTTAGTCGCCTCTTACGACATGCGTGGTAGGTAAGTGGTTCTATTCTTTACAATCCAAATTTGGGCCCCGGTAACCACTCGGGAGATTTAATTTGTTGTTTCTTGATGGATTTCAGTACTGATGTTGTATCCACTTTTTTCCGATGTATTCATTTCTAAACCGGCCTGTTCTTGTAACCTCCATCATTCTGCGTAGACACTTCATCTCTGTCGTGACTAGTTTCCTTTTATCGTTTGATGTCAACGTTCATGTTTGGCACTGATAGCAAAAAGTCAGGAGAAATATTGTGTTGTGCTATGCTCTTTTAGTGCTCACGGTGACAAATTTGCATTTAGAAATTGGTGACATTTGTTGTATGATTCTTCCATTTGGTAATTTTGGAAAAAAATACTTTTGTATTTGTCTGTTTGTGTATGTGTATGTGCCTGTGTGTACGTGTTTGTCTGCGGATGTGTGTCTGTGTGTGCGCGCTTATCTGTATGTGTGTCTGCGTGTGTGTGTGTGTGTGTTTGTCTATAATAAAAGAACATACAATAAATAATCCCGTAGGCTTTTCAGCATTCCGCTAGAAACTTTGTTGTACACCAATATGATTCGATATCCTAATTGTTAGTACATTGCTAAGATCACTTTCTTACTAGATAAGTGACCTTGGTGAGATCCCCAGTTAGAGATGGATTCATTTCCGTCCGTATGCGGCTTTTTGATCGATCCAAGCTAAATTGGGTTTAGATAAACAACATTTTCAACAGCTTCTATTTCATTTTCATCTACACCAGACGCACAAACTGGCATCTAACACTGTTGGTTTATTTTTGTAAGATTATCTATGAATCGTTCTTTATCCTGGCCAAGAATTATCACTGGATCAATCTCGCATGCCAGATTGCGTCAATGTTTACATTGTTTTGAATAGGAAAAAATGCGACAAATATTAAATGTTTGTGAAATGCATGCGAATAAAAACAAAAAACGCATCAATTATTTTATTGCTTAGAGAAAAATTATATTAATTAGAAAGTGGAATAGAATCCATTCTGTGCAAGTCCAGCTATTGCGGAAACAATGCTTCTTCTTTTTGGAACACTCCATATCGACCTCTTGTTTACCACTCTGTGTGATTTGTATGTGATCTGAACTTAAGAGTGATTGTACGTTGTGCCAGTTATGCGTCTCTTTTTATATACTAGCGTAGCTTCCCTAGGTCCTACATCAGTCGCCTCTTACGACATGTCTTGTAGGTCGCAGTGGTACTATCCTTTGCTTCCCATACGACATGTCTTGTAGGTCGCAGTGGTACTATCCTTTGCTTCCCTTACGACCTGTCTTGTAGGTCGCAGAGGTACTATTCTTTGCTTCCCTTACGACATGTCTTGTAGGTCGCAGTGGTACTATCCTTTGCTTCCCTTACGACATGTCTTGTAGGTCGCAGTGGTACTATCCTTTGCTTCCCTTACGGACCCTAGCACCACACGGGCGTTCAGAATTTGAACTCCCGTGTTAAGAAATTGTGTTCAGAATTTGACTATATATTCACCTCAGCACACACTAGATGTGCAACAACACACGCCTGAGGATGTTGTCATCATCGCTTGCGATGGACAGATACTATTATTACCACGTCCTTAAGATCTGTTTACTAAGCGCACACAAAAGCCCGTTCTAGAAATCTCTTCTTTTCCTGATTTTGAGGCAAAACAGGATTGGAGAAAAGAAAGTCTTCAAGATTATCAAATACGAAGTTTTCAAAATGGAAACACCATGCTCATTATAATTATTACTTTCTTCTCTTTCATTAGATATTTATCACACATCAGCATTCACATTTTTTGAAGTTTATGAAAACGAATCTTCAGAATGATGAAGATATTGATGTTTTTATATTTAAAAAACAATCTTGACCTATATTTACAGAACAAGATTTGCACGCAAGGGAGATAATCTTATCTAGAACCAGCATTAGTGATCAGACGGCACCGTTTAAGCTTGTTTGCTCCCTTTACGCATTATTTGTTTTAGAATGGAAAGGAGATTGTAATCTCTCGAGTTAGATATTAACTGTTGTCCAGGCCTGGACTCTACGATAAGGATTATATCATATGTTGAAAGCGTGAGTATGGTCTGTTTTTAGGGCAGTGTAGGACAGTGGGGACATGAGCCTGAGAAATTGAATGGTTGCATGGCTAGTGCAGTCAGATAATAGAACTCAAAATCAAAGAAAACTAGCTAATGCTACAAATACGAAAGATAAAATTATAGTATTTTGGACATAAAAAGACACAAAGGGCTGGAGAAGACCATCATGGAAGGAGGTGTACCGGCAAAGAGGAGAAGAGGAAGACCACGGAGAAGATGGATTCAGAATGTAATTGATGGTTTGAACAAGAGACGGACATCTGGCCTATGGGGGAGATCAATTCCGAAGAATTGTTGGGTTTGCAAAGCTCTGCTCAGGACAAGCTATTTGATGATGTTGGGGTTGCAAAGTTCTGCTCAGGACAAGCTATTTGATGATGTTGGGGTTGCAAAGTTCTGCTCAGGACAAGCTATTTGATGATGATGGCTAGTGCAGTCACCGCGAAATTGTTCAGATTGCGATTTTTCTTTATGCCATCGACAGAAAAAACTCATTGGCCTTACCGGAGTTTGAAACCGGGTCTCCCGAATCTGTAATCCCTCGCTCTAATCTCGGGCTCTAATCCATTCGATCAGACACTGGTTACGCCCGTGTGGTGCCGGAGTCAACAAGGGAAGAGAAGAATATTACCACTGCAGAAATCGGATGTGCTGGTTGATATATATGCGAATAACTGGCACAACATACAATCGTGATCAGGCTCAGATCAAATACAAATCACACCGAGTGGTTAACCAGTGGTCGATATGGAGCGTTCAAAGAAGAAGACACTGTTTATGGAGAAGAGGTTAAAATCATATTTTGACAAATTCTTCATGGTTCAAGATGCTATCAAATGTCAGTTTCACATTAAAGTTATAATGTAATCGATCTTCAACATTGGGTATGTCTTGTCCTGATCAGATCAAATGTTATATACAGATCGAAGTTTGGCTGTAAGTGTTCTTCAACATTGGGTATGTCTTGTCCTGATCAGATCAAATGTTTATATACAGATCGAAGTTTGGCTGTAAGCTATCTTCAACATTGGATGTGTCTTGACTAAACCAGATTTAAGTTTCATCTTCACATCAAAGTTTGACTGGTTGACAAATATATAAAATTCTGGACAGGCTAACTTCAAGACAGTGGAAAATGTCAATATTGGAGCTGATAAGACAAAGACATATATTTATGCAGATCGTTTTTATCAACCGGCATGGCACATGATGAAGGTAAAAGTAAAAAAAAAATACAGTAACCATTTTCATATCTCGAAAAACCTGCTGCCTTGCAGGTCGGCTGGGGACAATCAAAGGCTGGCGGAGAGCGAACCCAGTAAACGCTGGCTGAAATTGAACACATCGCCGAAGGATAAGCACCAGAGCTCCAAATGGCGCTGAAGATGTGACGTATCAACCCGTTCTTGGTGTAGACTGTTTATATATCACAAAAGGAATGATCAAAATGGCCAAAAAGAACGATTGACAAGAAGAAAGAAGATATCTCGAGGTATATTTTTATGTTTTACTGTGTTAGGCCCGTATTTTTCGTTAACCGTCGACCAGCGATTGGTGATGTGGACAACATCACGCCGGCCGTCTTTACTTCCGAGTACTTCTTCTGGTACACAATTAGGTCGATCTGAGAGCAGTTACGGTTGGGAAAATGTTCCACGCCGACTGTGGGATTGAACCTGGACCACGCGGGTTCACTAACACCTATGCTACTGCGGATCTCAAATGTTGAAGGTGCTAATGATGTATTCATCAGATCAGATCAAGTTTCATCTCCCCATTAAAAGTGGTATGTCCTAGGTCTCCAACATATTCTGTCTCCGTTAATGGCGGTATATTCTGTTAAACTGATTTTGTGTGTGTACATCTCTTGCTGTATCCTTCCATCTTACAGCGTTGTGTTATATTTTCTTTCTTTTTCTTTTGTCCTTCTCTGCTTTTTTGCCGTTAGGCGTAGCAGGTTTAACTGATGATCGGTTTCCGAGATAGCGAACGTTCGGTCGTTTGATATGCTGAGGTATTGTTGAATTTGTGTAAGATGTCTGTAACTCAATCAACCCATCTTTTTCTTGATCTGCCCCTTCCTCTTGATGATTCCATTTTCAGATTGTACGCTCTTGCATCTGGTGTATTCGGGTTAATTCTCACCAAGTGGCCAAACCATTTGATTATCTATTTTTCAATGAATCTAATAGCAGGTGTTGTTCCGACTGTTCTTCTAATTTCCTCATTTCTTATATGGTCTTTTCTTGTTTTACATACTGCTTTCCTCAAGCATTTCCTTTCACATGTGGTAATTTTCCTTTCTTGTTATTGGACGAATTATGTAAAGAAATGGAATTAAAGATTTTGATTGGACGAGCTATGTTAAAAAATGTAATTACAGATTTTGATTGGACGAGCTATGTTAAAAAATGTAATTACAGATTTTGATTGGACGAGCTATGTTAAAAAAATGTAATTAAAGATTTTGATTGAACATTTTAGAATCCGAAGTTGAAATGGCACTAAATCAAAGCAAAGACGGAAGGTAGCAGGGATAGATGGTATAACAACAGAAATGTTACTTGAGTGTAAGACAACAACAATAACATGGCTGACCAGAATTTTTAACATAGCCTGGGAGGCACAAGAGGCTCCAGATGACTGGCAGAGAGCTATTATAGTCCCAATATGGAAGAACAAAGGAGACAAAAGAGTGTGAAACATACAGGGTATCTCTCTTTGAGCCACATAGGAAAATGTTTGCAAAAATATTGGAGCGAAGAGCAAGACATATATTAGAGCCCCAGTTAAGCAATAGCCAGTTTGGGTTTAGGAGGGTAAGAGCTGCACAGACGCAATATTTACACTAAGACAGATCTGCGAACAAACAACAGAGGCAGTGAAAAACACTATTTAAGAAACACACACAAAAGCCCATTCTAGAAATCTCTTCTTATCCTGACACTGTGATGCAAAACAAGAATAAGAGAAAAGACAGGAGGAAGACAACGAAAACGTTGCAGAAATGATAAAGAGATAGAGAAGAAAAGAAAACAAAGGGTCTATATGCGAATGATTAACTTCATTACACTGGGTTTACCTATACTGCTCGGTCCCTCTCTGCCAAACTTACATACAACCTGTCCAGAGAATTGCACAAAGCACGAACTCCGTAGCTATAGCAACAATCAAAAGGGGACTCCAGGAAAAAATGTATTCGTGAACTGAACGACTCGGTCCGGATTCGAACCCCCGATTTTCAGAACGCAAGAAAAACTGCGTAACCACTGCTGGCTTCTGTGGCCAAAAGAAATAGAGTGGTATAAGAACAGTCAGCAGACGTCTCACGACCTGATATTTTCAGGAATAAACGTGATATTTAACCATGTACTGAGGTAGTTAATATCACTGTTGTCCCATAAAGAGACAACGCTAAACACTAACGCAAATCTGATAAAAACGTTTTTTCTGGTCAACACTACACTATGTTACCAGTGTGAAACATGTCCAATAACAGCAGCTAATGTGCAGAAAATCATAACGACAGAGATGAGGTGTCTTAGAATAGCTGCAGGTGTGACAATAAAAGAAAAATTAGAAATGAGGAAATCAGAAGAAGGTGAGGTGAAACCAGTCATGCAATTCATAAAAGAACAACAGATAAAAAGGTTGACAAGAATGACAAGAATGCCTTGGTATTGTCTACCACAGCGAGTCACATTGAAAAAGTATAACAAGTGCAGAGCAGATCACGTAAAAGATGGAGCAACGGCATCAAGAACAGCCTTGATACAATTAGTAACAGCATACAAAGGGCATTAGGATAGCAAACATAAGATCACTACAAACCCCTCCCAACACTACTAAAAAGAAGAAAATAATGTAAAAGAAGAAAGACGAAGCGTGATTTCAGATCTCGATCTCTCTCTCGATCGTTCTTTTTCGGCCGTTTTTATCATTCTTATTGTGATATAAAAACGGCTTTTGCCAAGACCGTATTTTTACGTCACATCTTCAGTACCATTTGGAGCTCTGGTGCTTGTTCTTCCGCGACGTGTCCGATTTCAACCAGCGTTTACTGGGTTCGCTCTCCGTTAGCCTTTGACTGTCTCCAGCCTACCTGCAAGGCAGCAGGTTGCTATTTTCTTTAGGGTAGCGACCCTTAGACGACCTACCCTCCCGGGTTTTTGAGCGTCCTCTACCCAGGCTACCGGTCTATATATGGACTACTTGGTTTGCCTGCCGTCCAGTTGTGTGTAAGGTTTACACCGCTAAGCTTTTATTGTTCCCAATCAAACTACAAGGCAGTAGTAGTTTCCTGCGAGCGGAAACGCGCATTGGATTGAAGCCTCTGCTGGGCCTTCCAGTTTGTTCTGCCCACTTGGGTGATCCACTCACCCCCACGCCTGCCACGCCCTCTCGTCACTCAACTATCAGCGCCGTGCACGTCTGCCCCACCGTTGGGCCCAACAGTGCATCGTCCGCATGCGTGTTCGTTCTGCCTCGGTGCATACCACACTGTGTCTATTTGTTCTCACCGTTCACACACTCGCCATGCCTCTAGCCTATCCAGACACGGAGCTCAGCTCGGGCCCCCACCTCAGGGCTCCGAGTTTCGCCCTATGTGGGCCTATGTGCAACTCATCTCGGGCCCAAGTTTTGCTCCACGTGGTCCCACGTCTCTTCTCTGGATACACCCATCATCCCTCTATGTTTATCCGTTCAGCTTTTCCCATCGGTCGGGAGAGATGTGCATTAATAGTCACTCTGGGTTTCCGCTCGTCTGTGTTGGGAGCAGATCTCATCCAACGTGACTACTTCTGCATCTTACTTAAACCAGAGTAGCTCTCCCTCGATCCCTACCCGCTTAGCCAGACAAGATCGGTTGTCTGTTGCCAAGGCCACCACGTGGATATGGGGTAGGATCTTGATTAGTGCCAGCTCACTAATCCTGGCGTGACGTTGTTCCTATGCGCCTTTTACCTTATACCAGATATGATAACCTAAATTAATTCAACCTGGAATTTTCTTGTTTTGTTTATTTTTGCAGTTTCGATTTTTAATTAGCGTGCACTGAGGTTACTATAGATAGCTGGAGGGAAATAAAGGGAGGGAAGGAGGAAGAAATGTTGCTCATTTTGGACGTCTCACGCATCAAGGCATGTGGACCGGAACTTCCGACATAAAAACTAAAAACTTGGTCCAAATAAACGGATTAAAGATATCATTTTGTAACAATGTGGACTCAGATATGTTTTTTTTAAAAAAACCAGATATGGTTTCAGAATGAAATATGGGACATAGGAACTTGGTATGCAAGACTATGCCTGTTATCTTGATGTATTTTTGTGTGTGTGGGTACATTCCAGAGTGGGCGTCTGTGTCTAAGCGGTAGCGAGCTTGATCACAAACCAAACGTACCTGGTTCAAACACCACCGGCAGGCAGTTTGGAAGCGAATTTGTTCCTGTGGATTTTTAGTAGCGATAACAATAGACCTCAACGTTCAGATAGCAATGTAAACTACTGAACGTATAAATGGTGCCTAGAAAAATCAACAACTCGTTTACTATGGTTGATGGTGAGGTCCCGTCAAGGACATGCCACGATTTTCATTTTCCCATTCCAGTACAATTGTATATGAAAACTGAAAAAAATATTTGTGTCTTTATCAACTAAAACTACTACTACTATCATCATCATCATCATCTTTATCAACATATAATAGCTTGTCCAGAATCAGAGCTATGCCACCCTAACAGTCCTTCGGAATTTCAATTTCTCATAGGACAGATTTTCCGCCTCAGCAGCCGTCATGCTGAAACCATCAGTTACATCCCGAATCCATCTTCTCCGTGGTCTCCTCTTATCATCTTTGCAGGGATGCTTTCTTTCTTATTGGCCTTCTAAACCCTCCCCCCTTTCAATGTCTCTTTATGTGTCCAAAATACTTCCATTTTTTCATTCTTATTTGTAGCATCAGCTAGTTTTCTTAAATTTTGAATTCATTCTAGATTTATTTGATAGATTTAGTCAGATTTTGGTTGGGGGTGCCGGGTTATCTTCTCCCTCTTCGATCTCTACAAACTTAGTCATACTTCTAGGTAGCAATGTTTCCGGGGCCGTCATGAGAAGGAGGTTGAGTGGGGTCTTGGCCAGTTTTGTTCTTACGTTGAACCTGACTCTTGCAGTCAGCTATGAGTCGTTGACTGCTACAAGCTCATGCAGCTTGTGTGAGTTCCCAGTGGGGACGGAGCGTCTGGCCATGACAACTGGATTCAAGAAGACGCTCCTCTCGTTGTTTAGATATTTCTCTCTCTTTCTTTCTCTTCTCTCCTTGGCAGCCCTCAAAACACTTTTAAGGATAGGTACAAGAAATGTTAGAGCAAGAGAGGCATGGGTCGACCTAGAGAGACATGGAGATGAACTGTAGACAGAGAAAAGAAGAGGTGGAAAAGACCTGAAATGAAACAAAATGGCTTGCTCCAGACATATGTGAAATTTGTTGATTCCTAATGCTTCAAGGGGAAGTAAGAGAAGACGAAGAAATCATGGGAGCAAATGCTGTTATTCTATTTACCAATTGTCATGCGTTGCAGACAATACATGACATTTCGTAAAATAAAATGTGTCCTCTAACCTAAGTAAATGTTGTGTCACAACAGGATGTTTCTGCATTCATGATAATGTGTCTGAAGGCGTGGCCTTCAGTGTAACAATGTTGTCATGTGTCGCAACGCGTGACCTTGTTGTGTGTAAATGCATAAGAATGTCTTAAAGAGGTAGGTGGATGCATATGGGTGTATACATAAATTTGTTCAGGAGTGGGAGAGGGCAAAATGTATTAAAAGATTTTTAGTGGGTTGTTTACTACGCGGAAACGGACCAGATTCAGATCATATTTTGATTGCGGGCTCAATGGTCGCTGGTGCTACGGAGTTCGTGCACTGTAGCTGAGAGCTTCCTGTGTAAAAAAAGAGATCAGAGCACATATAGTTACTCACCGAAGTGCAAAGATGATGGTCATATCAATCAATCAATCAATCAATCAATCAATCAATGTATAAGAATGTTAATTTCTTATAAGTTTTTAAAGCATAGAAATTAGTGTTGGTGATATGATCGACGATCATACAATCATATCAACAACAGATGAAAAGCTACAACCACACATTAACGTACAGACTCCAGTTAACAAGCAGTGAATACAATATGAGAATAAACATCAACAAATCCGAAGCAAGGACATTCGTTTGACAGGAAAATCTTACCAATATCTCCAGCGACAAACATCCACTAAAACAAATAAAAGACTTTACATATCTAGGGAGCATTTTTTTCTTCAGATAATGGAAGAATAACTAACGAAATCCAACATAGATGCAATAAAGCAAATCAAATCATAGCACAAATGGCACTAATGTTTAAACAAATTGCGCTGTTCAGAAAACAATAGCAAACTACTGAACGTACGAGTATAAATGGTGCCTAGAAAATCGACGAGTCGTTTACTGTGGTTGATGGCGACGTTTTGTAAAGGATATGCCAGGATTTTCAAATGTTTTTTTCATAACACAACAAGCACCACTCATCTGGCTATGAAACGCAAATTAAAGCTACCATCCCTATGCTTAACGGCAAGAGTGGACAACCAACTCCATCATCCACCTGGAGAAAGACAATAGACTGTTTGTCTCCAGTAGGGTGGTATCTGCAGCAGCTCATCGGTAAGTCCATGGACACAATCTCCTGTCTATATTTACTTGTCTAGGTTTAGTTAGTTCAATAATGACACTTGCATTAAGTATGTTGTCTCTGGACTGTATTATTTATGTTTCAATTCTAAATATGTCGTAACATCAGAATACATCAATATTTCTTGTCCGTATTGTCCACATTTAGAACGTGCTTGGTTTACACTCGCAGGGAAAGTCTATATAGAAGATCATGGACTCCTACATAAACGATAAGAGAAAAACGTGATGTGTTTTATATATACAATCATCATCATTAAGTGCCGTGTCTACCGACGTAGACGATCATGTTTCTGTACACATTTCTCTATTTGGTGTAACTTATCGGAAGCAAGAAATACGTCTGTTGAAGAGTCTATGCAGAATGCTGAGAGTATCAAGAAGAGGCTGGTTTAGAAATGAAGACATCAGGAAAATGTGTGTACAACATCAGTACTAAACTTCATCAAGAGACAACAAATTAAATGGTTTCGCCACATAAGCAGATTACCAACAGACAGTGCGCCACAAAGAGAAATATTACTTCCATACAGTGAATACAAAGCAAAAGGTTGTTCACGCAAAAGGTGAACCTCAGAGATAACAGAGGCGACGAAAAACACTATTTATGAAGCGCACATAAAAGCCCGTTCCTGTAGTCTCTTCTTATCCTTGAACTGTGAGACAAAACAGGATTAAAGTCATACTTACTCAGAACAGGCCTCAACAAAATGAGGAACTAAATTCACGTGAGATTTCTCAACCTTCTGTCATGAGGATGTAAAACAGAGATTATGAGTAAAATAGCTCAAGCGAAAGTAGCTTATGAAAATGAAAAACACACTATGCGTGAACTCACTACCAATGACACTGCGAAAACAAGTACTTAGATGCTATATTGAACCAATACTTATGTATGGCAGCGAATCATGGACAATGAACAAATAATCAATAAGATCATTGAAAGCCACAAAACACGTAATCACAAAGTACTGTAGTTTTACAAATTACAAAACAATGACAAAATACAGCAACGTTTTGACCAACAAGGCCTTTATCAAGCAAACGAACAACAGGAGTGACAAATTTAAAAAACAAATGGACGACCAAAATAAAACGTTTCTAATGAAAATCTGGAAATAAAAACGAAAATCTGGGAATAAAAACGAATAACGAAATAAATGTAACACAAAAACACACATAAAAACTAGAAATAGAACGAAAGAGAAGCAATGAAAAATCTAGTAAATATATAACTTGAATACATGCAACATATGCCCATATAGATTACAAGGCATTCCTCCAGACCTTCCATTATCCGACAACGAGAGTTGTGTTTTAAGTAAGGGTCTTAAGTTTGTTCCTCTCCGACCCACCATTGACCTCTACTCAACTCTTCAAGATGTGAATCGTTTTCACCGTGGCTTGCGATTGAAATTTCACTTTCAGAACCAGGTCGACACTGACCAATGTCCTGACACGAGTATGTTTTCTAAGTTTTCTACTCGTAAACATGACTGGACACCCAAACCTGGTGCCTCTAACGCTCTTAATCTCTACATCAAGAATACTATACATGATATTGGACTGCTCCACCCCAAACGCCTATGTCATTCTAACATGTCACCGTCGGAGTTTCGTGCTCTATCACACCTCCGTCGACGTGATGACATTGTTATCAAACCCGCCGACAAAGGAGGAGCTATAGTCGTCTGGAGCAAAGATCTTTACCTTCAGGAAGGTCATAACCAACTGCATGACACTCAGTTTTATAAAACCAGCCCTAGTGATGTCACTCTGTCTAATAATAATAAGGTTCGTGAAGTCATTAAGAACTTAACTGCCACGAACGACCTTCCTACTAGTGCATCATCACTCTGTGTGATCGATAGCTGTTTGGGTAAACCCGCCTTTATATGCTCCCCAAAATTCATAAACTCCACAATCCCGGTAGGTCTATCGTTTCTGCTTGCTCTTGCCCTACGGAACACATCTCCGAATTTCTTGATAGTATCTTTAATCCCATAGTCACCACACTCCCGTCATTTTTGAAAGATACAAACCACGCTTTGTCTGTCTTTTCTTCCATTGAGTTGCTACCTGAGAGAACCTACCGTCTCTTCCTCCTTGATGTGTGTTCATTGTACACTTCTATGCCTCATCCTGACGGCCTTAAAGCTCTCCAGTTCTTTCTCAATATGAGAACTAATCCACTTGTGTCAACTTCTGCTCTCCTTCGTCTTGCGGAACTAGTTCTCACTCTTAACTCCTTTCAGTTTAATGACCAATTCTTTGAGCAGATCAGTGGGGTTGCATGGGTACTAAAATGGGACCTAGTTATGCTGGTCTATTCATGGGTTATCTTGAACACCTAGTATGGACTACATATGATGGCCCCTTCCGTCTGTCTATCACAGATACATTGATGACTGTATTGGCATTACTGATATGCCTGAAGCCGATTTATTACGCTTCATTAATTTCATTAATGTTTTCAACCCTTCTATTCGTTTTACTTCTCACATCTCCACTACTTGTGTCAACTTTCTTGACATTACTATCTCCATACGCCTATCCACTATCACTACATAAGTATATTACAAGCCTGCTGATGCACATAGTTTTCTCCTTTATACTTCTTCCCATCCCCGGGCTTGTCGTGACTTTGCCATTCTCGCAGCTCTTGCGCCTTCGTCGCCTTTGTAGCGAGGACGATGATTTTCTTGAGAGAGCTCGCGAGATGCTTGATTTCTTTCGCAGGCGCCTATACCCGTAGAGGGTGCTTGTCTGGGCTATGCATCGAGTTCAGAAAATCACTCGCCAGCAGGCTCTCACAAGCCAGCATAGGACCACTAGCTCTGACAGAGTAAAACTTATCTTAACTTTCCACCCCATAGTTCACTGGTGAAAATGTTTTATTCCGTCATCTGTCTATCCTTAAGTCAGATCCTGAGACCGTTCTGTCTTCCCCAACTATCCTTTGGTGGCTTACAGACGGGACAGAAGTCTTAAGGATATGTTGGTACACAGTCGCCTTAAGTCCAATATCCAGACTCATTTTGGCACTGTTCAGTGTGGCCGTCTGCGTTGCAACACGTGTGCTTATGTGATACAGACGCGTACTGTATCTTTCCTTTAGCCACGTTTCTTATTGACGATGGTTTCACATGCGAGTCCCATAATCTTATCTATGCCATTATCTGTAAGCGGTGTAACAAGGCTTATATCGGCGAGACAGGCAAGAGACTCAGTGACCGATTCGCCCAACACTTGCGCGACATATGCCAATGCTCTGTGACACCTGTAGCCACCCATTTCAATGATACTGGCCATTTAGGAGCTCACAATGTCCAGGTCACAGCCATCCGATCATGTTCCTCGGATGATCGCAATCGATTTGCTCTGGAGAATCGGTTGATTTATTTGTATGGTACATTGTGACCACGTGGGCTCAACGTATTACATTCCTATGATTCTTAGTACTTTCTCTTCCCATGCCTTGTAATCTATATGGGTATATGTTGCATGAATTCAAGTTATATATTTACTAGATTTTTCATTGTTTTCTCTTCCGTTCTATTTCTAGTTTTTATGTGTGTTTTGTGTTACATTTATTTCGTTATTCGTTTTTATTCCAGATTTTCATTTTTATTTCCAGATTTTCATTAGAAACGTTTGTTTTTGGTCGTCCATTTGTTTTTAAAAATTTGTCACTCCTGTTGTTCGTTTGCTTGATAAAGGCTTGTTGGTCGAAACGTTGCTGTATTTTGTCATTGTTTTTGTAATTTGTAAAACTACAGTCCTTCTGTCCTACACAGTCCAAACAGCGGTATTACATGCAATAACGAGTTTTGGTGGGGGGTTTTAACATTCACTTGCCCGCCTGCCCAGCGTGTTCGTAACGCGTTGGACTGCGGGTGACTAGCCATCTGTGTGTGCGGGTTCAATTTTGCGGGCTGGCAGAAAAGCCACAGGTTCTCCAGATTCACGGTGTTCGTGGCACCGAACCGAAGGGTTACGATGTCCATGGCACGGAGCCGAAGAGCTGAAAGCTCAAGTGCTTCTGGATCGGGGAAAACAAAAACATTCACTTATTTCATCATCTTCGTCTTTGTTGTTGTCCTGTCAGTAAGCAGATCATAGCAAAACTATATATCTTCAATGAACTGTAAGACTCGGTTCACGCCAACCATAGATCAAGCGACACTCGAAAAACTTACACTCTGAGTAAACCATACTTTATCTATCGCCTCTATTGTTCATATGTCGCTATTGAAGGATGGGTCTTGATATTTAGGTCAGCGGTTCTAAGTTTGTGAATGTTGCACAACACCGAAGTCGATTCGAAGTTCATATGAAGATGTTTATTCTAGAAGGAAGTAGTTTCGTGGTTCGAATCCTGTGTTTAGTAAATTGTTTGTTTCCGGAGGTTCTTAAATACTTGTTTACTTTCTAGTTATTGACAATATTCATTGGATTCGATGCTTTCCCTATAGCTTTTGAAACTCCGTTATTTACTTGTTATAAATATACTTGAAACTACTATAAATGAGGTATGTTATATGTGTATTGTTATGTGTATGTATGTTATATGTGTATTGTTATGTGTATGTCTGTTATATGTGTATAGTTATGTGTATGTATGTTATATGTGTATTGTTATGTGTATGTCTGTTATATGTGTATAGTTATGTGTATGTCTGTTATATGTGTATTGTTATGTGTATGTATGTTATATGTGTATAGTTATGTGTATGTATGTTATATGTGTATAGTTATGTGTATGTATGTTATATGTGTATAGTTATGTGTATGTCTGTTATATGTGTATAGTTATGTGTATGTATGTTATATGTGTATTGTTATGTGTATGTATGTTATATGTGTATTGTTATGTGTATGTCTGTTATATGTGTATAGTTATGTGTATGTATGTTATATGTGTATTGTTATGTGTATGTATGTTATATGTGTATTGTTATGTGTATGTATGTTATATGTATATTGTTATGTGTATGTATGTTATATGTGTATAGTTATGTGTATGTATGTTATATGTGTATTGTTATGTGTATGTATGTTATATGTGTATAGTTGTGTGTATGTATGTTATATGTGTATAGTTGTGTGTATGTATGTTATATGTGTATATTCCTGCAATGATCACACATGAAGGATCTAAGCTTCAAGTACCTCTGAAGTCGGTGAGGCTGTCCGCATGGTTGAGGGACGCCTGTAAAAGGGTAATCTTAGGCCTCACGCAAAAATGAGTCAGAAGCGCAATACCAAGCGTCATGACTCTCGCCTGAATTAACAGCGGGCGTTTGAGAGAAGAAGAAGAAGAAGAAGAGGAAGATATATGTATAATTGTGTGTATGTATGTTGCTGTTTCGTCTCATATATATAAACACAAAACGCTTATCGTATGTGTTTGTGCAAGCACTGTTCGATCAAATCTGTTTTGAGCTTTCTGTGTTCTGTTGTCGACGCTGTTTGAAAAATACACAACTAAGTGAGACTCTTTTCTTGGAGAACTATATGTCTGTGCTATGAAAAACACTCGTCTACATGGCTAGGCAAGGGTGCCGTGAGAAGTAAGGTTGTGGTTCGAATCCTCTGTTTGGTAAATTGTGTTTTTTTTACTTGTTTGCTGTCTATTTATATACCATATTCATTGGCTCCAGTACGAGAGGCCAAACACGAGAGTCTTTCACAGAGCAACCAAACACGAGAGTTTTTCACAGAGCAACCAAACACGAGAGTTGTTCACAGAGCAACCAAACACGAGAGTTGTTCACAGAGCAACCAAACACGAGAGTTTTTCACAGAGCAACCAAACACGAGAGTTTTTCACAGAGCAACCAAACACGAGAGTTGTTCACAGAGCAACCAAACACGAGAGTTTTTCACAGAGCAACCAAACACGAGAGTTTTTCACAGAGCAACCAAACACGAGAGTTTTTCACAGAGCAACCAAACACGAGAGTTGTTTAGAACAAAAGAGTTTCAAGATTGTGAGTCTAACTCGCTGATCGCACTGAGAGAGATGGGTATCAATATTGGTACAGCCCGAAAAGAACGACATACCAAATATGCAAAGAGATTGATTAATCAGCATCAAACTGGCGTGTTGTGTAGCTTTACGCTGCTGGATTTGTTGATGCGGAGACCGGAGCCAGAGCCAACTATAAACTACTGGGCCTTCGGGCTCAGGTAAGAATTGTGGGAAATCAGACCCCAACTACACCACGTGACCTCACATTCCAGTATTGGTGTATATAGACGAATTCATTTTAAAATCAACACAAAATGCTAACTCGAAGTCATATTATGTAACAAGTGAAGTTTAACAATAAGGAATATCAATATTATAAATATTTTTCATAAATAAATAACCATAGACTCACAGAATTGAGTAAAATTGCAAAAGCGTGCAGTGTTCTATCAAACATCTGTAATTTCCAGATCCCTTTTCTTATCTAGGTCAGGGAATACCCGGCCAGTTGTCCGGCCTGTGCTAGAGCCTGGCTGTGCCGGAGCACCTATGACAATGCTCTGATTGCTATGATGATAGTCCCTTGATAAATGATTGGTTCCGGCGCTTCTCCTTTGGTACTGAGATTTATTCATGCTCATTCATGATAACTGAAGCAGAGGTTCTGCAGCACGTCTTCGTTTAGGTAAGTTGCTCATTTGAAGCTGCCAACATTTGCGTACTCTTCCCTAGTGAAATTTTGCAAAACACATCAAAACAAAGTACTGCAGTTTTACAAAATACAAAAGCAATAACAATACACAGCAACGTTTCGACCAAAAGGGCTTTATCAAGCACAAAATACAAGAGAGGTGAATAAATTCACTTCTTACACAGCACACAACATTTAGAATCAAACAATAAGTTCCTAACCCCGGTTAGGTTAGGATGCGGCCGCCTCTCTGTACCATAGCACGGCACGCCCCTGGGTTGTGCAATCAGTTTGTGAGATAGTTGGTGCAATCAGTCTGCAGGTTAGAGAAGCCCTGATGAAGGACTGTCTTTTATAGAGAGACATAGCAACGGTATTAACATTCACTCTCTTAATCCGCATTCTCATGCAAAGTGCCGACATTTAGGCGGTGGGAACACATGTCGCGCGCTTATTTGCAGCTGTATCCTAACGCCTTCACGTCTGTTTGCTGAGAACAATTGGGATAGTTCAACAAGCACCATCTATCCAGGCGTAGTAATAGGGGGCTAAACTTCCTGGCCACACGACTCAGGTGAGGGTGACCTAAACTTCAGGTATGTACTTTAATTACAGGTGTTGGTAATTGGTAAATAATGTTTAAGCTTCAAGTTCTATAGAAGGCAGGTATTGTGCTTTCAACTTTGACCTTCAGTTACACAAATATTACACACGTAACACAAATGTTGGGTCATGCTTGACGTGATATGAAAAATCTAGAAAACAAATTATTTTTGTGTGTTAAAATGTAGTATTGTTACTGCTACCACTCCTTGTAGTTCTCCTTCTTAATCTTGTCCTGCTCGTTTTTATTACATATTTATGAATTTTATTTTGTTTGTTTGTGCGGGTCGATTTTCGTTAACTTTTTAATTAATCTTATTGAGTTTCGGTTAGTTTTTTATTCTTCTTCTTCTTTTCGTTCGCTCTTTATGAACAATTTTAATCACTCTTTGTGATATGTTTGATCTTTGCCAAGAACGTGTATACGTTGCACATTGGTTTGGTAGGCCCCTAAACGAATAGACTTTTACGCGTTTAGGACACGTGCATCCGATTTCAGCCAATGTTTTTGATTGATAGGACCACCATATGTGATTTCAATGAATAACCATGTGAGAAGAGAATCAGTGAATAACCATGTGAGAAGAGAATCAGTGAATAACCATGTGAGAAGAGAATCAGTGAATAATTATGTGAGAAGAGAATCAGTGAATAACCATGTGAGAAGAGAATCAGTGAATAACCATGTGAGAAGAGAATCAATGAATAACCATGTGAGAAGAGAATCAGTGAATAACTATGTGAGAAGAGAATCAATGAATAACCATGTGAGAAGAGAATCAATGAATAACCATGTGAGAAAAGAATCAATGAATAACCATGTGAGAAGAGAATCAGTGAATAACTATGTGAGAAGAGAATAAGTGAATAACCATGTGAGAAGAGAATCAGTGAATAACTATGTGAGAAGAGAATCAGAAGTTTTAATAAAGAACCCCAAGGGAGGCATCGAAGCCAATGAATATAATCAATAAATAGACAGTGAACCAGTATTATGAGTTTCCGGAAAGAAAACACAAATTACCAAACGCAAGATTCGAACCACAAACGCGTTATTTCTAACGGTACCTAAATGGACATGCAACGAAAGTAGTACCATAGTAACAAACGAACAGTTATCTGTACCGGACGAGAAGCTGACTAACATCACCAAAGAGTAGCAGACATGGTAAGAAAAAGAGTATATAAATGCTTACTTAATAAAAGTCTATCCAAAGCCGCCTTCTTCAAACGCTCCATATCGACCACTTGTTGACCACTCTGTGTTATTTGTATGTGATCTAAGCCTAAGAGCGATTGTACGTTGTAGCCAGTTATGCGCTTACAAGTAGGCCAGCATATCCGATTTCAGCGATGAATTTTATTTACTAGTGTAGCTTTATTTACTAGTGTAGCTTTATTTACTAGTGTAGCTTTATTTACTAGTGTAGCTTTCCGAGGTCTCTACTTCAGTCGCCACTTACGAGATACTACTTTGTAGGTCGCAGTACTACTACTTCTTCTTTGTTCGTTCTTTACGGCCATTTTGATCATTCTTATTGTGATCTATAAACAGCCTTTACCAAGAACGGTTTTGTTTACGTTGTGACAATTATGCGTCTATGGTGACTAGACCAGCCCATCCGACTTCGCCAGCATTTTATTTACTAGGGTAGCTTGCCCTAGGATTGCTCTTTTACTGTAGTGGATAGCCAGTTTTCCTCCCATATGGCAGCTGAGGAACCAGACAGTTAGCTTTAGTGTGTAGTTTGTATATAATTAGATATTTAATAGCAGAGACTTAGTGTTTGCACTCTCTAAACAGATGGCAAACACTAATACGAGACATTTGACGTAATAAAAGTAAAAAATACGTAGTTGTGTAGTGACAGTCAGTTAGTAACGATGAAAAACAGAGAGACGACGTAAACATTGGGCACGACCAGACGTATTCGTGTATTGTCCACAAATGATATTAATAAATGTATATGAAATGAATCCACCTGGTTCGTTTAGTAATTTATAGTTAGCAATGAAAAAAAAGCCCCACGTCAACATTACGATCATCTTTCGCCGTATATTTGGGCTTTATGATCTACGCCAAAGAGCTGTGCAGCCTTTCTATGTTCCGGATTAGGAACATTTCTCAGTCTTTTTGGGTCACATAAGCTTATCCTGGGACGGCGTCTTACTCGTATAACACACCGTGAGATCTTCGTCAATGTTTGGATTCGGACAGCCTGTCAAATCTTTACACTGTCGGCCTTACTTTTCTGACCACTTTGAGTTTATTCAGGAATAGGAACATTCTCAGCCTTTTCGAGGCGCGTGTCGGCACTTAGCAATTTGCAGTTACTACTCTGCATTTTCCTGGCTCCCGGAAACACTGAACTGGGGTTACGCACAAATAATGTAGAGGTTCGTTTGGTCAGGCGCTATCAGCGCAACTTGGATTTTGCGCTCGCCAAACATCACCCGCCCTGGTTTTTCCGGGATGTTAGTTGTGAGAACAACAGTACCGTACCCGGTTGTTTTATGGAAGGCAGTTTCGTTAGACGCTAAAACGCAACTTTAGAACTCGGTCAACTTTACCCAATAGATTTATCTGCGCTTGGCCTCTTGTATGGAGTTCACCGCAATCTTCCCTTGTGTCGTAACGATACTTTACAGTTTTTTCAGAGACACTTGCCGAAACCTTTGATTTGTTACATATCGTTGTCATTGATTCTTGCCCCACAGCTGGCAATTTATTTGCTGCCATTTACTCCGTTAGGGAGGGGGGTGGGGGTTGGTATTCGTTTACAGACGACTCGTACAGTAATGTTTCTTACGTTTCAGCAACTATTTGGACAACTTTTCAACGGATATCGGCCAGGAGATGCGTGCATTTTGTTCAGGGATTTTGGACCTGCATTACTTGTTCGTGCTTACACTACTACCATTACCTGTAGCTCTCCCTCGATCCCTACCCGCTTAGCCAGACAGCAACCGTTGTCTGTTTCCAGGGTCACCACGTGGAGGTGGGAGTAGGATTTTATTAGTACCAGCTCACTAAACCTGGCGCAATGTTGTCCCTTGAATTGTGCCTTTGACCCCGCAGTGGTACTATTCTTTGCTTCCCTTATGGGCCCCAGCACCACTCGGACACAGAGCTGCCTGATCAAGATCAGATTAAATGAAAGATTTACCAATATCACAATTCTACAATACTACGTACCAACTAATGATAGTCATGGTGCAGATAAAGATTGGTACTATGGAAATCTGCAAGCAAAGTTAGACAAATCATCATCGCATGATCTTATTGCTGTTTTCTTTCTTCTGTCTTTTCTCTAATCCTGTTTTAGCTCAAGGCGTCAGGATAAGAAGAGATTTATAGAACGAGCTATTGTGTGCACTTCATAAATAGTATCTTTCGTCGCTTCTGTTATCTCTGAGGTTCACATTTTTGCGTGGACGGTCTTTCGCTTTGTATCTGTTGTATCGGAGCAACATTGTTCTTTGAGGTGCTCTGTCTGTTGATAATCTGCTTACGTTACGTGGCCGAACCATTTAATTTGTTGTTTCTTGATGAAGTTCAGTATTGATGTTGTACCAACTTTTCTCCTGATATCTTCATTTCTCAACCGGTCTCTTCTTGTTTTTGTAGACATTAATGCAAGAGACGTACACGACAACACTCACAGCTACAGAATACTGTAGGATAAGATACTCGTTTAGCCTAACCTATTGTTAATTAGCATATAATAAATAATCTGAGATACGCTGACGATACTGTCTTAATAGCAAGAAATGAAATAGAGTTCCAGAAACTAGATAATACGATTGTGACAGAAAGTAACAACAAAGCACTGAACCTAAATATTAAGATACAGAAGTTATGATTATCTCAAGAAAGCAGACTCCGACAAAGTGCACCATCATAGCAAGTGAGACGGAACTAAGAGAACAAGTACATCAATTTAAATACCTTGGTGTTCTGGTAACATCAGACGGTAGATGCAGTTTAAATACCTTGGTGTTCTGGTAACATCAGACGGTAGATGCAGTTTAAATACCTTGGTGTTCTGGTAACATCAGACGGTAGATGCAGTTTAGAAATAAAGAGCAGAATATGGCAGGCTAAATCTGCGTTCCAGAAAATGAGAAGCATTACATGCAACAAGTCACTGTCAATTGAGGTCAGAATGAGAGTTATTCAGTGCTATATGGAGCCATGAGGAATGTGAGTCATGGACGGTAAACAAACATGAAAAACATCTCTGGAGGTGACAGAGATGTGATTTTACAGAAGAATGATGAGAATACCATGGACTGCTAAAATGACGAATGCGAAGGTGTTGAATGAGGCCAAGACACAGAGAAAACCTATTATCAATATAAGAAAGAGGCAGTCATCATTTTTCGGACATGTGATGAGAAATGGAGGTTTAGAACACATTGTTGCAACTGGTAAAATAGAGGAGAGACGAGACAGAGAGAGAAACTTTTTGACAGCCTGACTTCATAGCACGGAAGAGTATCAACATCTGAAATGATAGCAAACACCAGCGACAGAGATTTGTTGAAATCAAAGATCGACTTCGCCAACCGGCACGGCACATGATGATGATTGTTAATTAATTCTAGCTCGTTTTTTTTTCTCCAAGTTTTATCTTTAAACAAAATAATTCAGATGAACCACACGTTTGCAACACACACCTTCCTCAACCTGCCCTCTCTCTATCTCTCTCTTTAAAACACACAGAGAAAATACACCCTGCTCTCTCTCTCTCTCTCTCTCTCTCTCTCTCTCTCTCTCTCTCCCTTGAGATACCAAAAATAAACCACACCGAAACTAACACTCAAAACACAACACACGTAAAGTAAGTTAAACCATCCAAATTCCATTTAATGACATTCATAGATTGAAATCTTGTTGGGAATATTTGTTTTCCTTGTGTACTTTTCGTGCTTGATCATCACAAATGCACAGCTCGTCGTCTCATGTTTTGTAAGCAAGTACAAGGGTCATGCCCACTTGGTGTGATACTTGCTCTCACTTGTCAATTGATCATTGCAAATCTGGTAACTAATCAGTGCCTGATTCCGGTCAGGGTATTCACAATTTGTTTCTCTGGGACATAGAAAATATACACACAATTTGTTTTTCTAGAGCGCGTCGGATATACTCACGACTTGTTTTTTTCTGGAGCGTGTAGGCTATACTCACAACTGGTTTTATGGAGCGTGTAGGCTATAATCACAATTGGTTTTTCGGGAGTATGTAGTATATATTGACAATTTTTTATGGAGCGTGTAGGCTATATTTACAACGTTTTTTCTGGAGGGTGTAGTCTATATTCACAACTTATTTCACTTGAACGTAGAAGCTATATTCACAATTTGATTCGCTTGAAAATAGAAGCTATATTCATTACTTATTTTGCTCAAACGCGGATGCTCAACGTGTTTTCTTAACGCAAAAGCTATATTCACAGCTTGTTTCTTTCAAACACAGACGCTATACTCACTACTTATTTGTCTCAAACACAACAGCTATATTAACAGCATAGTTCTCTCAAACACAGAAAGCTATATTCACATCTTATTCCTTTTAAACACATAAGCTATATTCACAATGTATTCCTTTTATGCAAAGTAGCTTTATTCACAACTTATTCCTCTCAAACACAGAGGCTATATCCGCAACTTATTTCTCTCAAGTACAGAAGCTATATCCACAACTTATTTCTCTCAAACACAGAAGCTATATTCACAACTTATTTCTTTCAAGCACACATAAGCTATATCCACAACTTGTTCCTATCAAACACAAAGCTATATTCACAACTTGTTTCTCATAAACACAGAAGCTATATTCACAACTTATTTTTCTTATACACAAAAACTATATTCACAACTTTCTCCTCTCAAGCACACAGAAGCTATATTCACAACTTGTCCTCTCAATCACATATAAGCTATATTCGCAACTTATTTTGTCATAGACAAAAACTATATTCATAACTTTCCCCTCTCAAGCATACATAAGCTATATTCACAACTTTCCCCTCTCAAGCATACATAAGCTATACTCACAACTTATTTCTCTCAAGCATACAGAAGCTATATTTACAACTTTATCCTCTCAAGCACACATAAGTTATATTCGCTACTTTGTCCTCTCAAGCACACAGAAGCTATATTCACAACTTTGTCCTCTCAAGCACACATAAGCTATATTCACAACTTATTTCTCCCAAGCACACAGAAGCTATATTCACAACTTTTTCCCCTCAAGCACACAGAATCTATATTCACAACTTATTTAAAATAGAACGGAAGCTAATTTGACATTTCCCACAAAAAACGTCAGAGTAGCCAATTTTCTCCTAACTTTTCGGCGAAAAGTTTAACACGAGAAGTAGACTAAAGCACAGATAATTGAAATATCTGCAAACGGATGACTCATTGTAACCTGACGATGTTTCGGTAAACTAGGTGCTAACAGAACAACTCTATATGTAAGTAATATCTTGTGGTTTTGTTATATCTTCTGCTTCTTCTTCTTCGAACGTTCCATATCGACTACTATTTGTGATTTGTATGTGATCAGAGTATAAGAGTGACTGTACATTGTGTCAGTTATGCGCCTACAAGTAGGCTAGCACATCCGATTTCTGCGACGCTTTTATTTACTAGGGTGGCTTCCTTAGGCCCCTACATCATTCGTCTCTTACGACATGCCTTGTAGGTTGCAGTGCTACTTTTCTTTGCTCCCCTTGCGAGCACCAGCAGCACATGGGTGGTTTTGTTATCCAAAGCTGATATTTGTATAACTCAATGTAAGTATATATATATTGGGGGAGGGACTCTGTAGCTAAGTGGTTAAGTTCCTGCCTTGCGACGATCGCGAGTTCGAAACCGGACCGCGCCATTCTGTTCACGAGTGTAATTTTTTCAAGAAACCTTAGTATTATTGCCGTAGCTACGGAGTTCTGCTTGATGCAATACTCTCGGCAGGTGGCATGCCTTTTCGGCGGAGAGGGACCGAGCCGTATGGTGTAAAACCCGATACAATGAAGTCAATCCTTCGGCTTTGAGACCCTCTTGATTACTCTAGATATTGTACTTGAAAGTGGATTGTTTCTATTTAAGCCATAGGCTCCCAACTTTTTTGAATGAGCGTCCCATTTTTCAGTGATTAATTCGATAGCAAACCCCCTCCTCCTCCACTTCAAGTTGTGGACTATGTCACCGGTGGCAAAGATGAGGTCTGGGGGGATATATTTTACTATCTTCTTGAGTAGAAGGTTGATGGGTCATCGAGTCCATTCCTGAGCTGCAGGTTGTTATCTATTTCCCACTGTTCTCCCCCTCACCTTCCCCTTATTGTCTTGGTATCCCCACCTTTCTGAGTGACTGTTGAAATCTCCCACTACTAGAGAATTTGTATTGGTCAGTGTCATGGTTTCCAGCATAAGGGCTCTGTTAGTTCGAATCTGTTATTTATCTACAAAGATGTCAATTCCTATGATTTCGGCTTCCCCATTTGTGCTGACCTATATGTTTCATGATGTATCTGTTGCTCACACGAATGAGGTCCCCGTCCGTTCCCCCCACTCCCAAATCCCCATCCCGTGTGGCCTTATCTGCATAACTGATAACCTCGGACAGGGAATCTGTGTGGGGGGCTTTGATGTGTGTGTCCTGAATACATGCAAGGTCTATTTTTCACTGCTAGGGCCTGCTTTTGGTGTAAATGTCCTCGGCGTTCCATCGGATTATGTTGAATCTCCTGAGTCTGGTGGGGTTTGATCTGCAAGATTTTCCTGCCGCTCCTTTGCTTTAGCACCAGTGACAGTGTGATCACTAGCAGTTATTTTTGGCTACCTTCATGATGGTTGATCCAATATTCTTTCTCTGTGGCTGTCTCAGGGACCATAGAATCCGTTATCCCATTCTTCATTTTTGGAGTCATTGCACCATGTTATACGCCTTACGGCCTGGTGCATCTGATTCTGCAAGCATTTGTGTCAGGTTAGCATCCCCTAGTCATTGATTGATACACAACCATCCTGCAAGGGGAGCAGATTCTACCCATCTGAATCGCGTACCGAATGGGTAAAAAAGCATAAAAACACAGTAATCCTGTATTAACTATAGAATATGTGCGTTCCATGCGAATATTTTTTAACCACGGTATAGAATCGTTTCACTAAATTTGTTGTATGAATCTGTCAGATAAGCAATATTACTATAACCTTTCAATAAAATCTATCTAAAAGAATCATTTTTGTTTTCCAAAACAACTTTGTAATTGATTCAAAGAGTTCCTAAAATCCTTTTAGAGAGGTGCCTGTTGACAGCCAACGAACTTCTGTGTGCAATAGTAAACTATTGAAGTCTTCATCGTTTTCATCACAAAGCTTTCTAAATAATCTTTCATCGAGAGTGTTTTCTTCTGGTCATGTTAACTGATGTAATTACATACTGTAGTGGGCGGTGAAAAGCATGAAAGATTTTCTCTGATAAAACGTTGTCGGTGAATCACACAATGCATGGCGACTACATTTGGGACAGTTTTTTCAAATATGAAATCAACTAGCTGTAGCGTTCAACCATTGCCAGAGCACCATCGGCAGCAGATAAGTGTGCGGTTTTTCAGATTTAGCAATAAGTAAGGAAATGTTGCATGAAAAGGTAACCCATCATTTTCTTGTTTTGCTGCCGCCGAAACCATACCAGCCGAAGTTGGACGTCTCAAATGTTGATCTCTAAGCTTGAACCTAAGATATATTTTCATCTTTTCTGCCAGGATGTATCTTGCTTACATGATCTTCTAATCGCGGTGGTTTCATAGCTTCATGTGAAAACATCATGTGGTAATTCAGACACAATGGTAACGTCTTATTTGTGGGTGATTGAATAAAACATATTTCAAATACTCGACATCATATTGTCTGAATTTTTCTTTGATTCCGACACAACCTGGCACAAAATGCATAGATTCTATCTATTGCAATATTAATCGTTGCGCATGGGCAGGACCCTCATGACTTTGAATTTTCAGCTTAAGGAGCGGCGGATGGTCCTCAACGCCCCTCCTCCAAAAAAAATTACTTCTCAACCCAGCGCCCCCTTCCAACTTCTCAACGTCCCCCTGTGGGCGGTACCGTCCCGTTGGGAACCTATGATTTAAGCGATGTACAGAAACCTACAAATCTGAAGTGGTCAGACTGGATCAGATCAGATCTGGAGAAAACTAAGAGCAGGCTGCTGTGATGCTTAATAAATTGACGTTTTAGAACAAAAACACAAATGTATGGTATCACATAAGCAAAACAAATAAATAATCAAATTATGCAACTAACAATATGAGATAATTATTGTTCTTCCAGTAATACAGCTACAATTACTGTATTACACACAAAAACCCAGCATTTGAGAAGTTGCCAAAATACGAAGTTAATAGAATACATGTATAATTGTTCACATTGTTTTCTCAGAAATAGCCACTTAAATATGATTCATTTTATGTTTTTCTATGATTTAATTTGAGAGTAAGTATTATGTGACATTGTTACATCTAGTACAAGGCCGACTAGTTAACCCTTTAGCTATTATGAAGTATTATGTAACATTGTTACATCTAGTACAAGACTGACTAGTTAACCCTTTAGCTATTATAAGTCGATACACTGGCTTGTGATACTTTTTTCTTCTTTGTACTGTTTTCTTTTTTAGTCCGGACCGAGTCACGTAGGCAATTTTTCCATGAGATCACTAGGATTGTTGCTGGAACAATGGGGTTCGTGTTTTGTGTTGCACTATTGGTATGTGGCTTATCATTTCCACCGAGAGTGACGGGTAACCATATTGGAAAACCTGGTGCAGTAAAGTCACTACTTCACCTTTAGACACAAAATTCATAACAAATAAGGCTGCAAGCCATTGGGAGAAAAGCTACTGCTATCTAAATCTTCTTCTTCTTGTCTTCTTCGAACACTCCATATCGACCAATTGTTAACCACTCTTTGTGATTTGTATGTGATCTGAGCCTAAGAGCGATTGTGTGTTGTGCCAGCTATACGCCTACAAGCAGTTCAGCACATCCGATTTCTGCTACACTTTTTATTTACTAGGTAGCTTTTAGTCGTTCAGAAAGCAATGACATACTACTGAACGTAGAAGTAGTGTCTATAAAATCAACAACTCGTTTATTGTGGTTGATGGCAACGTACTATAAAGGATATGCCACGATTTTCATTTTCGTTTCAGATTTCCTAGGCTCTTACCTCAGTCGCCTCTTACGACATGCTTTGTAGGTCGCAGTGTTACTATTCTTTGCTCCCTTGCGAGCACTGACAGTGATAATTTCTGAGATAATTCATAGCATAATTCATACTAACTAGTTCAGTATATATTGTTATATAAATGCGTCCAGGTGTAGAAAAAAACCGTTGATCTAGTTCAGTCTTTCTCAACGTTTTTTGTGTCATGCCCCACCTAAGCCTTTCTAAAATTCTTATGCCCCCTATGTAACATATTAAAAATCGAGGCACATTATTTACATGACGTAGTCATCAACCACAGTAAACGAGTCGTTATATTTTCTAGGCACCACGTATACGTTCAGTAGTCTACCATTGCTTTCTGAACAGTGAGGCTTATTTTTACCTTTTGTAAAATTCCCAGGGAAACGAATTTGCTTCCAAACTTGCCCACCGTGTGTTTTGAACCAGGTACGCTTGAGTTTGTGATCGAGCTCACTACCGCATGAGCTACATACGCTCACACATACTTAATTTTTAATATTCAAAACTTTAAATGTTCAATTATGTGTTAAAGTATGTGTTAAAATTAATTTCAGGGAAGTGAAGTAAACGTAAACTAAAATATGCATATTTAAATGTATATGACAGATTTACTCACTGCACAATAACACAATTATTTTTTCCATTTGACAAATTGCCCCCCTTAACAATCAAATTGCCCCCTTGTGGGGCGTGGGCTCCACGTTGGGAAACACTGATCTAGTTGGAGGAAATATGTTGATGACCTATGCTTTAAGGGGAGTTAAGTGAAGAGGAAAAAAAGAAAAATAATAGGTAAAATGTTAGAACTAAAACTCTAACAATAGGTAAAATGTTAGAACTAAAACTCTAACAATAGGTAAAATGTTAGAACTAAAACTCTAACAATAGGTAAAATGTTAGAACTAAAACTCTAACAATAGGTAAAATGTTAGAACTAAAACTCTAACAATAGGTAAAATGTTAGAACTAAAACTCTAACAATAGGTAAAATGTTAGAACTAAAACTCTAACAATAGGTAAAATGTTAGAACTAAAACTCTAACAATAGGTAAAATGTTAGAACTAAAACTCTAACAATAGGTAAAATGTTAGAACTAAAACTCTAACAATAGGTAAAATGTTAGAACTAAAACTCTAACAATAGGTAAAATGTTAGAACTAAAACTCTAACAATAGGTAAAATGTTAGAACTAAAACTCTAACAATAGGTAAAATGTTAGAACTAAAACTCTAACAATAGGTAAAATGTTAGAACTAAAACTCTAACAATAGGTAAAATGTTAGAACTAAAACTCTAACAATAGGTAAAATGTTAGAACTAAAACTCTAACAATAGGTAAAATGTTAGAACTAAAACTCTAACAATAGGTAAAATGTTAGAACTAAAACTCTAACAATAGGTAAAATGTTAGAACTAAAACTCTAACAATAGGTAAAATGTTAGAACTAAAACTCTAACAATAGGTAAAATGTTAGAACTAAAACTCTAACAATAGGTAAAATGTTAGAACTAAAACTCTAACAATAGGTAAAATGTTAGAACTAAAACTCTAACAATAGGTAAAATGTTAGAACTAAACTCTAACAATAGGTAAAATGTTAGAACTAAAACTCTAACAAAACTCTGTAATGACGAAATTAGGAATCTCTGCAATGACATTTCTAGAACCGGATGTAATGTGTGACGACCGTCACTTTACCAATTTGGTGAATTATATAACACAATAAAACGTCATGTGAAACCATACACCACAGAACTGACATTCAGACAGCTATTATAGTAGTAGACGTCGAGAAATTTAGCATGAACATAATTGTACAATTAGAAGAAACAATACCCGGTTTATATGCATTTACAGACACGTATATATATATATATATATGCAGAGGGTAGGGCAGGAGATGGTAGGGATAGTACCTCACGGTGAGAGGCAGTCGCGTCCTTATTAGGGCGGCCTGGAGCCTATTTGGTTCCCCACTCCTGCCCAGCTATCGTATGGCTCCTCGAGTCTGCTTGTGTACAGCAGCGTCACCCCCGGGCAACGGCTTCGACTAGTCGGTGAAACTACGTAGAGTAAAACTCGAAGGAAGTCTCCCCTTTTACAGTACAAAAGGCTGCCGGCAGAAAAGGCGGAAGATTGACAATGTCAACAACGGCTTCGAAGGCGGGAGCTGGAACAGCCTGGTATCGGGCTCAGGGCCGACCAGAGATCATCATGCTTAAGTGGCCAGAACCAATCAGAAAGCAATGGCAAACTACTGATTGTATGTTGCCAAGAACTTGATGCAGAACATGAAATTAACTAAAACTCAAAGATCTGATGGCGTGTCCCCCAGGCTAGTCAGACCAATTCTGCGAATTGGGGAAGAGAAAGATGGCAGATCAAGAATTCTGCGAATTGGGGAAGAGAAAGATGGCAGATCAAGTACAAGTAAATGTGATGACGGCCAAAAGCCCGACTGTTTTACTGCGGAAAGACCTGCCATTGGACTACGGAAGAAATTGAGAATAGAAACATGGAATGTAAGGAGTCTTTACCATGGTAAACTCCACATGATTTGCAATGAGATGGAGAGAACGAAAACACTTATACTTGGAATAACCGAGCATAGATGGGCTGGCCAGGGCCACTTTAAAACCTCAACAGGTGACACAGTAATATACTCAGGAAGACAAAAAGTGGACAGAGGGAGTCGGTTTCATTTTGACAAAGAAAATATTCACAACACTGCTTGGTTACAATCCTATCAACGACCGACTCATCATGATGAGATTACAGACAAAAAACAGATAGATCACAATAATACAAGCATACGCCCCAACAACCACAGCTCCTGATGACGAGATCGACGAATTATATACAAATTTACAAGGTGCAATAGATAAAGTTGGCAAAAAAGACATCCTGATTGTAATGGGCGATTTCAACGCCAAGGTTGGCAAGGAAACAGCTGAAGAAGATGAAAAGATAAAAGGTCCTTTCAGTATAGGACAACAAAACAAAAGAGGCACAAAACTAATTGAATTCTGCCTAGAAAATAATCTCTCCATTACGAACACCCTAAGCAGGCAACATCCAAGAAGACTATATACCTGGACCTCACCAGATGGCAACAACAGAAACCAAATAGATTACATCTTGGTCCAAAGAAGATGGATAACAGGTATTCTATCAGTAAAGACACTACCCGGAGCAGACTGTGACTCCGACCATGAACTGCTGGTGGCAGAGTTTAAATTAAGACTGAAGACAACAAAGAAAGCAGCTGGCCCTATACGTTTTGATACAAATGCCATTCCACTAGAATACAACATAGAAATATAAAACAAATTTGACATACTTATGGCGGCTCAAGAGGACATGACACCTGACGAACTGGCAACACAGGCAAGAGATATATTACTCTCCACCGCACAAAACATTATACCCAGGAAAGTATACAAGAAACAGGTCTACATAACTGAAAAGACACTGAAGCTAATTGAAGAAAGAAGAAAGCTAAAACAAACGGGGTTAAAACGAAACAGCACTGAATATAAAACTGCTCAAGAGAAGTCAAGAAAGAAATCCGAAATGACAAGAAACAACACATAGTCACCTCATGCAATAAAATTGATACCAAAAAGACATATGTCTTAGGTTGAAAGGGGTGTGCCTCGGCCACATAGAGGCCTAACCCACCACCTAACAAACAAACAAACAAAGAAGAGCGGAGATGAAATAAGCACAAGCTGAAATCTGATGTGGGAATTTGCTAGTTATTGCAGTATTCTTCCTCTATTGTCGTCACACTGTTGCCTGGCTCTTACCCATTGTTGTGGTTGTCTGTTTTTGTTTTGCTCTAGTAGCTTGAATGATAGTTATTTATCTACTTTGAGAGGATTCTGCTATGCTATCTGTCCATCTTTTTCGTGGTCTTCCTCACGCCTTCTTTCATTATGTTCTTGTTGTAGAAGACTTTGTATACAGTGGAGTTTGATTGCATTCTTATTCATTGGCCGAATCACTTCATTTTTTTGTTTCTCAGTGTAATTCAAGGAAGTTTCTGTCCCATCTTTCTTTCTTATGATGATCTTAGTGATTTTGTCTTCTGTGGTGTTGTTGGTAATATTTTGTAGGCACCGCATTTCACATGTAGTTATCTTTTGCGACTGTGCTTTGCTCATTGTACCTGTTTCGCTCTGGCAACACAAAGCAGGCATGGAAATGGTGTTGATCATCTGTTGTTTAACTGTCAGTGAGATGTTTGGGTCTGGTAACACAGAGCAGGCATGGAAATGCTGTTGATCATCTGTTTAGCTGTCAGTGAGATGTTTGGGTCTGGTAACACAGAGCAGGCATGGAAATGCTGTTGATCATCTGTTGTTTAGCTGTCTTGGAGATATTTGGGTCTGGTAACACAGAGCGGGCATGAAAATGATGTTGATCATCTGTTGTTAAGCTGTAATTGAGATGTGTGAGTGCCCTTATCGCAGTTTAATCACTGTAAACCACGTCACAATATACGTCCACTCCTTGGCTCACAAAACAAAGAGTTGGCTTATAAGTGGTTATTTACGCTTATATGCGGAAAACAAAATAACGTGCATTTCCGTGCATAGATGTTTCTGATTACCAAGAATGACATAGAGGACACTATTAAAGAAGCCTATTAAGGAGTTACACCGCAAATTTCACGTCCAGCAACACAAATCGTAGCTACGCCGCTGTTAAACATATAAGAAGATATGACAATTCTGAAACATATATTAAAAATAAATGTGGAGGCAAAGAAAACAAACTAACAAGAGAGGGACAACGATAATTGGAAGGGAAACGTTAAGAAACGAACAAAGATTAATTCGGTACCAAATGTACCATCATAGAAGGATACAGAGAATAGTATAGATCCGTTACCCCCAACATTCTATTATGCTATGATGTCACTTAATCTAATCTGAAGGTAAGTGTGACGTAGTTCATAGATTAAAGTCTCGATATTATATATATATAAAAATAATATTGTGTAGTCTGTAGCTTAAGTGGTAGTGAGTTCGTTCACAACCCAAGCGTACCTGGTTCAAACTCCGCGGCAGGCAATTTGGAAGCAAATTTGTTAGCGTGGATTTTTACGAACGGTAAAAATAGAGCACACAGTTTCAAAAGCAATGGTAAACTACTGAACGTATAAGCGATACCTAGAAATCGACGACTCTTTTACTGTGATTGATGGTAAAGGATATGTCACGATTTACATTTCAATATTCTGTAAGAGAAATGTATGTGTATTGTGTCAAATGAAAATCGTGGCATATTCTTTACAGGAATTTCGCCATGCAACCGCAGTAAACGAGTCGTCGATTTTCTAGGCACCACTTATAAGTTCAGTAGTTTGCCATTGCTTTCTGAACGGTATGGTCTACTTTTATTGTTCGTGAAAATACACAATGAACAAATTTGCTTCCAAAGTGCGCGCGTGGAGTTTGAACCAGGTGTGATCGAGCTCACTACTGCTTAAGCAATAGATGTCCATATGTGTATGGTGTATGAAACAAAAAACATAAATTTGTTCTCATTTATATTATTCTTACCATCCTTACAGAAACATGCCCTCGTCAGCGACTATATTCTCTCGACTGCTGCTCGGTTTCTCACCAGGCAGAAAATACATCTCATCCGAGGCAAGAACGGACACCTTGTTGCAGATCTAACAATAGACTTCTCTCTCGTCATTTGGACAAAAATGACAGGATTCTAAAACATAAACTCGGATTCCTACAGCTCTAGTATATACATTTACTTAGTGTGAGACTTGGAAACTAAACTTTGAGAACCTTTCATGTCATAATCGTGGGATCATGTTCGTTTACAACCATAGATACACAATCGGGATAATCTGTTTGTTGATTTCAGGAGATTAACTGTTGCTGAGATTAAGATAATCTGTTTGTTGATTTCAGGAGATTAACTGTGACAGAGATTAGGATAATCTTTTTGTTGAATTCAGGAGATTAACGTGGGATTATCAGTTATTTACAACATAACTTCAGGAAAGAAGGCAAGAGGAAGACCACGAAAAAGATGACTAGATGGCATTGCAGAGTCCTACAAAAACAAAAAAACAAAAATAACTATCACCCAAGCCACTAGAGCAGGGCAAGACAAAAATAGAAAAACCACAACACTGTGCAATACATAACCAAGTAACAGTGTGACGATGAAAGGGGAACTGTGAGATAGACCGGGGACATTCTGTTTGTTGATGTCAAGACATAAATTTTGAGATAGATTGAGACATCCTAATTGATATTTATTGACTAAAAGTTGACTATTACAGAAGGAGAAAGATGAATATCACTGCCGCTTACGATCAGGTAACAGGAGCTATCCGTGTGAAAAACATTAGTTCCAGCAGGATGGACAACGGTTTGGTTATCTTTCTGGAGAAGTATTTCTCGCTTGTGTTGCTCGTTTTTGGCACCTTGGGAAATCTTCTCTGTCTGGCCGTGTTGTCAAGGAAGACATTCAGGTAAGAGACTATAGAACAAAATACTTATTTTTCAAGTGGCTCATTATATGGGTTTACAAAGATATCAGCTTGTGTTACGGAACTAGTGCCCATTTGATCGAAGCCGAAGGTTGGAAGCCTTCATTAAGCCACATGGCTATCCTTGTACACAACTAGGAGCGCCATCGATCGAAGGATTGATGGGGCTTGATAGTTTTATAAACGTTTTCACGTTCCGTTGTACGGGGTCCACCTGGTATGGCACATCTGGGACGGGCCCCATTTAAAAAAATTAAAAAAAAAAAAAAAATACTTAGCTGTCACTTTTTTTTACATAGCCCACTGTAACAGAAGTCCGTTTAGCCTATTCGGGAAATCGGAAATTTCCGTTACAGTGGTCTGATTTTGAAACATGTTTGATAGAAAATTGTAAACTTTATTCTAATATTACCCGATTATATGAGTCCATTGTTATTTATTTTATAAAATTTTTTAATAATACTGATATTTCTTTGTTTTAAATTTAATTTGTGTCATTTTGTAACCTTGTTTTTGCGTGTGTTTTTTTTAATTCGTTCTATCAGTACTGGAATGAAAGTGTAATAAATTTTATTGAGTGGCTTCCCCTTACTAGTTTAATGAAGTTATCTATGGTCATAAATTTCATTGAGTGGCTCCCCTTATTAGTTTCCTGAAGTTACCTGTGATCCTATCTTTTATTAAGTGGCGTCCCCTGACTAGTTTCCTGAAGTTATCCGTGATCATATCTTTTATTGAGTGGCTTCCCCTTACTAGTTTCATGAAGTTATCTGTGGTCATAAATTTCATTGAGTGGCTTCCCATTATTAGTTTCCTGAAGTTATCTGTGATCCTATCTTTTATTGAGTGACTTCCCCTTACTAGTTTCAGACAATGTCTAGAATCATGCTTTTCATTGGGTGGCTTCCCATTGCTATTCACGTAGGAGTAACCTCTGGCCATTGTCTCAATGTCTGACATTAGTTCCAATAGTAGTGTCGGCTTAAGACATACGATTTGAGACCTGCAGCTCAAGAACAACTGCCAGTTAAGTGACCTCGGGAGAAAACAAGACTGTAATGACCTATTCTGGATTGACAATCCTTGCCACAGTTGCTGCAGGTGAAACTGGAGACTGGAGCTGATACATAGGATGTTCACTCTGCGATCTCGTTTGCCTCCATATGTGATGGTGTTTTTCTTCTTCTCTTTTTGAGCCATCCTCTATTGCCGCTCGCCATGCATGTCTCTGGCCAACCGCTCCCAATTTTCTTTGTCTATGTTGCATGATGTTTGATCACACTTGCAGGTGTCAGTGAAGCGTAATAATGAGTGCCCATGCTGTATGAGTGCCAGTTGACCATATATAATGTCTTTTAGGATTCTACAATCGATTATACGGCACAAGTGCTCCAGCCATCTCAGACGTCGCTGACTTAACAAGATGTACATGTTTGGAATGCCAGCTTATACGCGTTTTAATACCATGAAATATATTGAGGAAAGTGATGTCAGGTGCGCATTCGTTTTAAACCAACGATGCGTGATGTGGTTAGCATCACGTCGACAACCTCTACTTCCTGTTGTTTATCTGGTACTAAAATGAGGATCAGTCGTAATGATTACTATATTAATTATAATTTTTTCTATAAATATTTATTTTTATTTTTGTCAATGAACAACAATGACCAAATACTTATTTAAGTAACGAATACTTGCTGGGAAAGTAACGAAAATTTACTAACACTTAAAAGTAAATAAAGTAACATTTTATGACAAACGGCTTGGAGATCTCAAGAAATTGAGCCGAACCACTGTTTTCTTCGTATATACTGAAATCAACGTCTGAGAGTGAATGAAGAAAGAAAGAAAAGTAACTGAAATGCGCATCACTAATATCTTTAACTGCGCAGCATTCTCATGGATCAACAAACCAATCAATTGAACGTCTATAATTAGAACCAAACGCGGTGTGAACCAATCATATTTGTTTACTTTCGTCATGTTACTGTCATGTGATACGAAGAGTTAATTACGGCCGCTGTTGATTGTTTTTGTTCAATTTCTTATTCATTTCTAAAGTTTTCTTGATAATATGTGAAGTTTGTTCATGTTGTTTTTAAGGACAGTCTGTTTACTGTTGATGAGCTTCCGACATGAAAAACAACCACAATTCTGAACTTGTTTGATTGATTGGATTATTTTTGTACTTTGCTGAATAACCTTATGTACTCCAATCTCTTTCTTATATATGATTTTAGAGACAGTTTAAGAGCTACGCAGCACCGACGAGTGTCCCCGGTGCAGATTTTTAAATGGTTAAAATTCAGTAGGAATCTTACTAGAATTTTTGTTTATGAATTCTGCCTGGGCAGCTGCTTTGCAGCCTACTTTTATCTAATGTCTACTGTCAATAGTTCTTTTACTTGCTAAACTTAAACATACGATCTACGTTTACTGTTCGTATCTGATATGATTGATAATGAAATTAAAAGAAGAACAAACATGGCTTTACAAAAAATTTTAAACAACTAAAAACAGTATGGAACGGAACTGATAAGAAAATAAAGATCAGAATACTAAGAGAGTGCATATCCCAAGTGGCAACGTATGGGTGTGAATCATGGACATTTAACAAGGCAGTGCAAAAACACATATGTGCTTTTGAATATAAGTGTTACAGAAGAGTCCTTCTTATATCTTGGACAGAGAAGAGAACAAATAGATCTATCCAGAAAGAACTCAAAATCAAAGAAAACTGGCAGATGCTACAAATAAGAAAGATAAAACTGGGATATTTTGAACATATAAAAAGACATGAAGGGCTGGAGAAGACCATAAAAAAGAGGAAATAAAAAGAGGAAGACCACGGAAAAAAGGGTTTCAGTATATAATTAATGGTTTGAACATGACGGCTGCAGAAGCAGGACATCTGACCTATGAGAGAGAGAAATTTCAGAAGACTGTTGGGGTGGCTAAGTTCTGCCCAGAACAAGTCATTTGATGATGATCCGATATGACTATGAATTCGATCTCATCTACACTGAGATCATGAATTTCTGTGAGGAACGAGTCGAGTACCTTCAAAACGAGATTTTGTTTGATGAATTCAGTTTGTTCCAACTAACTAGGTCTAGACTATATGTTGTTGATGTGCTCCCGTCTGACCATGGAGAACATTGTCATATCTTATATAAAACCAGCATTTTACACATTCTGTTCAAAACTATGCTGTATATTATGCTATATATTATGTGTGCACGTAAAAGAACCATTGTCATTTACAAATCGAGAAGAACAGGCTGGAAAGCTGCTGTCCGGACAAACTTCATTAGAAAAATAAGATTTTTTAAAAAGAATTCCTACAAAAATATCTTCACCATCTTCAAAATGATATAGAAGACACTCGCCGGTGCTAGGAAGTTCGTGCATTTCCGCTTAAATCTTCCTGTGTAAAAAAAAAGAGAGATCGGAGCACACAGAGGTGCAATGATGATGGTCATCTCAATCAATCAATCAATCAATATTATTTTCTATTGGTCCCAACAAATAGGAAAAACTAGCTGATGACTGAGTTATGTGGAACACAACATTATACAAAGGTACAGAATATTTTTAAAAGAGACTTAGGTATGAGCAGAAAGGCAAGAGAGACAAGTGCAGAATATTTTGAAACGAGACAGAGGGATAAGCTGAAGGCAAGAGACACAAACGAAACTTAGAAGTTGTCACAATAAAACACTTGCCAATTGACCGTCTGTAAAACACTTGCTAATTGACCGTCTGTAAAACACTTGCTAATTGACCGTCTGTAAAACACTTGCTAATTAACCGTCTGTAAAACACTTGCTAATTGACTGCCTGTAAAACACTTGCTAATTGACCGTCTGTAAAACACTTGCTAATTAACCGTCTGTAAAACACTTACTAATTGACCGTCTGTAAAACACTTGCTAATTGACTGCCTGTAAAACACTTGCTAATTGACCGTCTGTAAAACACTTGCTAATTGACCGTCTGTAAAACACTTGCTAATTGACCGTCTGTAAAAAACTTGCTAATTGACCGTCTGTAAAACACTTGCTAATTGACTGCCTGTAAAACACTTGCTAATTGACCGTCTGTAAAACACTTGCTAATTGACTGCCTGTAAAACACTTGCTAATTGACCGTCTGTAAAACACTTGCTAATTGACCGTCTGTAAAAAACTTACTAATTAACCGTCTGTAAAACACTTGCTAATTGGCCGTCTGTAAAACACTTGCTAATTGACTGCCTGTAAAACACTTGCTAATTGACTGCCTGTAAAACACTTGCTAATTGACTGCCTGTAAAACACTTGCTAATTGACCGTCTGTAAAACACTTGCTAATTGACTGCCTGTAAAACACTTGCTAATTAACCGTCTGTAAAACACTTGCTAATTGACTGCCTGTAAAACACTTGCTAATTGACCGTCTGTAAAACACTTGCTAATTGACTGACTGTAAAAAACTTACTAATTAACCGTCTGTAAAACACTTGCTAATTGACCGTCTGTAAAACACTTGCTAATTGACTGCCTGTAAAACACTTGCTAATTGACCGTCTGTAAAACACTTGCTAATTGACCGTCTGTAAAACACTTGCTAATTGACCGTCTGTAAAACACTTGCTAATTGACCGTCTGTAAAACACTTGCTAATTGACCGTCTGTAAAACACTTGCTAATTAACCGTCTGTAAAAACGAAAAAAGGACTATACATCTTGTATACTTCTTCTACTTCAAACGTTCCATATCGACCACATGTTAAACCAATCTTTGTGATCTGTATGTGATGTGAGCCTAAGAGCGATTGTACGTTGTGCCATTTATTCAACTGCAATTAGGCAGCACATGCGATTTCTGTGATGCTTTTTATTTATTAGGGTAGCTTCCTTAGACCCCTACCTCAGTCGCTTCTTACGACACGCCTTGTAGGTCGCAGTGTTACTATTGTTTGCTACCATTGTTGGCTCAGACAACACAAGGGAGATCTTGTTCATAATCTTGTACATTATTTTGTACACACTATTCTGTATTATGGTATACATTTCGCTGTACATTATGTGTACATTATCATGTACACAATGTTGTACATTCTTTATTTTGTGGTTGAAGGAATTTGGAATAAATCGTTACAGGAGTAGGGCTGGGCACAACTCGGGACGAATATGGAACGCTTAAACAACGATACACAGAAGTAGTGAGCATGCACAATCTTTGACATCTGCAGGATTGATTGATTGATTGATAGGACCATCATTATTGCTCTACGGTGAGTAACCATGTGTGCTTTGATCTCTTTCTTACACAGGAAGATATCGACGGCAGTGCAGAACTCCGTAGCACTGGCGAGGGTCCCCGGAGTAATTTAGAAGATGTAAATATTTTGAAGGAAATTTATTTTTAAATCTTTCTAATAAATTATGTCCGGGCAGCGGCTTTCCAGCCTGCTCTTCTCGTTTTTTTGAACTGCCAATGTTGTTTACTTTTACGTGGTTAACTTAAACAGGGACCTACGTTTTATCGTCCGTCTCCGATAGGATTATGAATTCGATCTTCCCTACACTGAGATTATAGATCTCTGGAAAAATATCCCCTTGGCTCCACGAGAGAGCGAACTGAGTATCTTTGCAACGAGTGGTGACATCTGCAGGAATACATTGAGCACCTATAGGTGTGACTAGAATGTTATCACATCGATTCAATAATCAATAACTAATAACATTAGTGTCACTCAATTTCTATGTGAGGTTGACTAGACCATGTATAGCAGAATGATACACAAATATGCCTGGAGACAGTTTGTTGTTGACTAGTAACGGCGTTAGCTGTGTTTATTTAGTGTTAATGAACGCACGTCGTGTCCAGTTTTTTCCCCATTGTTGATTACTTGTAAAATAATATGGGTACGTTTTACTTCTATAACTATGCAATTCTGTCCGTGGAACAACAGAAACAAGATTGCCAGATTGCCACAAGTCAGGCAATCGCTTATTTTATGTGGACCAATTTATTGCTATTGTTTATTTGCGATTTGAGGCAGTTTCTTTTGTCGAAGTGGAACACGCGACATAAAAGAAGATATAGAAAAAGTGTATGTATTTGATTTGTCAATGGCGTCTCTATGTTATGGTGACTTTGTTGTATGTAATGTTTATGGAACAAATATGGAGATTATATTGCTTTCTTTTCTCCAATCCTGTTTTGCCTCACAGCATCAGGATAAGAAGAGATTCATAGAACAAACTTTTGTGTGCGCTTCATAAACAGTGTCTTTCGTCACCTCTGTTATCTCTGAGGTCCATCTTTTGATTGGCCGTCTTTTTGCTTTGTATCTATTTTATCGGAGCAACATTGCTCTTTGAGGCGCACTGTCTGTTGGTAGTCTGCTTATTGGTAGAACCATTTAATTTCTTGTTTCTTGATGAAGTTCAGTACTCACTTTTCTCCTGATATCTTCATTTCTAAACCGGTCTCTTCTTGTTACTTCCAGCATTCTGTGAGTATCAAGATAGAGATTCTGAAGACAAATAATTTACTTCATCGCACCGGGTTTTACCACATATGGCTCGGCCCCTCTCCGCAGAAACTGCACGCCACCTTCCAAGAGTATTGCACAATGTACAAACTCCGTAGCTCAGGCAAAACTATTAGGGATCTCTGTAAAAACTGAACAGTACGGAACAAAACAACGCGTTACGGATTCGAACCCATGTCTTTCAGAACGCAAGGCCACGACTTTGAACAGTACGGGTTGCTGTGACAAACTTCAATAGCTCCAGCATAATAAATAAAGTTTAGTATCTATTGTCTTTCCCCTGGTGGATGATGGACATAGCAAGCAATTTCTCAATACCGCTTTATCCTGGGCAAGCCGTTTATTCTGTTCTGTGAAATTGAGTCCAATATTTCTCACCTTCCTCAGATACCGCTTTATCCTGGGCAAGCCATTTATTCTGTTCTGTGAAATTGAGTCCAATATTTCTCACCTTCCTCAGATACCGCTTTATCCTGGGCAAGCCGTTTATTCTGTTCTGTGAAATTGAGTCCAATATTTCTCACCTTCCTCAGATACCGCTTTATCCTGGGCAAGCCGTTTATTCTGTTCTGTGAAATTGAGTCCAATATTTCTCATCTCCCTCAGATACCGCTTTATCCTGGGCAAGCCATTTATTCTGTTCTGTGTAATTGAGTCCAATATTTCTCATCTCCCTCAGATACCGCTTTATCCTGGGCAAGCCGTTTATTCTGTTCTGTGAAATTGAGTCCAATATTTCTCATCTCCCTCAGATACCGCTTTATCCTGGGCAAGCCATTTATTCTGTTCTGTGTAATTGAGTCCAATATTTCTCATCTCCCTCAGATACCGCTTTATCCTGGGCAAGCCGTTTATTCTCATCTCCCTCAGATACCGCTTTATCCTGGGCAAGCCGTTTATTCTCATCTCCCTCAGATACCGCTCTATCCTGGGAAAGCCATTTATTCTGTGTCCCTGAGTAACGTTTGTTTCTGTGTTTCCGGTAGGGCGACATTTCTTTCTGGAACTATTTGTATGAGGAACAGACAGATGATAAAAGTATTTTTCTACAACACTTTGAGACCAAACTTGGTCTCTTACAGCAACACATCACAGAAAGCTCACAACGTGTGAAATGAAATGCTTGTGGTCACCAGGAAAGATAGTCTACGAAATGAGGACATCAGAAGCAGAGTGGGCATAACTTCATGCACTGAATACATCGAAAGACAACAAATGCAGTGGTTGAGATATTTAATGAGAATGAAATACAACCAACCACCAATAACAGAATACAATAAAAGAGATCGGGTACTAGAGCTAAGGGAAGACCAAGAAAAATATGGATAGACAATATCAAGACCACACTACATAAACACGGATATAAAACAAGGGCGACTCATGTGACCCTAGAACGCAAATTAAAGCTCCCATCCCTACGCTTAACGACAAGAGTGGACAGCCAACTATATCTTCCACCTGGGAATAGATAATAGACAATAGACTATTTGCACCTCACATCAATGCCTGCTTTCTAGCTCTTTGACTATTTATTCTCAGAATATGTCCACCATATCTTCTCCTTCTTATAACAGTTGTTACTAGTGGCTGACCAGACATTTATCTGATTTCATTGCATTTTATGTTTATTATTTTTGGTCGACATCTATTTTTAAATTCATTCAGCTTATTTTCTACATCTTTAGTTATTTTCCAATTCTCGATGGAGTATCTTGAAACTGATATAACATTAGAATCGAAACTTGATATAACATTGGAATCGAAACTTGATATAACATTAGAATCGAAACTTGATATAGTGTATTATATAGTCAAGTATTAGGTAGTCGTTTAGTAAAAGTAAATCTAAAACAACAAGAAACTACATCTCTCTCTGATAACCGTCATCTACAAATCTTCCATGTGAGCCGGTTAAATGAGAGTCTACTGTAATTGCTTCCAACGTGCGTTCATTAAGACTAAATCAACAGAACTGTTTGCATATTAACACATTCGCTACCAGGTGTCGCTCAGAGCGCGCGTCATAAAACGAACCATTTGGGATTTTTTTATGGCTGTGTAGACTTTATGTGCAAAATTTATCGTTAACAACATCTGTTGGGAAAATAGGAAAAATACATACACCTGCACAGGGATGAAAATAGACAATTTCGCAGTGAAAACGGTTAGACATATTTAGGGTGATAACGATTACACCAGCCGTAACATATTTTATATCTGATAGTTAACATATATACATATATATTATATATATATAAAAGAATGGGCGTCTGTAGCTTAAGCTGTAGTGAGTTTGATCACAACACAAGACTACCTCGTTCAAACACTGCGGTGAGCAATGTGGAAGCAAATTTGTTCCCGTGGATTTTTACAAACAGTAAAAATAAACCTCACTGTTCAGAAAGTAATGAGAAACTACTGAGTGTATAAGTGGTGCCTAGCAAATCAACGACTCGTTTACTGTGGTTGATGGTGACGTACTATGAAGAATGTTGACACCATTTTCATTTGTCAGTTAACATATTGTACGGATTAGAGTAATGCAGTGATAGCTATCGTTGTTATATTTTGGGGGGTATCTTACTGAAGGTTGTGGAGGCGCTGCAGCTATGGGACGATTGCAATACTACAACTAATAATAATGATATCGATATAAATATGAATATAATTAAGATGCCGATGTTTTCTCCAGTGATAAAAAAACAAAGGTTGGAGCTAGAGGGTAGTAGAATGGTTACAGATTAAAACATGACTGCGAAAGTGGGATCCTATTCAGGAGAGTGCTATCTTATTTTCTCGATTAGTCGTGCAAATTCAATTTCAATATTTTGAATCTCTCAGTTCATAAGTGAAGAAAAAAATCGTAAATAGCAACCAATCGTAAACATTAGTTGTCATGGATTTTAAATGATCGGGCGGCTCAGGAAAAAAAAAACATTTTTGTATTCACAAACTAAAACACATTACGGCTGTAATTTACAGATAACAAGTAAGATAACAAACGAGACAAGAAAATAGTTCACACATTTGTATTATCTTTTGAATTAAAATAGCGAGTCTTCTACTTCAATGAAAACTTTATTAACTGCATATTTCTTTTCGTTGCATTATAGATACTACAATTCTTGCCTTGATGAAGTTTTGTTTTAGAAGTTTGAATGAACTTTTGACATTTATTATGATTTGTGATGACACGCTACTGGATGATGTTGTTGGTTGTGAAATATTAAACATGATGAAAAATGTGTCTTAGTTATCTCGGATGTGGCTTCAGTTAGCGTGATCTCATATTCCCCAGGTCCCTGTATCGATCTTCCGTTACTTTGTAGGTGGCGCTGGTTATAACATGAACTGTTTCCGGGTAGAAATATAAATTAATGTCATGAGAAGTGGCAGTTTAGAATATATTGTGGTAACCGGTGAAATCGAGGAGAGACAAGACAGAGAAAGACCAAGAGATAAAATTGTGGATAGCACGACGTCATGGCACGTTAGAGCGTCAACATCTGAGATGATAGCAAACACCAGGGACAGAGATTTGTGGAGATTCAGGATCGCCTACGCCAGCAGGCACGGCACCTTATGGTGTGATGATGATGACATAAATTAATACAACAATCATTCAATCGATTGCCATGCCTGCTGATGTAGGCGATCATGTCTCTCCCCAACTCTCTCTCTCTCTCTCTCTCTCTCTCTCCATGATGCAAGTAATCAGTTCTGACGTTGACCTTTTGCTAAACCACGATGTCAGACCATCCAACATCGTCTCCCTCTGTCATCACCGATCTCTCCTTCTCTGAATTGTACCCGTTGTCACCAAATGTTCTAAGCCTTCTCTTCGCATTATATGACAGAAGAAACCTAATTGTCTGATTCGTATTCTATTGATAAAGTTTCTTTATGTGCACACCTGATTTAAAACCTCATCGTTTGTTTTCTTCGTTGTACATGGAATTGTCAGCTTTCGTCTGTAATACAACAATTTGAATAGATGAAAACATTTTATTTGCTTACAATATTTTTTAAAATTTTATTCCTTTGATAAATTTGTAGGATTAAGTGGGACATTGTTACAATTTTCCTCGTGTAATTCGCGAGGAAGCGAAGAATAGAATCAATGTATCCTCTCAAAACATGTCGTAAAAGGTGCATAAGAGTAGTACAGTATCCGACACTGTAAAAAAAAGAGCAAACAGGTACAGAAACATGGAAAACAAAAACTGCTCATGAAGGATGCCATAATAGTAGGGAACGGACATGCGTATAGTTAGGTTTGAGGTGAAATAAAAGGAAAAGCACAAGATCGAATTTAGGGGATATAGTTTGCCTATTCATATTCATATATATTCACAATGGTAACCTCTGGATGGGAAGCATGGACATTTAATAAGGCACTGGAAAAGCATATATGTGCTTTTTAATAGTGTTACTGAAGAGTCCTTCAAATATCATAGACAGAGATGAGAACAGATATATCCAGAAAGAATTGGCGAAACAAGTAAAAACAAAGTAGTTTAGTTTTACAAAGTACAAAACAATATTCAGCGACGTATCGATCAAAAGGCCTTTATCAAGCAAAGGTAACGCCGGTGTATATTGTTATTGTTTTTGTACTTTTTAAAACTACAATACTTTACTTTTATGTGTTTCGCCATTGCTACATAGTTTTACTGCAGTCTTCTTTATATCCAGAAAGAACTCAAAATCAAAGAAAACTGGCTTTTGATACAGATAAGAATGAGGAAATTGAAATATTTTGGACATTATTTTGAAAAAGATGCAAATAACTGGAGACAACCATTATGTAAGAAGGCATCACGGTAAAGAGAAGACCACGAAGAAGAAGAAGATGATGATAATTGTCTCACTAGTTGGTATTAGATATAATATTAATAATTCCTCTCATATCGTTATACGTTACACAGGGTCTGCAAGTAATTTGGACAACTCGCTCAATCTCCTCCATGGAACTGAGACCGATATTTCTTACCCATAATATCTTGGTATTACATATACTGATTATTTTATCTAACTAACACATCTGATTTTCCTTCTTTTCTAACAGACGATCTTCAGCTGGTATCTACCTGAGATTTCTCACTCTGTCCGACTTGGCCGCCATCTATACCGGAGTCTTGTATTTTACTGCTAGGTCTCTATTCGATACCAACTTCCGGAAAACTAACGAGCTCTCCTGCAAGTAAGTCATAAAAAAGTCAGTACAAATTTCACACTAAGATGATACATTCAAAATGGCGATAGATATACAGCATTTTTGTAATGTTTGTGTTGTCTATATTGTTGATTTATTACATTGAAATACTGTTTATGAAGTGCACACAAGAGCCCGTTCTATAAATTTCTTCTTATCTGATAGTCTAACGCACAACAGGATTAGTGAAAAGAATGGAAGGAAGAAAATTGCCCGCTTTTTCTCCTAGATCTCACAAATTATTGTTCTGTACACTTTTCTTCTCAAATCTCACAAATGATTGTTCTGTACACTTTTCTCAAATCTCACAAATGATTGTTCTGTACACTTTTCTAAAATCTCACAAATGATTGTTCTGTACACTTTTCTAAAATCTCACAAATTATTGTTCTGTACACTTTTCTTCTAAAATCTCACAAATTATTGTTCTGTACACTTTTCTAAAATCTCACAAATTATTGTTCTGTACACTTTTCTTCTCAAATCTCACAAGTTATTGTTCTATATACTTTTCTTCTCAAATCTCACAAATTATTGTTCTGTACACTTTTCTCTTATATCTCACAAATTATTGTTTTGTACACTTTTCTTCTCAGATCTCAAAAATGATTGGTTCTGTACACTTTTTTCCCTTCAGATTTCACAGATGGTTATCATTCACAGCTTGTGACCTCAGTTCATGGGCTTTAGTTTTGATGTCGAGTGCACGTTTGATCTCTATCGCATGGCCAATGAAACGAATGATCACGCGTCTACGAGTCTATATAAGCATTGTGATCACTATCATCCTGATGCTCGCAGCCAATCTGCCGATTTTTATCATATACGGTAACGTGACAGATCCAATTACCAACAGGACAAGGTTATGTGTGTTTACAGACACTTCATATGAAAAATTCTACAACCACGTCTTCAGTTGGCTTGTTCTTTTCAAATTTAGCTTCTTACCTGGTGTTCTGTTGATTGTTCTCAACACAGCTCTCGTTCTGAGTGTGTCCCGAAGCGGGAAGGCAGTTGGTAACGAGAAGTCATCATCTGATGGAAGTTCTGTGCTGACAGTTAGCAAAATCAAACTGAGGCTCTCAAAGTGGAAAGAAAAGATGGTGGGATATCACTCTCAGGAGTGCACTCACGATGTGGTTAGTGTAAAGAGCGACACGACTACACTTTCTGAAATCAGTGAAGCTAGTAGCTTCGGTGACAATGGTCGAAGCCCTGTAAACAAGGCAAATGTGACAAGAGGAGGGGTCTGGAGCGATTGTATATGTCATTTAAAGTTCAGGGGTAAATCCCAATTGCAGCAGGACTGCCCAAACAGTGAAGATGGACTTGAAGACTTTCCATGTGATCTCGTGATGATGGATGCGAGAGAGGCAAACGTCTCCAAGGAAGGTGATGTAGCAAGAAAAGTTGACATTGGTAAAGAGCACCAAAGAGACAGTGTCCCAGGAAGACAAACAGGTATAGAAACAGAAAAGCAACAAGATATAGACACAGAGCGACATGACAACAATGGCAAAGAGTTCCAAACAAATATTGATAGAGACATAATTTCTCACACAACAAATTTCTCAACTCCACTTTGTTGTTCATGCAAAGCCAGCAGCGATGATAGTAACCACGATAGCCATCACAGCAACAGCGCAGAACACTCTGTTGTCATTACTGCTGTGAACACGTCACTAACGTGCTGTCAACTACAGGCACTGTCTTGTAACTGTGTCTGTCACAACAACATGCACCAACAACAGGAACAGACAGCAACCGCAAACAAAGATGCACGCGACACTACGTCTCCCGAACATAAATCCTCGCTGACATCGGGTGATTGCCCAAATATGTGCTTAAAATTAGATAAAAACACATCTGTTAACAATGAAAATAATATTGCATACAATACTCCACAAGTATGCATCGCATCATCTGAAACCCAACAAAAACTTGATCCTGGTCACGGCAGCAATTATTCTACAAGCTTCGACGTGAACAACGATGATACGGTGAACAAGACATGTAATGATCAGGATGTTAAAGGCAGAACATTTAGTGCCAAACACTCTGATGAAAAATCTGATATTAATACACATGAAAGTGACGTCGATAGAATGAAATATTCAGACGACAAAGCACCGCAGCCTGATACTGCAGCACACACGAGAGATAACAAAAGTAGCAATAGCTTTTCACTGAATAGTTCCGATTTCAGTCACGAACAAGGAGTCGATCATCACAAACATCATAGGGTACTTAATTCTACAACATCATTGTCGGAAGTACCACCACCTATAATGTTGATGGACACTGCAGACACTGAAGAAAAGTCTGCCGTTCCCATGACATGCCAAGACCTAGAGCATGATAGAGCCAGCAGAGAATGCAGCTGTAAACAAAATTCTGACCTGAAACGGCGGAGCATGTACAAAGGACGCAAGTCCATTACCGGTCAGTCGGCTAGCAAATTTAACAAGAATCGGAGTCTTACCCGGACAATGCTGGTACTCAACACAGTCTTCCTGCTTTGCACCACGCCCATCACAATCTACTTGACGGGAAAGGTAAGAGCATTTAACAGATAAAGTAGTTAGAGTAACAAGTTAAGATTAGTCGGAATGGTGTGATGCAATGTTATCCAGCGTTTTCATATATTGGGATCAATCTGACTAATGAATGTGGAGGCGCAGGCGCCATATGACAATTGTAATAATAACACTAATATTAATAATAGTAATGTATCAATAATAGTAATATAAATAAAATAATAACTAATGACAACTTAATCCTGACTACAAGGAAACTTTTTTATATTGTTCCTACGAATAAACTGAATCATACTGTTGTTGAGAAACCCATTTTTTCCTTTTCAATTCTGATTAACCTTCCTTTAAGCCATAATAATAACAATAGGGTGCCAGGTATGCACCACACGGGCGCCATGGCGCCTGACGGCGCTGAATTGGTTAAGACCTAATTTTGTGTACGCCAAATCATAGCCAACTCTAAACTCATACGGCCATCAGACTCAATTAAAAATTCTAGGAAATAAAACCACAACTGTCGCGTGAGCTTGCATTCCAGTATTGCTAAATATATAGATGAATTCAATCTTAAATCAACACAACATGCTAAATCAAGGTTATACGAGTTATATTACGTATTATGCAACAAATTAAGTTTAACAATAAAGAATGTCAATATTATGAATATTTTTCAACAATAAATAATCATAGACTCACAGAATTGAGTAAAATTGCAAAAATGTTTGCAGTGTTCTATCAAACATTTAAAACAGTCAGCCCCCAAACTTAAAACTAGGTATGGGTTTCCCCGGTCAGTTATCTTGCCTCTCTCCCTCTCTCTCTCTCTCTGGGATGCCCTTCTAAGTTTCGCACTTAGGACAGTAACAAATGCATACCATTCTTCTCTATTCTTGGCTTTCCTCTGTATTGTGTTCCAGTTCTGATTCATTTCGTCCAGTTCTTGTTCTACTGTTCTCCTCCATGTCATTTTTAGTCTTCTGCCTTTTATACCTCTTGCTTGGTGTCTATCTCAATGCAGTGTTTGTAACAAAGTTAGTCTGCGCATGCGTATCACATGTTCGATCCATCTCTAACGACTCTTTTAGATGACGGTGTTCGTATTCTATTGTTAATACCGGAGAAGCAGATCTTTGTTAGAGATATTTCTTGGTTAGAAGAGATAGTTCTTGGTTAGAAGAGATAGTTCTTGGTTAGAAGAGATAGTTCTTTGTTAGAAGAGATAGTTCTTGGTTAGAAGAGATAGTTCTTGGCTAGAAGAGATAGTTCTTGGCTAGAAGAGATAGTTCTTGGCTAGAAGAGATAGTTCTTGGCTAGAAGAGATAGTTCTTGGTTAGAAGAGATAGTTCTTGGCTAGAAGAGATAGTTCTTGGTTAGATGAGATAGTTCTTGGCTAGAAGAGATAGTTCTTGGCTAGAAGAGATAGTTCTTGGTTAGAAGAGATAGGTCTTGGCTAGAAGAGATAGTTCTTGGTTAGATGAGATAGTTCTTGGCTAGAAGAGATAGTTCTTGGTTAGAAGAGATAGTTCTTGGTTAGAAGAGATAGTTCTTGGTTAGAAGAGATAGTTCTTGGCTAGAAGAGATAGTTCTTGGCTAGAAGAGATAGTTCTTGGTTAGATGAGATAGTTCTTGGTTAGAAGAGATAGTTCTTGGTTAGATGAGATAGTTCTTGGCTAGAAGAGATAGTTCTTGGCTAGAAGAGATAGTTCTTGGCTAGAAGAGATAGTTCTTGGCTAGAAGAGATAGTTCTTGGCTAGAAGAGATAGTTCTTGGTTAGAAGAGATAGTTCTTGGCTAGAAGAGATAGTTCTTGGCTAGAAGAGATAGTTCTTGGTTAGAAGTATATATATATATATATATTACTACACAAATAAAATTTTGTAGAAAAGGAAATCTTGAATTTCATCTGATTCACGCACGAACTATATTTAACGAATCCATTTTGACGTAATCTTGAGCTGAATAGCTCACGGACAAAACGTGGGTACTACATCACCGTGAACTTTGACCAAGTGTCAATGAGTATGAGAAAACAAATAGAGCGTCGTAATTAACGAAATAGCTGCGTTTGGCAACCCTATAGTGCGAATTTGGACAAGCTGCTTCGCCTATCCTGTTTTTTATTTCTTGAGTGAGGAAATCAAACCGAGGATACAACTCAGAGCACGACAGCATAAATAAATTAAGCGGAACAGCACAGACCACAGTCTCAGACTTCAAACGGGACAATGTGATCTCAGGCCACACATATATCGATTAAGTGTTAGAGACTCATCCGCCTGTTTCTGTAGAGCACCAAGACAATCCCTAAAGCACATCCTGGAAGACTGCTCCAGTTTGATCAGCGTGAGAATGAAAATCTGGCCAATAGAACAAACTATGTGGGACCTTTGTCATTCTCAAGAGGACCGCCCTGTTGTCGCTTAGCAGAAGTTGATCGCAGAAGTAGAATTTCTTGATCAAAGGTTGTTGATTGAGGATCTCATCGTCTTCTTCTTTTCTCTAATCCTGTTTTGCTGCACAGTGTCTGGATAAGAAGAGATTTATGGAATGGGCTTTTGTGTGTGCTTCATAAATAGTGTTTTTCGTCGCCTCTGTTATCTCTGAGTTCTACCTTTGTATGGATGGTCTTTTACTTTGTATCCACTGTATCAAAGTAACATTGCTCTTTGAGGCGCACTGTCTGTTGGTAATCTGCTTATGTGCCCGAACCATTTAATTTGTTGTTTCCCGATGAAGTCCAGTAGTGATGTTGTACCCTCTTTTTTCCTCATGTCTTCATTTCTAAACCGGTCTCTTCTTTATACTCCCAGCATTTTGCGCAGACACTTCATCTCTGTCATGACTAGTTTTATTCTTTCATTTGTTGTCAGCGTTCAGATTTTTGGCACTGATAGCATATTATTGAGAGAAAAATTGTGTTGTACAATACTCTTTTAGTGTTCAGGGTGACATGCTTGTATTTCAAAAGTGCTGCCATTTGTTTTATGAATTTATTTATTTTCTTTACTGCATGTGTGTTGGATTTCGTTAGTTATTCTTCCATTTGCTGAAAAAATTATGTAAAATCTTTGGCTTATACAAGTTAAGTAATCACATATGCAAAGATATTAGTAACATCAATAATGTTGTTTTCTCTCTTTCAGCCCTACATCTGGCCAGACACCGATCAGTACAGCAGCACCCAAGATGTCTTCGCTACCATCGCCAATTTTTCAATGTATACCAACAATTCTATTAACTTTATCTTGTACTGCGTCACGGGGTCAAGGTTCAGAGTACAGTTAGTGCTTATGTTCAAGGATCTGTACCACTTTCTACGGAATCTGACGCGTCGTCTGCTTGATGTGTGCCGGAAAAACAATTGATGTCTTGTAGCTAAAGACATTATCTACCACAACTAAATAACAAAACAAACAAGAAATCAGCTAAACACTTTATCTACCACAACTAAATAACAAAACAAACAAGAAATCAACTAAACACATTATCTACCACAACTAAATAACAAAACAAACAAGAAATCAGCTAAAGAATATATCTACCACAACTAAATAACAAAACAAACAAGAAATCAGCTAAAGAATATATCTACCACAACTAAATAACAAAACAAACGTAAAATAACCGCAAGGAGTTGATTCTAATTTTTCATATTTGTATAACCAACATGCCTTGATATAACCAAAACAAGATTCGTTCTTAGGTTAAAAAAATTGACCTCATCTTAACCTTTTCAACCTTCTGAGCCGATATACTGGCTCGTAGAATTTTGTAAGATAATGCAGAGCCAGCATACCGGTTAAAGCAGTATACATTGCAATATCAATGTGTCTTCAGCTCAAGTAAATTACGGAGTGGAAGGGTTAAACTCCTTTACAAATCTGTATATGTATATGGTAATGAGAACTGGTAACTTAAACAGACCTCAACGAAATTATGTATTGTTGTAAATATAACAGCGAGAGTTGGACAATGACTAAAGATATAGAAAGCAAATTGAATGCATTTGAAAATAGATGTCTGCGAAAAATAATGAACATAACAGTTTTGTGTTGACACTTTAGCGACGGCCATATGCATTTATGCGATGCTGGTTGTTTTTTGTGGCGGTACGGCTGTTTCATTATGAAATTAGTTCACGACTGTTGGACACAGGAGATAGTTGTTAGCATTTTGTGCGATTTTCGTTGACACAGGAATGGAGCAATTATGGGGTGACCCGTTGCAGTGAAGTTGGAACCGTACATATGAATTATGAACTATGAACATAAAATGGGACGAATTCAGGAGAAGTGATGAAATCAGAGAAATGTCTGGTCAACTACTAGTAACAACTGTTATGAGATGGAGAAGATGGTAATATGTTGGACCTATCTTGAAAGAAATGATGAAAGAATACCAAAGCAGACAGTAAAGTGGAAAGCAAAAGGTTCAAGAAAGAGAGGACACTAAGGGAAACTTTGAAACGAACTTTGCTGAAAGAAGCAAGAAATATCAGACTCAATTCCATTGATGAGATTGGGCGTGTTTCCCAGGACATAGCGGTATGGAGAAATTACTTGCAGGTCCTATGTAACGTATAACGGTACTAGAGGAATATATATATATATATATATATATAAATATATATATTGTTGGTAATATTGTTATATATATATTTCACTTTAACTTTACAACATTTGTATTTATATGTCTGTTTTCTATGTATATACTTTGCATGCCTACATAATCTAAGAAATACATTTTTTAAATCGTGAAAGTCATTGTCTCACATGTATAACTTTTTTGATTGTTTGATAATAATTTTTGTTAAACTGTCGTTACTACTTGTAATACCGCTTTCTATGGCGTTGTGGGACAGGGGGGTGGCGCTGGATAGGATACACTTTGCAAAAACCTGAGGGAAATATAACAAGAGGGGCCCTTTCCTGGAACCCGCAGGGACAGCGAAAGAAGGGGAAGCCAAGAAATACATGGAGACGATATTTAGAGACAGAGATCAGCAATATAAAGAAGAGCTGGAGGGAGCTGAAAGGAGATAGTTAGAGATAGGAAGACTTGGCATGAGTTGGTTGAGGGCCTATGCTTCAATCCGGGTTAAAAAGGCAGAGAGAAAAGGACAAGTGGACGTGTATCTGCGAAATTTAATGGCTAATGCAACTGCCGTGAAACTGTTTATGCCCCGACAGAAATAAATGCTTGGGCTAATGTGGATTGAACCCGGGTCTTCCGTATGGGATCCATTCCGCCATACACTCTATTGTTTGATTATTAAACCAACATATTTGACCACACTTTAGAGCAGCTATAGTATAAGGGTTAGTGTATTCCCTTCTTAGGCGTGTGGTCAGGGTTTAATTCCCAGTGAAATATTTGTGTCCGATCGTAACAGCTCTCAAGTCTACCCAGCATCATTTCGTTACCAGTAACAGCTCTCAAGTCTACCCAGTATCATTTGGTTACCAGAAACAGATCTCAAGTCTACCCAGCATCATTTGGTTACCAGTAACAGCTCTCAAGTCTACCCAGAATCATTTGGTTACCAGTAACAGATCTCAAGTCTACCCAGCATCATTTGGTTACCAGTAACAGCTCTCAAGTCTACCAAGCATCATTTCGTTACCAGTAACGGCTCTCAAGTCTACCAAGCATCATTTCGTTACCAGTAACGACTCTCAAGTCTACCAAGCATCATTTGGTTACCAGAAACAGCTCTCAAGTCTACCCAGCATCATTTGGTTACCAGTAACGGCTCTCAAGTCTACCAAACATCATTTCGTTACCAGTAACGGCTCTCAAGTCTACCAAACACCATTTGGTTACCAGAAACAGCTCTCAAGTCTACCCAGCATCATTTGGTTACCAGAAACGGCTCTCAAGTCTACCCAGTATCATTTGGTTATCAGAAACGGTTCTCAAGTCTACCCAGTATCATTTGGTTATCAGAAACGGTTCTCAAGTCTACCCAGTATCATTTGGTTATCAGAAACGGTTCTCAAGTCTACCCAGCATCATTTGGTTATCAGAAACGCATTGAGAAGTAAAGATGGTCGGCGGGAATGGTTACATCATTCATCGTGTGCTGATGGTCAATGATTGATTGATTGAAACGACCATCATCATTGCACTTCGATGAGTAACCATGTGTGCTCCGATCTCTTTCTTACAAAGGAAGATCTCAGCGGCAGTGCACCGGTGAGTGTTCCCGATATAATTCTGAAGATGGTGAAGATATTTTTGTAGTAATTTTATTTTTAATCTTTTCTAATGAACTTTGTCCGGGTATTCCAGCCTGCTCTTTTCAATTTCGAACTGTCAATGGTTCTTTTAAGTGCTCAAATTGAACACGGGATCTACCTTTTATCGTCCGTCTCCGATCAGACTAGGAACTCGATTTCACCTACACTGAGATCTCTGGAAAAATATCCATATGGCTTCACGAGGTATTTTTTATTGACAGTCGGCACACAATGGATGGTGTGGTCAACATCATACCGGCGCCTTAAATTACCAGAACTTTTTCCTGTACCAAATTGAGGCTGGGTCGACCTGAGAGCCGTTACGTTCGGAAAAATTCCACACCCACTGTGACAATCGAACCTGTACCACTAGCCTGAGAAATTAATAACTACGCTCCTGCGACTCCTATCATCATTATACTTCGAAGAATAATCATGTGTGTTTCGATTTCTTTCTTACACATGAAGATTTCAGAGGTTGTTCACAAATTCCTAACACGGATGAAAGTTACTAACACGAAAAAACAAAGTAATGTAGTTTTACAAAATACAAAAAAATAACGATACACAACAACATATCGACCAAAAGGCCTTTATCAAGCAAAGTATACAAAACATGCGAAGAAATTCAAACTTCTCAGACGCCAGACCTAACATATACAATCAGACAATAAATCACTAAGTGTCTAATTCTATATGTTATGTGCCGTTGAAGAATTGAAGAAATTCACTTCTGTTGTATTCTTTACTTGATAAAGGCATTTTAATTGAAACGTTTGTGTATCGTTATTTTTTTATTTTGTAAAACTACATACATTGTTTTGACGTGTTTCGGTATTGCTACATAGTTTTACTGCAGTCTTCTCTTATATTGATCAAAGTTCCTATTAAAATTGTAAGCAGAGTAAAAGTTGGTAGGAATTTTATTTTAATTGTTATTAATGATTTATTTTCGTGGACAACAGCTTTTGAGTATATTTTTCATTGATTTTATACCGCTAATAACTATTTTATTTGTTTAAATTAAACACAGGACTTAACGTTTTATCATTTGTCGTAGATAAGACTAGAAAATCGATCTCGTCTACATTAAGTTTGTGGATTGTCCGTGTGTTGTCGAGGCTTACAAGAGAGCAATGAATAGTAACACTGCGACTAACCAGACATGTCGTAATAAGCGACTGAGGTAGGGATCTAGGACAGCTACCCTAGTAAATACAAAGCGTCGCAGAAAGGAATTGGATGTGCTGGCCTACTTGTAGGCGGATAATTGGCACAACGTACAATCGGTCTTAAGCTCAAATCACATACAGATCACAAAGAGTGGTCGCCCGTGTGTTGATAGGACCCGCAAGGGAAGAAAAGAATAGTACCACTGCGACCTACAAGGCATGTCGTAGGAGGCGACTGAGGTAGGGCCTAGGGAAGCTGCCTAGTAAATACGAAGCGTCACAGAAAGAAATCGGATGTGTTGACCTACTTGTAGGCGCATAACTGGCACAACGTACAATCGTTCTTAGGCTCAGATCACATACAGATCACAAAGAGTGGTTTAACAAGTGATCGATGTAGAGCGTTTCAAGAAGAAAAAGAAGAAGAGATCAGGGACTGCTGAACAAATAGCCGATTGGGTTCACGCTGGAAACATACCGTATACTTTTAAAGTGAAAAGTGAGTTCATCGCTACAGAGATCTAATGAGCAGATCTAGTACTATCGGAGATGAAAAGTGAGTTCATCGCTACAGAGATCTAATCTAGTACTATCGGAGATGAAAAGTGAGTTCATCGCTACAGAGATCTAATGAGCAAATCTAGTACTATCGGAGATGAAAAGTGAGTTCATCGCTACAGAGATCTAATGAGCTGATCTAGTACTATCGGAGATGAAAAGTGAGTTCATCGCTACATAGATCTAATGAGCTGATCTAGTACTATCGGAGATGAAAAGTGAGTTCATCGCTACAGAGATCTAATGAGCTGATCTAGTACTATCGGAGATGAAAAGTGAGTTCATCGCTACAGAGATCTAATGAGCTGATCTAGTACTATCGGAGATGAAAAGTGAGTTCATCGCTACAGAGATCTAATGAGCTAATCTAGTACTATCGGAGATGAAAAGTGAGTTCATCGCTACAGAGATCTAATGAGCTAATCTAGTACTATCGGAGATGAAAAGTGAGTTCATCGCTACAGAGATCTAATGAGCTGATCTAGTACTATCGGAGATGAAAAGTGAGTTCATCGCTACAGAGATCTAATGAGCTGATCTAGTACTATCGGAGATGAAAAGTGAGTTCATCGCTACAGAGATCTAATCTAGTACTATCGGAGATGAAAAGTGAGTTCATCGCTACAGAGATCTAATGAGCAAATCTAGTACTATCGGAGATGAAAAGTGAGTTCATCGCTACAGAGATCTAATCTAGTACTATCGGAGATGAAAAGTGAGTTCATCGCTACAGAGATCTAATGAGCTGATCTAGTACTATCGGAGATGAAAAGTGAGTTCATCGCTACAGAGATCTAATGAGCTAATCTAGTACTATCGGAGATGGACGATAATACTTTGATCTTATATTTCAGTTTTAAGCGTATAGAAATCATTAGCGTTGAAAACAGGCTGTAAAACTGTTGCCCGATCAAAATTTTATAGTTAAATTAATTTCTACTAAATCGCGAAACAACCGGGACGGTGTAACTCGAACAAAAAGTGCATGACGAAATCGAATGTGTTGTTCGAAATACGCGTATCACAACTTCACTGTAAACATAGCACAGTGTGCTTACTCTCTTTGGTTCAAATTACATACAGTTCACAAAGACCGTTATGAAATAAGTATTCGAGATAGAGAGAACGACACTCTTTAACGCCGCGTCTACTGAGGCGTGTCGTAGATGAGACTTTGTTAGCACTGAGACTGTCACGAGCTAGGAAGGAGAAGTCGAGCAAACGCATGCTAAATATCAAGTATACTGTGCCGTTATGCGTAAAACATCACAGCTTAACTCTGTAAACCACATCACAGAGTAATTATGTTCTTTGACTCAACTCACAAAAAGTGGTTAATTAATGGTTATTCTAGACTAAAATCTAACAAACAAGCACATTAGCACACTAGATGTGGATGTAGTCGTGTAGGTCTCCCTTCGCTATATATTCTTATCCTCAATCGCTTGGACCAACTGTAGTTGTGCACTCTGGCCGCTGATATTAATCACGTCGTAATTAACCTTTTCCTATAAATTTATGAAAACCCAATTCTGTATTTTCAATCTTTATTATATGCATATATTTCACCTCTATAGCACATTTACATCTACAACACATATAGCATATTCATACATATACATATATAACATATAACATAGTCCCAACCTGATTACCTCACTCTGAAAAATGATATATCACCTTACAATATAAAAATGCTAAACTACAACCACTTGATTATATAAGCACACATCTTCACTGTTCAAGTCCTACACTCTATTTGGATATCTAATACAAGTTCATCACATAATTGTATTGTACAGGTCAGTCTGAAGTCCTTAGAATGCCTCTGTCTACTTTAAAATGATAATAGTTTTCTGTGGAACAGCTGTTCGGTAGAGTGTCCCATGGGTCTGTTACTTGTGACTTCGAAGATATCTATTTCTTCAAAGTGTCTATTTTCTGTCTCTTGATGAAAGTTTGCTTTTTATACATTTAAGATCATATCTGTAAAACGAGGCTCTGATAGCTTGGTCACTATTCTGCATAAATTGTCGATTTAGAAGATATATATTTCTAGTTCAACAGGTAAGGTTTTCTCTTGTGCTGTCTGTCTCTATAAGATGCTACTTCTATTCTCTCTTCTGACAAATTTGTCTATAGGTCTGATCGTGGCTACTCTGCTGTGTGGATCCATTTATGAATCTGCTGTCTACACTACACAGGTCTAGTTATACTCACACATCCGAAGTCAGCGTTGGTCGTCTCTTCAACTCAGCACACTGGGCCATTTCGTCTGCCCTTTGCGAGTTTTGCAAGACTCCCTCCATGTTCGGCAAGTCTCTATCCGAGTTCTAAAAGTCTCTCTTCTCAGTCTCCTCTTCTCCGTCTAAGTCCTCATTCTAAGTTCTCAGTCTAAGTCGGTCGATGAAGTGTCTCTGCCAAGTGTCTGTGCGAAGTCTGTGTCGATGAAGTGTGTCTGTCAAGTGTCTGTGCGAAGTCTGTGTCGATGAAGTGTGTCTAATCTACAAAATGCATTCTATTTAACATGTGGCATTTTTCTTTGTTTCCAAACCAGTCGTTGTCCTGTTATAGTCTGTCCATTAATTCGTGAGCACGTTTGAAATTGATTTTCTCGAAAACTACCTGTTGGATCTCAGTGATTTTTGCATGCAGCCTTAGAATATCCATGACGCTAAAATAAAGCTAACCAGTAGTCCATAGATGCTACGGATTTTGCACATCGGCGAATTCCTTTGATCTTTTATCTTCTTCTTCTTCTTTTGTCGTCACACTGCTACCGGGTTGTTGCCCAGTGTCGTGGTTTTCTGTTTTTGTCTTGCGCTGTTCTGGTGGCTTGTGTGATTGTTATCTTTGCTCTTTCACAGGATGCTGCTACGCCATCTAACCATCTTTTCCGTGGTCTTCCTCTTGCCTTCTTTCCCGATGTTCTGTTGTAGAAGACTCTGTATACTGTGGAGTTTGGATGCATTCTTATTAAGTGGCCAAACCACTTCATTCTTTGTTTATTTATATAATTCAAGCACGGTTTTGTGCCAACTTTCTTTCTTATGCTGATGTTGGTGATTCTGTCTTTTCTTGTGTTGTTGGTAACTTTTCTCAGGCAACGCATTTCACATGTAGTTATTTTTGTGACTGCGCTTTGCTCAATGTCCATGTTTGGCTCTGGTAACACAAAGTAGGTATAAAAATGCTGTTGATCATTTGTTTCTTAGCTGCCTTTTGATCATTTGATCTTTTATGACAATTGCAAATACGGGGGCTCAAATTTTAGATTTTACAGTATCCTAGAATTTGTCCATGTCAATTCTATTCATAGGTGTATCTCCATATTAACTTGATAGGTCAAGTAATTAAGTGTGTTGCCCTTTATGTGCAATCGTGAACTTGGATACAATATGCAACAGTTAGTCCTCCCCTTCGGTCACCATTAGACCCCAGGGTGTCTTAACTTCACCACAAATTGTATGATGGTAGACGCATTTGGATATGGAAATGTATACGTTGCTATTTCTCAGTCTGTAATCAAAATATGATTTGTATCATCCCGAATCTGACGATTCCATGAGGTTGATAATTGTTACTGGCTGGACAAATTGTAATCCATCTCGGTGCCAGTACTCGTCTTCCTCTCGGAGCACATGTTCAACACACTTCTTCCAGAACTGCATGTCTATCATTGAGAAGGACTCACGTGTCAGAACTTCAACATCACACATTTTAAACGTCCTGTTCTGTTCGGCAACTTGCCCTTTTACTTTAGCCCAGACAAGCTCTATCGGATTGAGGTGAGCATGATATGGAGGTAGTCGCAAAGACGTGTGGCCGTATTCCGCAATGATTTTGTCAATATGAAACACCTTTGTCTTATTTGTCATCCTCACCAGGTGCAACAACTCGGGTTTCAAATATGTATCATCGAAGCTGACATTTTCCTTAGCAAGCCAAGTCCTAATTTGATCTTTTGTATTTGATGCAGTTGGTACTTTGTCTTCCGCTGATACTGCGTTGTGATAGGATGCATTATCCATTACCAAGCATGATGGTCTGTTTAGAATTGGAAGTAGATCTTTCTCCATCCAGTGCCTGAAAATATGCCCATTCATTTCTGTGTGGTAGTCCCTACCGTCGGTACTTTTTGATTGGAAAATAAGTCCAGCGTCATGGACAAGACCTTCTTCACTGCTTCCTGCATGTGTTAGTATAATACGATGGCCTTTGCTGCTTGGTATTTTTCTTTTCTGTTCACCGTCTACTGATTGCCATTCTTTAGCATTGGTGTGGTGAGCATTGACCCAGGATTCGTCCAAATATACAATATCATAGCCTTGCCTCCGCCGCTCACGGATCTGCCTCAGGTATTTACTTCGGGCAGCAATTAAATGTGGCTTTTCACAAATAATATTCCTGCCGCCTATAGTTTTTCTGAAGGTGAAGCCGGCGGCTCTTACAATTTTTCATAGAGTACTTTTAGAAATGTCTATGCTGCAATCTGATTGCAGTTTTAATTTCAGTTTCCTGAGAGTAACAAGTTGATTTGTCGCAAACATTTTCAAGAGCTCCCGTCTTATGACATCTATGTCAAAGTCGTCAATTGTTCTTTTCCGTCCTTGCTTGACATTAGTGCACTTTGTGTCCTGTTTAATACATCGGGAAAAGGATTCTCTATTCATACCAAGCGCCAGTTGCGTTCGTTTCTCAGGGTTATGAATATCGCAATATAGATGACCTCTCTTAGATTCCCTACGGAAGTGTTGGTATAGTAAAACTGTAACCTTCTGCATTGTTATAAATTTGCACTTCAGACTCATTATGAATGTGATATCAATGTCAGTTTTGATAAGCCAACAAATATGATACAATAGCTTCATACAAATAGCGAGATACGCCTATAACTATACAACGGTATCCCAATTATAACGTCATATGCTTTCCGCTTTCAAAGTCGACTGGGTTAGGTGCACGGGATTTCGTGAAATTGTTGTATACTCACGATATTTCTATATTACCATAATGTATTTTTAGAACAACGCGTCTGTGTACCGTAAATCTGTTACTATTGTGTACAATCCGGTGAGGTTGATTTTAATATAACCTGAAGAAGAAATATTTCAAACTACATCAAATTTTCTTGGAAAAAATATTTCTCTAGCGTCATGGATATTCTAAGGCTGCTTGCAAAAAATCACTGAGATCCAACAGGTAGTTTTCGAGAAAATCAATTTCAAACGTGCTCACGAATTAATGGACAGACTATAGTATAATTCTCACGGTCAAATCTAGTTGTTGGTTGGAAATCCGTCTAATTTATATTTGTGACCGGACACTCACCTCTGGCATTTTTAGAAAAAGGAATTTCAATTAACCTCAACATGGCTGCAGGGGTAGAGAAAAACAGGGCATAAATGTACTTCCAGTTAAGGAAAAGTCCCCTTTGTTTTCATTGAAAATACGCGCCTAGTTGAAGCTTGGGATTAAGAACAAAGGAAGAAAAAAAAACCTGGTATCATATTCCCTGCTACATGGACACATGAGAGCACTAATTGTGGACATTATCTGTTCGTAGATGTGGACACATGAGAGCACTAATTGTGGACATTATCTGTTCGTAGATGTGGACACATGAGAGCACTAATTGTGGACATTATCTGTTCGTAGATGTGGACACATGAGAGCACTAATTGTGGACATTATATGTTCCTAGATGTGGACACATGAGAGCACTAATTGTGGACATTATATGTTCCTAGATGTGGACACATGAGAGCACTAATTGTGGACATTATATGTTCCTAGATGTGGACACATGAGAGCACTAATTGTGGACATTATCTGTTCGTAGATGTGGACACATGAGAGCACTAATTGTGGACATTATCTGTTCGTAGATGTGGACACATGAGAGCACTAATTGTGGACATTATATGTTCGTAGATGTGGACACATGGGAGCAATAATTGTGGACATTATATGTTCCTAGATGTGGACACATAAGAGCACTAATTGTGGACATTATATGTTCCTAGATGTGGACACATGAGAGCACTAATTGTGGACATTATATGTTCCTAGATGTGGACACATGAGAGCAATAATTGTGGACATTATCTGTTCGTAGATGTGGACACATGGGAGCAATAATTGTGGACATTAGATGTTCCTAGATGTGGACACATGAGAGCACTAATTGTGGACATTATCTGTTCGTAGATGTGGACACATGGGAGCAATAATTGTGGACATTATATGTTCCTAGATGTGGACACATGAGAGCACTAATTGTGGACATTATATGTTCCTAGATGTGGACACATGAGAGCACTAATTGTGGACATTATATGTTCCTAGATGTGGACACATGAGAGCACTAATTGTGGACATTATATGTTCCTAGATGTGGACACATGAGAGCACTAATTGTGGACATTATCTGTTCGTAGATGTGGACACATGAGAGCACTAATTGTGGACATTATCTGTTCGTAGATGTGGACACATGAGAGCACTAATTGTGGACATTATATGTTCCTAGATGTGGACCCATGAGAGCACTAATTGTGGACATTATATGTTTCTAGATGTGAACATGAGAGCACTAATTGTGGACATTATATGTTCCTAGATGTGGATACATGGGAGCACTAATTGTGGACATTATATGTTTCTAGATGTGGACACATGAGAGCACTAATTGTGGACACTATATGTTTCTAGATGTGGACACATGGGAGCACTAATTGTGGACATTATATGTTTCTAGATGTGGACACATGGGAGCACTAATTGTGCACATTATATGTTTCTAGATGTGGACACATGGGAGCACTAATTGTGGACATTATATGTTTCTAGATGTGGACACATGGGAGCACTAATTGTGGACATTATATGTTTCTAGATGTGGACATGAGAGCACTAATTGTGGACATTATATGTTTCTAGATGTGGACACATGAGAGCACTAATTGTGGACATTATATGTTTCTAGATGTGGACACATGAGAGCACTAATTGTGGACATTATATGTTTCTAGATGTGGACATGAGAGCACTAATTGTGGACACTATATGTTTCTTGATGTGGACATGAGAGCACTAATTGTGGACATTATATGTTTCTAGATGTGGACACATGGGAGCACTAATTGTGGACATTATATGTTTCTAGATGTGGACACATGAGAGCACTAATTGTGGACATTATATGTTTCTAGATGTGGACACATGAGAGCACTAATTGTGGACATTATATGTTTCTAGATGTGGACATGAGAGCACTAATTGTGGACACTGTATGTTTCTAGATGTGGACACATGAGAGCACTAATTGTGGACATTATATGTTTCTAGATGTGGACACATGGGAGCACTAATTGTGGACATTATATGTTTCTAGATGTGGACATGAGAGCACTAATTGTGGACATTATATGTTCCTAGATGTGGACACATGAGAGCACTAATTGTGGACATTATATGTTTCTAGATGTGGACACATGAGAGCACTAATTGTGGACATTATATGTTTCTAGATGTGGACATGAGAGCACTAATTGTGGACACTATATGTTTCTAGATGTGGACACATGAGAGCACTAATTGTGGACATTATATGTTTCTAGATGTGGACACATGAGAGCACTAATTGTGGACATTATATGTTTCTAGATGTGGACACATGAGAGCACTAATTGTGGACATTATATGTTTCTAGATGTGGACATGAGAGCACTAATTGTGGACACTATATGTTTCTAGATGTGGACACATGAGAGCACTAATTGTGGACATTATATGTTCCTAGATGTGGACATGAGAGCACTAATTGTGGACATTATATGTTTCTAGATGTGGACACATGAGAGCACTAATTGTGGACATTATATGTTTCTAGATGTGGACACATGAGAGCACTAATTGTGGACATTATATGTTTCTAGATGTGGACATGAGAGCACTAATTGTGGACATTATATGTTCCTAGATGTGGACACATGAGAGCACTAATTGTGGACATTATATGTTTCTAGATGTGGACATGAGAGCACTAATTGTGGACATTATATGTTTCTAGATGTGGACATGGGAGCACTAATTGTGGACACTATATGTTCCTAGATGTGGACACATGAGAGCACTAATTGTGGACATTATATGTTTCTAGATGTGGACATATGGGAGCACTAATTGTGGACATTATATGTTTCTAGATGTGGACACATGGGAGCACTAATTGTGGACATTATATGTTTCTAGATGTGGACACTTGAGAGCACTAATTGTGGACATTATGTGTTTCTAGATAAGGACACATGGGAGCACTAATTGTGGACATTATATGTTCCTAGATGTGGACATGAGAGCACTAATTGTGGACATTATATGTTTCTAGATGTGGACATGAGAGCACTAATTGTGGACATTATATGTTCCTAGATGTGGACACATGAGCAATTAGACGGAACATGGGCGCACTAGATATAGACACATGAGGCCCCTAGATGTGACACATAAGCACCCCTTGGTGTAGATGTATGAGGCCCCTAGATGTAGACATTGAGGCATATAAATGGGACACTTGAGCCCCCTAGATGTAGACACGTGAGGCCCTAGATGTGGACCACAGATGTAGACACTTGAGGCCCCTAGATGTAGACCCTAGATGTGGACATATAAGGCCCTAGATGTTGACATATGAGGCCTCTAGATGTGGATACCAAATGTGGACATATAAGGCCCCTAGATGTGGACGCTAGATGTGGACATATTGCCCTAGATGTAGACCTAGATGTGGACATATTAGGCCCTAGATGTGGACCTAGATGTGGACATATTAGGCCCTAGATGTGGACATATTAGGCCCTAGATGTAGACCCTAGATGTGGACATATTAGGCCCTAGATGTGGACATATTAGGCCCTAGATGTAGACCCTAGATGTGGACATAGTAGGCCCTAGATGTGGACATATTAGGCCCTAGATGTGGACATATTAGGCTCCTAGATGTGGACATATTAGGCCCCTAGATGTAGACCCTAGATGTGGACATATGAGGCCCCTAGAGTGAACCTAGATGATGACATATAGAGGCCCTAGATGTGAGACCTAGATGTGGACATATGAGGCCTAGATGTGAACCTAGATGTGGACATATGAGGCCCTAGATAGGGTACATGTTGGCTGATGAGAAGACAGATAAAACACAATTTTGTAAACCCGTTTGCCTAAATATGGTAATTTGGGAACACGAAGTTATACCTGTATTATTCTTTGACCAACAGCACATGATGTCGGACCCGCCCAACAGCACATGATGTCGGACCCGCCCAACAGCACATGATGTTAGACCCGCCCAACAGCACATGATGTTAGACCTACCCAACAGCACATGATGTTAGACCCGCCCAACAGCACACTATGTTAGATCCGCCCAATAGCACACTATGTTAGACCCGCCCAACAGCACACTATGTTAGACCCGCCCAACAGCACACTATGTTTGATCCGTCCAATAGCACACTATGTTAGATCCGCCCAATAGCACACTATGTTTGATCCGTCCAATAGCACACTATGTGTGATCCGTCCAATAGCACACTATGTTTGATCCGCCCAATAGCACACTATGTTAGATCCGTCCAACAACACACTATGTTAGATCCGCCCAATAGCACACTATGTGTGATCCGTCCAATAGCACACTATGTGTGATCCGTCCAATAGCACACTATGTTTGATCCGCCCAATAGCACACTATGTTAGATCCGTCCAACAACACACTATGTTAGATCCGCCCAATAGCACACTATGTGTGATCCGTCCAATAGCACACTATGTTTGATCCGCCCAATAGCACACTATGTTAGATCCGTCCAACAACACACTATGTTAGATCCGTCCAATAGCACACTATGTTAGATCCGCCCAACAGCACACAATGGGTGATGTAGTCAACAGCACATCAGCCGCCCTTTGCTTCCGATACTCAATTGAGGCTGGGTCTACCTAGTACCTGCTAATCTGCAGTCGAATCCTACTCTGAAATTCGAACCGCGACCGCCTTTCTATGAGACAGTGTGCTAACCACTGAGTCATCACGGCTCTCATCAACAAAATACAAATAGTTGTATAAGAAATTGATGGATATGTTTACTAGATATATGAGAGCCGCAGTAGCGTAGTTGTTAGTGAACTTGCTTCTAATGCTAGTGGTCCAGGTTCAATTCCACAGTGGGCGTGGAATATTTTCCAACCGTATCGGCTCTCAGCCTCAATTTGGTACCCGGAAAAACACTTGAAAGTAAAGAAGATTAGCGTGATGCTGACGTCATCAGCCATCATGTGATGACGTTCCTAACATAGTATTATCCAATATACCTCGATGCATCTTTTTCTTCGATCGCTCAATATTGATCACTTGTTAAACCACTCTTTGTGATTTGTATGTGATCTGAGCCTAAAAACTTTTACGTTGTGGCAGTTATGTGCATACAAGTAGACCAGCACATCCTATTTCTGCGATGCTTTTTATTTACTAGGTCGCCTCTTACTACATACCTTGTAGGTCGCAGTGTTACTGTTCTTTGATCCCCTTGCAACACACGTCCTCTTCGAGGTATGAAAAGGAGTTACTTTACTGTACTTTCTACTAGATATATACACTACCAGACAGATCATGTGTGAAATATTTGATACAAATAACAACAAGCGTAAAGTGGATATGGATCAAGCGTGGCTACAAGACCAATTATGCCCAGCGCTTGTGTCTATATTTGACCTGTTGTAGTATTTATAATTAAACAAACGAAAGACATCGAACTCGCGTCAGTTCAGCGTTAATTAAAATTAATAATAGATTATTGATGAACCTTTATTGATCGCTTATTGGGTATTTCCTATTTCTTCATTTGAACCAAGACCAAAAGTGACAAGCTAGTCTATTTGTTTTGCTGACAGTTTGTTCCCTTATATTGATGCCTTAAATCGAATATGCAGATCTGATGTTGATTCAGTGTACACAGAAGTACACGTGCGGTTATTGTCGGGAATTTGCTGTACCAACTATCAAGTTCGACATTAGGGAAAACCGGAAAAGATTTGTAGGGAAGAGGGGAGTCTCGTTCGGTTGTTCATGGAGCGAAAAAAAACACCGACAAAAAAAAGAAGCAAAACGAGCGTAAATATTTAAACAGAAATGAAAGTGTTCACGTATTTTCTCGGAAAACAGAGTAGATGTATTATTGATATATAAATAACAGAACAGGAGAAGAATGTAAACGATGTACATAACATGTAAACATAGCAGAGAAGACACAACGAAAGTACAGTAAGGACAAGGTTGCGCATATAGATGCGAAAAACGTAGATATAAATAGTGAAACATGTACAAACAAAGTACTATAGTTTTACAAAATACATAAACAGTGACGATAAACAGCAACGTTTCGACCAACAAGGCCTTTATCAAGCAAACGAACAAACAGGAGTGACAAATTAAAATGAAACACAAATGGACGACCAAATACCAACGTATCTAAGGAAAATCTGGAATAAAAGGAATAACGAAATAAATGTAACACAAAAACACACATAAAAACTAGAAATAGAACGGAAAGAAACAATGAAACATCTAGTAAATATATACTTGAATACATGCAACATATACCCATATAGATTATAAAGCATGGGAAGAGAAAGTACTAAGAAGCATAAGAATGTAATACGTTGAGCCCGCGTGGTCGCAAGGTACCATACAAAGAAATCAACCGATTCTCCAGAGCAAATCGACTACGATCATCAGAGGAACATGATCGGATGGCTGTGACCTGGACATCGCAAGCTTCTGAATGACCAGTATCATTGAAATGGGTAGCTACAGGGTCACAGAGCATTGGCGTATATCGCGCAAGTCTCTGGATATGTTGGTTCACAGTCGCCTCAAGCCTAACATCCAGAGTCATTTTGGCACCATCCAGTGTGGCCGTCGGCGCTGCAACACTTGTGCTTATGTAATACAGACCCGCACGGTGTCTTTTCCAAAAGTGACGTTCGTTGTTGAAGACAGTTTCACGTGCGAGTCCCGTAATATTATCTATGCCATTATCTGCAACAAGGCCTATATTGGGAAACCGGCAGGAGACTCAGTGACCGATTCGCCCAACACTTGCGCGATATACGCCAATGCTCTGTGACCCCTGTAGCTACCCATTTCAATGATACTGGCCATTCAGGAGCTTGCGATGTCAGGTCACAGCCATCCGATCATGTTCCTCTGATGATCGTAGTCGATTTGCTCTGGAGAATCGGTTGATTTCTTTGTATGGTACCTTCAGACCACGCGGGCTCAACGTATTACATTCTTATGCTTCTTAGTACTTTCTCTTCCCATGCTTTGTAATCTCTATGGGTATATGTTGCATGTATTACATTCTTATGCTTCTTAGTACTTTCTCTTCCCATGCTTTATAATCTATATGGGTATATGTTGCATGTATTCAAGTTATATATTTACTAGATGTTTCATTGTTTCTTTTCCGTTCTATTTCTAGTTTTTATGTGTGTTTTTGTGTTACATTTATTTCGTTATTCCTTTTTATTCCAGATTTTCCTTAGATACGTTGGTATTTGGTCGTCCATTTGTGTTTCATTTTAATTTGTCACTCCTGTTTGTTCGTTTGCTTGATAAAGGCCTTGTTGGTCGAAACGTTGCTGTTTATCGTCACTGTTTATGTATTTTGTAAAACTATAGTACTTTGTTTGTACATGTTTCACTATTTACCACGTTTTACTGCAGTCTTCCCCCTATTTAGATATAAATATAGTTTTACAAAGTACAAAAACAATATGCAGTGACGTTTCGACCAAAAGGCCTATATCAAGCAAAGTATACAATAGAACGAAGACACTCAGACTTCTTGGGTTGGCAAACATAACATATTGATTGATTTGATAGCACAATCATCATTGCACTTCGGGAAGTAAACATGTGTGCTCCGATCTTTTTCTTACACGGGAAGATCTTAGCTGCAGTGCACGAACTACGTAGCACCGGCGAGGGTCCCAGATGTCATTTTGAAGATGGTAAACATATTTTTGTAGGAAGTTTTTAATTTAAAATCTTTTCTAATTAATTTTACCCGGACAGCGGTTTTCCAGCCTGCTTTTCTCGATTTTGAAATTCCAAGGGTTATTTTACGTGCTCAAATTGAACACAGGACCTACTTTTATCGTCCGTCTCCGATAGGACTAGGAACTCGATCTCACCTACACTGAGATCAGGGGTCTCTGGAAAAATATCCAGATGGCTCCCATAGGAGCGAACCTGGTACCTTTGGCACGATAGACGAGCACCTAGCCTCTACGCCAGCACAGAGACCCCTGATTTTCTCTTCCAAGAGTAAAGATAACGTTGCTGTAGTTGGCCATGTTAACATCTATTGGGATCCATTCTTCCCCCTTTGGTAGGTTCGCAACTGTGGTCACCTGGCCAATTACTTGACTGTACACACCTGGACATGCTGTAGTTCATGGTAGCGAGCGTGCTGACTTTCTTGCAAACAATGCCCCAGCTCAAGCGGGCAGAAGCATGGACAGAGCCGATATCATCAATGCGGTACGCTCTCATTTATGTGACACGAGCGAGTCTCATACATTGGAACGAGTTCGAGAATTAGGCGTTACCTTTGGACGTGTCAGACAGTGTCGTCTTCGTGGTAGAGAGAGAAGATATACTAATCAGCTTCTCATGCGTACGGTGAGCAAATGGACTTTGGGATGGCTACTACAGCGGAGGACGAAGCACGAATGGGAATGCCCAATGTGTCATGACGTCGATCGCATAACATAACATAACCTGGCCAATTGTTCTCTCAGCCTGAGCCATCAATGACATGCCACGCTTGATTCTCGCGCCCTTCTGACGTCATTACTATTCTTATACAGTGGATGTCTCTTATGTGCATGTCTAACACGCATATATGCTTTGGTTTGGGCGACTGCATGTCGGGAACGTTGTGACAAAATGCCAAGCATATATCTCATCTTTACAATGGTAGTATCTCTAGTGCAGCTAAGGACTATATGTATGCCTTCATTCTGTATAAGTTCTAATCATTCATATTTTAATGTTGATATTGTGTACATAGAAGATGGATGTAATTGATAATTTGAGCATGGTGGCTGCAGAGGTGGGACATCGGGTCTATGAGAGAGAACGACAAATTCCGAAGGACTGTTAGGGTGGCAAAGTTCTGCTCAGGACAAGTTACTTAATGATGATGTAATCAAGTCTGTAATTTATCGTGGAAATAACAAGTTGATGAAACAGGCGGATAAGTAGTCTCTGCTCGTACATTCAAGGAACCGGTGAAGAGCACCGTCTTCTTCTTCTTCTTCTAAAGGTTCTTATCGATCACTTGTTAACCACTCTATGTGATTTGTGCCTTCTTCTTCTTCTGCGTTCTCACTAGATTGGGATTTCGGATTCTCTAATAAAGGCCGCCGTCTGCCTCAGATTATCAACCAAGCCATACAGTTTGTCTTGGACGCTGGTGTAAATGGACCACCTCTTTCTTCTCAGGTCTGCATACTGGGGGCAGTTCTGTAGGATATGTTCTGTTGTCATACTTGCCAAGCCACAGGGCACAGGTCGTTGGTGCCTATCTTGAATTGAGTGTACAGGTGGTGTCTCATTCTGTTGTGACTCGTCCGGAGGCGAAGTATAGCTGTCTGGTCCCTTCTGGACAGTTGGTAATAACCATCATTCTTGTTGTGTTTTGTGTGTTCTTTATCCCATTTTGCTTTGTAGTGCTCTTTGGCGATGGTTTTTGCTTCTTCATAGCTAACCAGGTTGTCATCTTGGGGCATTCCTGCTCCCTCTTTAGCCAGTCTGTCCGCATCTTCATTCCCTTTGATCTTGCAGTGTGAGGGTATCCACTGGATTACTACCCTCTCAGATTCATGGGATAACTGGGCTAAGGTTGACCTGAGATCACTTAGTTCTGTGTTCCTTTCAGATTTCAGTGCCGAGATAGCAGACAATGCGTCAGTCAAGAGCACTATTTTTCCATGTATTTGGTTCATATTTTGTAGTGTCATTTTTTCAGCTGCACTGAGGGCCTCTACCTCAGCCCTGAAATTGGTTGAGAACTTGCCGGTGGCCAGATATAAGGTTAGTTCTACTCCATTGATTTGTGCCTAAGAGCGCGATTGTACGTTATGTCAGTTATGCGCCTACAAGTAGGCCAGCACATCCGATTTCTGCGATGCTTTTTATTTACTAGGGTAGATTCCTGTAGCTTAAGCGGTAGTGAGCTCGATCACAACCCATGCGTATCTGGTTCACACTCCGCGGCGGGCAATTTTGGCAAATTCGCTTCCGTGGGATTTTTACGAAAGGTAAAAATAAACCTCGCCGTTCAGAAAGCAATGGCAAACTACTGAATGTATTAGCGGTGTCTAGAAAATCAACGACTCGTTTACTACGGTTGATAGCTACGTCCTGTAAAGGATATGTCCCGATTTTCATTTCATCTTCTCTAGGTCCTACATTATTCGCCTCTTACAACATGCCTTGTAGGTCGCACTGCTACTATTGTTTGCTTCCCTTGCGGGCCCCGGCACCACACAGGCGGAAGGGCTCAGTAACCCTGATAGCAGACATGCTCGTACTAAGAATGATTCATAACGCTACGTACTGATATTTACTCTAGATCAGCGTTTCCCAAAGTGGGCGATACCGCCCCCAAGTGGGCGCTGAAGCCTTCTAGGGAGAGGGGGATAGTGGGTTCAGAAGAATTTGGTGGGAGGGGCGATAGTGGGTTCAGAAGAATTTGGTGGGGGTTCAGGCGATTAGAGGTCGGTGACTCCGTAAAGAAGAAATTAATAATATAAATTTTTAAATAAATTATTTTCGTGATTTTGCGATTGAATAAACATTTAAAATTTGAATTCTGCATTTTAATTCATCTTATGCCCGTCTTACACGATCCATTTTTCATCAATTTTCTATTTCATGCATATAATCATTTGAAAATTGGCCATGTATAACATAAATATATATATCAATTTTCTATGCCAAAGAGAAAACAGAGCATGTATATATATATACATGGGTGGGTGGTAGGCGTTGGCAAACTTTATAATGTGGAGGGTGTTACAAAGTTTATGTCGGGAAGTGGACAGTGGACGAAAAGTTTGGGAATCTATGCTCTAGATCATAGATTCCCAAACTGTTTCGGCCCACCGCCCACTTTGCACGACATAAACTTTGTAATACCACCCTCCCCATTATAAGTTTGCAACGCCCCCACCCAAATATATATACATCTATATTTTCACTTTGACATAGAAAAATGTATATATATTTCTGTCATGCATGATCAATTTTCAAGTGATTATATACATGAAATAGAAAATTAATGAAAAAATGGATCGTGTAAGATGGACATAAGATAAATTAAAATTCAGAATTCAAATTTTAATGATTATTCAGTCGCAGAATCACGAAATAAAACACCCCCCAAATGCTTTTGAACCCACTATCGAACCCCTTGAAAGCTCAGCGCCCACTGGTGGGGGCGGTACGCCCACTTTGGGAACCTATGCTGTAGATGAAGACTAGATCGAAAGAAAGTTTGACATTTATAATCTACAATATCTCTATTCTTCAATCAGCAAATTGTCTATCATGTATGCGTATAACTAATTCATATGTGAATCTGTAAAGAAATCGTGCTAATAAATATGCATTATTTTGGAGCCTTACAAAAGAGAAGTTGCGCTGTATGTTCTGGTGGTGAAACGGCTGAATAGCTGCAAACCAACGAGTATGCTTTATATAGTCGTGCCTCCTGACATAATTCGCACATCTTCTTCTTCTTCTTTACGTTCGTTCTTTACGACCAATTTTAATCACTCTTTGTGATATGTTTGATCTTTGCCAAGAACGTGTATACGTTGCACATTGGTTTGGTAGGCCCCTAAACGCATACATTTCTACAAGTTTAGGACATGTGCATTCGATTTCAGCCAAACCTCCTTAGTCGCCTCTTACGACATGCGTGGCAGATAACACTGGTTCCATTCTTTACACCCCAAAATTGGGCCCCGGTAACCACTCGGGCGAATTCGCACATTATTCATATCTGTATCGGATTCACCCAATCTCCGTGTGGAACTAGGATGCAATCATTGAAGTTATATACTATCATCAATCAACCCTGTGTTGTCAGGGCCGCAAGTGGAGCAAATAATAACACTGCGACTACAAGCCATGACGTAAGAGGCGACTGAAGTAGGGGCATAGGGAAGCTACCCTAATAAATAAAAATGGTCGCAGAAAACGGATGTGATGGTCTTCTTATAGGCGTATAACTAGCACAACGTCCAATCGTTCTTAGGCTCGGATCACATACAAATCACAAATAATGGTTTAACAAGTGATTGATATGCTATCATTATCAGGTACAACTGGAGTCGTCATTGGCGTACCCAATCATCGGTTTATTCTACCACGAATCAGGGTGAAGGTTGTTGATTGTTTATTTGATGATCATCTTCATCGTACATCGGACATGTCCATAATTGCTCCGATCTTCTCCCAAGCATGTATTTCAGTGGGTTTAGACTAATGACCCCCGTACAACCAACCACCAATAACAGCATACAATAAAAAGATGTCGGGTACTAGAGCTGAGGGAAGACCAAGAAAAGATGGATAGACAATATCAAGACCACACTACATAAACACGGATATAACACAACAAGGGCGACTCATCTGGCACTTGATCGCAAATTAAAGCTCCCATCCCTACGCTTAACGGCAAGTGTGGACAGCCAACTACATCTTTCCCCTTGGAATAGACAATAGACTCCGGTTCTGTGCTGGCTGATATTACTACTGGGGTTTCTGTCAGGGTTGCCCTGTCCTGTCGCACCTTTAACTATGCGTTAATTGCGCAAACGAGGTAGAGAATAACCTTTATCTTCTTCGTTGAAATCTTCAGAGCGTGTTTTCTCTGAGAACATTGATGATGTCGCTTTTATCAATAGAAGACACATTCTCGATCGCAGCAGCCACTTTCTCATTGCCCTTCACCCCAGAATTACCTGGGACAAAGATGATGGTAAGTGTCTGGATTGTCGTATTTTGTATTACTTGCATCAAATGCCATTGTATATAACCGGTCTTAATCTTCTGTATCATGCTCATAGAGTAGCTGATCATGCATGCATGAGTGAATGTTTACGCCTTTAGCCACTATTTTGTCACCGCCATGACCTCCACAATCATGTTACTTGTAGTTGTAGCATATGTACCACTTGCCACTTTGATGATCTTTCCTTTAGTTCTTGTCGTAAACACCCATGCACTCCGACTGTGCCGAATCACAGAACCATCTGTGTAGACAACAGTATCTTCCTCCGAGGTGTAGTCATTTATTAACTCTTCGACTTCTGCGTTGACTATTGTGGGCAGCGAATCGCAACTTGATTTGTTTACCGTGGTGATTACCACAGAGACTTTCCCATATTTGCTGTCGTTCTGTCATCTTTCTATCAATCTTTCAGCTCTCTTTCCACCGTTCTTCTCCATTTTTCCTTTGTAGACCCAGACCTTATTTTCACATCCGCTGTCCATCGGAGAACTGTCCTAGCCAATGCCCCTGCTGGCATACGACATACATGAGCAGTACACCTCCATCTCTTACTGATGGTATCAAATGATGCACAGTTTGTTAGTTTAAAAGCTCTTCGTTTGTTATCGTATTTGGCCAGAAAATGTGCAGGATTCTTCTGAAACATTTATTTTTGAATGTCTACAACTTGTGTATGAAGTTTACGGCTCATTTTCCAGCACTTACTAATGTAGTATATTAACACAGCCAAGCCACTTCACCCTTAGGTAGTCAGATCTCTCCACATTTTCCATCACTTACTAATGTAGTATATTAACACAGCCAAGTCACTTCACCCTTAGGTAGTCAGATCTCTCCACATTTTCCAGCACTTACTAATATAGTATATTAACACAGCCAAGTCACTTCACCCTTAGGTAGTCAGATCTCTCCACATTTTCCAGCACTTACTAATATAGTATATTAACACAGCCAAGTCACTTCACCCTTAGGTAGGCAGATCTCTCCACATTTTCCATCACTTACTAATATAGTATATTAACACAGCCAAGTCACTTCACCCTTAGGTAGGCATAGGTCAACAACGAAGGTCAGATCTCTCCACATTTTCCAGCACTTACTAATGTAGTATATTAACACAGCCAAGTCACTTCACCCTTAGGTAGTCAGATCTCTCCACATTTTCCAGCACTTACTAATGTAGTATATTAACACAGCCAAGCCACTTCACCCTTAGGTAGGCATAGGTCAACAACGAAGGTCAGATCTCTCTACATTTTCCAGCACTTACTAATATAGTATATTAACACAGCCAAGCCACTTCACCCTTAGGTAGTCAGATCTCCACATTTTCCAGCACTTACTAATGTAGTATATTAACACAGCCAAGTCACTTCACCCTTAGGTAGGCATAGGTCAAAACAAAGGCCATCTTTTCCAGATCTCTCCACATTTTCTTGCATTCTGTTTCCAACTCCCGCCTCCAGGTGTTTTTACGAGTCCTTCCTTGCGGGATCCTTTTTCTTTCTCAGGTGGCGAGCTCTGAATTTCCTTGGTTGTGGTTTACGTTGCTATCTAGTGTTTTTTAGTGTTTTTACGGGATGGGGAAGCTAGCCCACACCCACCTCCTTAGTCGCCTCTCACAACATGCTGGCAGGTAACAGGTGTTCTATTTTTTACACCCCTGACTTGGGCAACGGTAACCACTCTGGCGATCCAGGGGAATGTTTCCATATATTTTAAGATTTAATCCTTTGACTTTCCAGATTGTGTTGTGCATGGCAAAAGTGTTCAATTCATTATCAGATAAAAAAAAACTAAAGAAAATACATTAAACAATGTCGTAGTCCTAAATTTCAGATTTTCTTTCCCAAAGCCGAACGATCTCTAGCCTGTGTGTATTCACACCAAGTCAATATTTTAGTTGGAAGTGATAATTAGAGATATGATTGCTTCCCTTCACACTGTCTGTTGGAAGTGTTTCAATATTTTACACTCATTTCTACTACTACTTCTTCGAGAGCTCCACATATCGACCACTTATTAAACCACTCTTTGTGATGTGTATGTGATCTGAGCCTAAGAGCGATTGTACGTTATACGCCTACAAGTAGGCCAACCCATCCGATTTCTGCTTATTAATCAGGCGCTTCCGATTCGTTACTACAGTATTATTATTATTATTACTTTATTTGTGTTATTCACGTTACTATTATTATTATTTGATTTTTATTAGTATTATTATTACAATTGTCACATGGCGACTGCATAGTCAGTAGTCAGTTGCGCCCCAATATATAAAAACATTAGATAGCAATTGCTCAAAACTGGCCGTTTTGATTACCAACAAGGGGAAGTAACATTTGCAGACTTATACAACCACGCCTGACCTTATGTCAATACATGAATTGTCTCCCATGCCAAACTGCTCTTGCAGTTATAAGCACATGTATCTACCTCGGAAGTCAGAGACGGCACGCGTGTATGGCAAGGGACACTGATGAAAAGGAGAGCAGGCATTTATGCTAAAATCAGTCAGAAAAGCCATACCAGCGCCCTGACTACTCTTGAATTCACAGCAGGCGAACCGCCCATTTGTTGACAGGCCCACAAGTTGAGCAAAGAATAGTAACACTACGACCTACAAGGCATGTTGTAAGAGACGACTGAGGTAGGGCCTAGGGAATCTACGCTAGTAAATAAAAAGCGTTGCAGAGATCGAATGTGTTGGCCTACTTGTAGGCGCATAACTGTCACAATGTACAATTGCTCTTAGGCTCGGATCACATACAAATCACAAAGAGGGGTTTAACAAGTGGCCGATATGGTGCTTTCAGAGAAGAAAAAGAAGAATAGCGAGCGAACGCAAGAAGAAAAAGTACATATATCCTCTAGCAAAATAAAATACAAGAAAGAGCCAGTGATACATGTGCAGGCACACAATCGTAGACATCTTTAATAAGGTAACAAGTTAACGACTGTCTCTGACAACAAGTAAGTTACCGTAACATCATCACCCTGACACAAAGGTGTGTGCACACAGACAAATAAAATCACAGATTTAATGATTGTCACCAACTAGAGAACCGATCATTGTAAAAACTTGTGCATACAAAAACTAAACATGACAACATTGTACATAAACTCAAATAAATTATTAAAACCAAAAAACATTGTATACAAGTAAATCATTCAGAAAATGTGTTCAAATCTCTGCTTAATCAAATATGAGAAATATACTCAGTGATACTGTATCAGGGAGAAAATGGGGCAGTGTAGATAACTGTCCATTTTTTGGTTGGTTATGTATTGTTGACTAGCTATGAATTTAGGAGTAGCCATAGCGCCGCCGCCGCCTTCTTGTGTTTGTCCGCTATGAATTTAGTAGTAATCGGTGTGCCTAGTATGGCGCTTCTGATTGATTTTTTCATGAAGGTCTGCTTTCGTTATTATCAATGTCCCCCGGCCATACAGGCGTGCCTTTTCCGACATCAGAGGTACCCATAAAACATAATATGATGTCTAATTTGGTGCCTCTGACTGATTTTTGTGTGAAAGATTGATTTTTTCCTGATCATAAGTGTCCCTCGTCACTCAGATGAGCCTTGCTCCGACTTCTGAGGTACTTGTAACTTAGATCAAGTAAAGGATCAGAAATTTCTGTAGTCCAAATGAGCACTGTGTGCACACTGAACATTTTTGCCCACACTGGCCTTGAACCATAGAAGTTCCGCGACACATTGTCACTAGTGCAGCGAGTTATCAACTTCGCTATCGCCGACCCTTCTAACAGCACTAACCTCTCATTTAACAAGAAACGGGTTCCAATCCCAGGTAAAATATACACATTTTTACAAATGTAGCTGAGGATATAATTTTTTCCGACCACGACAGCTCTCAGGTCGACCCAGCCTCAGCTGGGTACCAGACATGCTCTGGGAAAGTAAAGGCGCCGGCGTGATGCTGACCACATCACCCATCGTGTGCCGATGGTCAATGAAAAATACAGGCCTAACACTGTATTGACCCATATACCACAAGGTATGAAAGGGTTCCTTTACTTTTAGCTGAGGATATAAACTAAATCATCACGTGTACACACTGAATAGCGACAACTTTGGCCCTGAAACCGTTAAAACCTACATCATATAGAAAACCCTCTAGATACCAGTCTCTAGCAGGGATACAAGATATACAAGTGTTTCGTTAACATATTATATCAAAGGTGCAGAAATTGATCAAAAGCTAGATTTTGATATATGCAAATATCGTGGTGCAATACAACATGAAAATATGGTAGAAACGAAGGCAAACAAAAATATATATTAACAAATAATACAACAAATTCGATGACATGACAAATAGTTGAATGAATGTAAGTGTAATGAAAACAAATGCAATTTCCCAACAATAAGGACAAGAAATAAGAACATAGTGACACATTGTTTGTTCAGTTTAAGTCGGCTTCATTGGATATCATGTTCTGGCTAAATATAGTTAGCAAATGAAGAGATTTTCAAGCGAACAAACTGTGCATCACTGGAGACTATCATTACACAAATAAAGAAATTTGGCCAAACAGATGGGAGACACTGGAAGAGAGATTTACAGACACATGGCCAACCCTAACCCCAATGACAACATCAACCACCTTACAAGGAGAGATCAGAGCACTATTTTCAGACTCTGAACCAAACACATAACACTTAATAATTACATGAACAGAATTCAACCACAACACACTCCAGAGTGCGGGCTGTGTGCACATTATCCTGAAACTGGTCACCACCACCTCTTCAGGTGTCAAGCACTAGAGGATGTCAGGAATATCCTCCTTCCTTGAAGGCCAGATAAATAGCATAAATTATACAGAACATAAAAAGCAACAACTTACAAACACATGAAAATACCACTACATAGTATTGGGTCAAAGGGCAAAATTTCAAGTGTCGCTGGCTCATTGAAGAAGAATAGACAGGGCAAAAAGTTCAAGTGTCGCTGGCTCATTGAAGAAGAATAGACAGGGCAAAAAGTTCAAGTGTCGCTGGCTCATTGAAGAAGAATAGACAGGGCAAAAAGTTCAAGTGTCGCTGGCTCATTGAAGAAGAACAGACAATCATAAAAATACAAAGATGGATTGAGCAAGTATTTTGTATGTCTGTTGGGGCATTGGCTAAGACAGCTCTGTCAATCGAGACAGCAGATAGAAAAAGAAGACTGGAACAGCCAAATAAAACATGGAGAAGAACTGTAGAGAGAGAGTTGAAAGATTGTAACTTGATGTGAGAAATGATTTTCTTAGAAAAGCAGCAGATCCTCAACAGTGGAAATCTTCTGTAGAAGGAAGCATTGTGTGTCAAACAGGACACAAAGAGGATACAGACAGACAGATATAGGTAGACAAATAAATGCAGCAATGTCTGGAACTGTTTGCTCGCACATCGTAAGGTAAGGTGATCAGTTAAGAGAACAGGACACATAAAGGATAAGGACAGATAGAGGCAAACAAATAAATGCAAAAATATCTGTTAGAATAAATTTGAACTGTTTGCTCATACATCGCAAGGTTAATAAAGTGATCAATTAACTCTTTCCATGCGGAATTATTTCCTCAATTTTTAAGCAGTTAATTCAAGGGAGGCTAAAAAATTATTTTAAATAAAACCGATCCCAACTACTTGTCAATAAATAAACATATATATATATTATATACTAAATTGAAGAAAACAGGACAACCTAATAGAATAACAAGGTTGAAAAGTAGTATAAGTAAAACAGTAGAAATAAAGCTAGAAATACTTCTTATAAGGGAAGCAACTCTATGGCGTAGTGTGCTGCTAATAGCGTGCAACGGACTTCCGCCATGGCACAGTGTGCGGCTTAAAGCGTGGAAAGAGTTAAGAGAGATTCACAAATGTAACAATCTTCTATATTTAAAATTTGATATTCACAAGTTTACATTGCACTCCAAAAAATGTTCTATATTTACAATTTAATAGTAGTTCACACAATGATCAACACTCTTTTTTCTTCTTCTTTGCTTGTTCCATTAAGAGCATTTGTCACGATGTACCAGGGATTATAGCGGTGATGCAGAGGTTATCGAATCGATGGACATGGCTCAGTAACTGTTCAGAACTTATCTGAGCACATCGAGCATGACTATGGAGATCACCGCTGCCTCCAGGGCTCTGTCATGGGTGCCTGAGCAACAGGTTACCCATACGATCATCATATCAGACTCGATGAATATGCTTCAACTGATTGAATCTGGAAGTATGCGTGTGGAATGGGTGGACAGCATTCGGAGATCACATCTTAAAAAAATGACTTGGCTCTACACGCCTGGACATGCTGGAGTGCGGGTAACGAGCGTGCTGACTCTCTTGCAAACAGTGCCCTGACTCAAGTGGGCAGAAGTATGGACAGAGCCGATATCATCAATGCGTACGCTCTCAATTGTGTGACACGGGCGGGTCTCAGACGCTGGAACGAGTTTGAGAATTAGGCGTTAAGTTTGGACATGCCACCTTCGTGGCAGTGTCGTCTTCGTGGTAGAGAGAGAAGATATAGTAATCAACTTCTCATGGGTACTGTGAGAAAATGGACTTTGGGATGGCTGCTGCAACGGAGGACAGAGCACGAATGGGAATGCCCAATGTGCCATGACGTTGATCGCATAACATAACATAACATTTATGCTAATGGGTTCGATGGTTCGACACAAAAGAAACTAATGAACTTTCCCTGCTCAAGTTGGACGAAGACAGTTGTTGTTTTGTGGTGACTAGAAATAATCTTTGAAAATCATAACAATAACTAAACCAATGGTCTAACTGGAGTCGCAGATTGTTACCCAGGCATTGCTTTCTCAGTGACTCAGCAGATTGTTACACTTGCAGCTGGAGTAGGACCTTGGTCATCTCTGGTTTGCTAACCCTGACTTCTATATCTCGTTCACCTTCATCTTAGACAATGCGTATGTATTCACAAATACATTTTTGTCAAAACAATGTTCTATAGTCACAACTAAATGTTAGTCAAAACAATGTTTTATAGTCACAACTAAATGTTAGTCAAAAACAATGTTTTATAGTCACAACTAAATGTTAGTCAAAACAATGTTCTATAGTCACAACTAAATGTTAGTCAAAACAATGTTCTATAGTCACAACTAAATGTTAGTCAAAACAATGTTCTATAGTCACAACTAAATGTTAGTCAAAACAATGTTTTATAGTCACAACTAAATGTTAGTCAAAAACCATGTACTATATTCACAACTAAATTGTTCTCCACAAACCAATGTTCTATATTCACAACTCAATTGTACCTCACAAACCAATGTTCTATATTCACAACTCAATTGTACTCCACAAACCAATGTTCTATATTCACAACTAAATTATACTCCAGACAATGTTCTATATTCACAACTCAATTGTACTCCACAATGTTCTATATTCACAACTCAACTGTACCTCACAAACCAATGTTCTATATTCACAACTCAATTGTACTCCAAACAATGTTCTATATTCACAACTCAATTGTACTCCACAATGTTCTATATTCACAACTCAATTATACTCCACAATGTTCTATATTCACAACTAAATTATACTCCAGACAATGTTCTATATTCACAACTCAATTGCACTCCACAAACAATTTTCTATATTCACAACTCAATTGTACTCCACAAACCAATGTTCTATATTCACAACTAAATTATACTCCAGACAATGTTCTATATTCACAACTCAATTGAACTCCACAATGTTCTATATTCACAACTCAATTGTACTCCACAAACCAATGTTCTATATTCACAACTCAATTGCTCTCCACCACAAACAATGTTCTATATTCACAAGTTTCCAAAGATCTGACAAAAATGTCTTCATGATAAAGATAAATAATGCTTGACCTATCACAGGATGCATGCTCCAAACATGGAGTTTTGATAATGTCTGCTCAACTACTACAAATGTTGCAATAGAGTGAAGCAACAGGAATTCCTGAAGGATTTTACAAAATAAACAGACCATCCAACACTGAACACAGAACTAATATACAACAACAACAACAACAACAATGGCAAGAATATTGGCTCATCATCTGTGCATACCATACTATCTGAGATCAGATCAGCTTAAGTGATGCAGATCACTGGATGAATTGACCACAGGATATATTGACAACCAGTTAAGTTGACCACCAGCTGAGCTGATTATGAATTAATTTGACCACCAGATGAGCTGATCATGAATTTAATGACCTGATCAACAATTGAAATTCTGTGTCTCCGCATATTTTATACAACCTCAATTGGGTATTCGAGAAACACTGGGAAGTGAAGCCAGCCAGCAGGATGTTGATTATATCACCCATTATATCCGAGAAACACTGGGAAGTGAAGCCAGCCAGCAGGATGTTGACTATATCACCCATTATTTCCGAGAAACACTGAGAAGTGAAACCAGCCAGCAGGATGTTGACTATAGCACCCATTATATCCGAGAAACACTGGAAGTGCAGCCAGCCAGCAGGATGTTGACTATATCACCCATTATTTCCGAGAAACATTGGGAAGTGAAGCCAGCCAGCAGGATGTTGACTATATCACCCATTATATCCGAGAAACACTGGGAAGTGCAGCCAGCCAGCAGGATGTTGACTATATCACCCATTATATCCGAGAAACACTGGGAAGTGCAGCCAGCCAGCAGGATGTTGACTATATCACCCATTATATCCGAGAAACATTGGGAAATGAAGCCAGCCAGCAGGATGTTGGCTATATCACCCATTATGTGCCATTGATCAAAGACAAACAAGGAGACCTAAAGGCACAAGACAGACTTCATTTCCCCAAGTTTGCCTATATAACTTGGTTACTCTCCATAGAAATGGCACACCGCCTGCCGCCGAGAGTATTACATAGAGCACAAACTTTATAGCTCTAGCATCAATCCAAAGTGATATCTGGTAACATAAAATGTGCTTGTGAACCAAAACGACAAGGTTCAGATTCAAACTCATAAACTTCAGACAGCAAAGCAAACTGCTTAGCCTACTTTGCCACAAAAAAAAAATGGCTGATGCTACAAATAAGAAAACTGAAGTATTCTGGACATTCTTCTTCTTCGAATGCTCCATATTGACCACCTGTCAACCACTCTGTGTAATTTGTATGTGATCTGAGCCTAAGAGCAATTGTACGTTGTGCCAGTTATGCGCCTACAAGTAGGCCAGAACATCCGATTTCTGCGCTGCTTTTTATTTACTAGGGTAGCATTCCTAGTGCCTGCATTAGTCGCCTCTTACGATATGCATTGTAGGTCACAGTGGTACTATTCTTTGCTTCCATTGCGGGCCCCAGCACCACACGGGCATTCTGGACATATAAAATGACACAAAGGGTTGGAGAAGACCATTATGGAAGGAGAACCACAGAGAAGATGGATTTGGGATATAACTGATGATTTGAACATGACGGCTGCGGAGGTCTAAGAGAGAGAGAAATTCTGAAGGACTGTTAAGGTGGCAAAGTTCTGCTCCGGAAGTTCTGCTCCGGACAATCTATTTGACGATGACTTTCATACAGTATTTCCATCAACCTTGTCAGATAAAAAAAGGAAGATCAAACAATAAAAATCTGTACAGTGAACAAAATAGTGAATAATATATAAGATAAAAGAATTTCTTTCTCTCGATTTCTTATCATTCTCAATTGAGCACATTGCTGTAACTTATCACTAAAACATATATATATAAGTTTTACAATTCAGCGTTCCTAATGGAACCCAGTGCTAACAGTATGCCAAATTATAGTTTCTGTAACAAACAGTCTCTAACATATAGGGAGGTGGTGAGTTTGAAGCCGAAGGATTGATTTCATTGTGCCGGGTTTTACTCCATATGGCTCTGTCCCTCTCTGCAGAAATGGCATGTCATCTGCCGAGAGTATTGCACAAGGCACAAACTCTGTAGCTCTGACAACAATCCTAGAGGTCTCTGGAAAAAAATGCACTGGTGAATCGAATGGCAATGTCTGCCATTTGAACCCATGGCCTTCGACTCGCAAAGCAAGGGCTTAACCACAGAGACCCCCTCATTTTATAGATTTGGGTTGATATCTTTAACCCAGTAGTTTTAAAAAAGGGAGACGTGAGCCAGTATCAGGGTAAATAAGAAAAGCTATACAAATTTAGTGGATTTTGTGTTTTAATAAGTTTTTATACTAACTTATTTTTCTACTTAAACAACAAATTTGCATTAAAACTGAACGTTACAAATTTTTTCAAAAAATCAAGAACATTTATTTTTACCTTCTTAGGACTTTTTGATCACATTTCTTGTCAAAAATTAGTGTTTTTTAGTGTTTACATTTCTCACCTCCAATTTTGTTGTGTTTAGGGGACAGTGTTGTTGTTCTTCTTCGAACACTCCAGATCGATCACTCGTTAACCACTCTTTGTGATTTGTATATGATCTGAGCCTAAGAATGATTGCACATTGTGTCAGTTATGCACCTACAAGTAGGCCAGCACATCCGAATTCTGCGACGCTATTTATTTACTAGGGTAGCTTCCTAGGCCCCTACCTCAGTTGCCGCTTACGACATGCCTTGTCGGTCGCAGTGCTACTATTCTTTGCTTCATCTACAGGTCCCGGCACCACACAGGTGTTGTTATAAAGCTCACAGTAAGAAATTTTTTTTTTTTCATTCGCTCTTTAGAAATTACATTTAATTTGTGGGAGAAATTAGGAAAAATGGGGTTGGCTGTGTGGTAGTCTTGCCTCATCTTCAAGAGGGGTGCCAGCTGAGAACCACTGCTCTAACCCTCTTCAAAACTAGGCAAGTATTTTCAACAAGATACAAATATATACAGATCAATTCCTGATAATATTATCAGAACATGAAAGTACCACATGTTAAAGTAGCACATCTAGTGAATTATACTTCAGATCTGATTAGTCATGGGGATTTAGTCAGCACTGATATATGCCCAGATGAATATGTTACAAATAAAATGTACAAATCATGATATCAAATGAACTCTATTCAGTTCACTTGGGAAAACAGATACCAATTAACAACAATTTGATTTTCGATAGAATTGCTTATGCTAGTCGTTCTTAACCTGTGAGATACGTTTTCTCAGAAAGGTGTAAGACAGTATCGAAGAGGTGTGAAACATTATGAAAATTTCATTCCTTTTGCGTTTTACTACGTTTTTATACTAACTTGTTTTTCTAGTTAATGTTTTTTCATAAAAATTCAAAGTTAAAATTTCCTTTAAAAATAAGAAGAACATCGCAAATTTTGACTCCTGTTGACATTTTTAAAAATAAAATTTCTCATCAAAAATTAGATTTTTTAAAATGTTTACAATTCTCACTGCCAGCGCTGTTATGTTTAGGGGACAGTGTTGTTATAAAGCTCATAGTTAGAATTAATTTTTAAACATTTTTTCTTCTTCTTCTTCTTCTTCCAACGTTTTCAGACATCGATTTGTATACTTTTAAAGTAGTTAGTGGTCAACCGGAGTCCATGTACATCTCCGTATAGCTTGTCTTGGACTGATATGGGGATTGGCCATGTGTTTTTTCTCTGTTCCATGCGCGTTGGACATTCTTGCAGTATGTGTGTCTCTGTCATCTTGCTGGTGCCACATGTACATATGTCAGATGGGCCTATTTTATACTTGAAACATTTTTTTTTTTTTTTTTTAAAAAAAAAAAAAATTACAATTCAGCAGGGAAAAATGAGGTAAAGAGGGTGATGGTGCGTTGAGTTTTGCCTCATCTTCAAAAAAGAGGTCGCCAGCTGAAAAGGTTGAAAACCACTGGCTTATGCTTACAAATAAATACAATAGGGAGCATTCATTTTAACTTGTAAAGTAAAATGTTACTAGAAGAAGTGTCTGTTCTTCGCACAGAAATTCATAGTTTAGTTACAGTTTAAAGTACAAATGACTGTCCCCAATTATTGGAAAAAATATGAGTGCCAAACAGTGCGAGACTCAACATATTAAAGAGGAATACAATGTCTCATTGATAGCTACTATAGCATAGTACAGGGTGTTCAACTTAAAAGCAGCCCCATTGATAAATAGAAATTTGCCAGCTACGCATTGCATCTCGTCTATTTACTATTAAACCGGTTCTGACTAGCTTGTCCTACGTCACATTTGTTCATCGCCCCTTCCGCACTACAATTACACACCATCACACAACCTTGACCTATACTACGTCATAACTGAACCTTCTCATTTCCATACATATATGCCAGATTAGCTCCATTCATGGGCTGCTTTTAAGTTGAACACCCTGTAGTTAGTTCTACTACTTCGTAGACATGTAGTCAATGGATGCAATTCTGTAGTGGGAATGGAATTTTCTCTAACTTGAACTGCTCTCAGGTCAACCAAGTCTCAATTTGGCCTCAGAGAAAACTGGGAAGTAAAGACACCGAGGTGAGGTTTATCACATCCCCCATCATGTGCTGTTAACAACAAAAAAATGATGGGCCTAACAATGTATTCCCCAATATACCACAATTCTCCTTACATTTCAAATAAATACAGTAGGAAGCATTCATTGATAAGATTTGATTGATGGGATCATCATCCTTGCACTTCAGTGAATAACCATGTGTGTTTCAATCTCTTTCTTGCTCAGGAAGATTTCAGTGACAGTTCACAAACTCTGAAGCACCTGCAAGGGCCACCAACATAATTTTGAAGATGGTGGAAATTTTTGAAGGATTTTACCGGAATTTTTTAATATTAATTTTGCCCAGGCAGCAGCTTTGCACCTTACTCTTATCGATTTTCAACTGCTACAGGTTCTTTTACACTCTCAACTTAAACACAGGAGCTCTGTTTTATTGTCTGACTCTAAAAGGACTTGGAACTCTATCTCAACAACATTGAGATCAGGAACATCTGGAAAAATATCATGACTGCTCCTCAAAAGAGAGCTGAACACCTTACCTCTATGCCACCTCCCCCTCCCATAGAGACCTGTAATTTAGAGAGTATGATGATATCACAATATCTCAAGAGACAATGGGGTCTCTGTGACGTAGAGGTTAGGTGTTCAGCTCTTGTGACAAAGGTACTCGGTTTGCTCCCTCTTGGAGCTGTCGGAGTATTTTATATAGAATCCTGATCTTAGTGTAGGTGAGATCAAGTTCCTAGTCCTATTGAGACGGACGATAAACGTATGTCCTATGTTCAAGTTGAGCCCGTAAAAGAACATTTGGCAGTTTAAAAATTGAGAAGAGTAGGCTAGAAAGCCGTAACCTGGGAGAAATTCATTTGAAAAATTAAAATAATAAAATTCCTACAAAATATTTTCACCATCTTCTAAATTACATTGAGGACCCTCACTGGTGCTACAGGATCCGTGCACTGCCACTGAAATCTTTATGTACAAGAAAAGATCGAGGACACATGGTTACTCACCAAGTGGTCCTATGATGGTAATATCAATCAATCTCTGAGACAATATTCAGAATACATATCATAGTGATAGAACTTGAGCAATACTAAATGAATGTAACATACAATGAATTCAGTTGTTTTCAAAAAGTCATATAGAAAAATAAATGTAGAAATATCTATGTCGAATAAGTTCGTTGCAGAAAAAGACATTTATAGCTGGTCTATTTCTGGAATTATAAACAGATGCACAAATCATAACTTATACTGGTTATGGGACTGACTGTCTTAGTACTCCTGGTATACACATAGATGTTCATTCTTCCCCAGCACATGAAGGGTAGGTATCCATACTGATGGTTCTCATGGCTGGCTGGTTAAACATATTCATAATTTTGCCCCTCATGCATCCAGTTATGCTTGTACAATGTTTAATTCCCAACTTCTTAAATCGTCAGATAGATTGTATGTCAATGTTAGTGTCTTCATCCAACAGCCGGTCGTGAAGACACTGAAGAACGTTCCCTCATCCATCTTTAACTACCTGAAAATCAATGCAGTTTCATTTTTTTTTTTAAACCTGTTATGAATTCAGGTGTAGTCATGGAACCTCTCATTGATTTTTGCGTAGTGGTTAGCTTTCCTTATCATCAGTGTCCCTCGCTGTTCAGGCAGGCTTTACTCAGACTTCAGAAGTGTCGATGCTGTTAACACAAGCCTGTTTGCTCTCCCTTACTGTCAGGAACACCCGTTTCTTTAGGACAGTAGATTCGATGTAAGCCTCTGGAGGTTGGAAACCTCGATAGACAACATCACCTCCTACCACAACCTGTCATTGTGAAACTTCTGAAGCATCGACTGAGAGTAAAAAACAATAACTTGCACTAATACTATGAGTCAGTTTAAATTTAATCAAAAGTTTTATTAAAATAAAAAATATACACAACATGTGCTCATGATTAGTCAAATTACAACTGATAGACTAACTATCCTGGCCAAGAATAATAAAATTAAATCACATTTTTGTGTAGATTGCTCATTTTATCGACCGAATACGGTGATACAAACTTTGAAGAAAGAACAAATGTAAAAAAAAAACATACAAAAATTATGTACATCACCAAAAACCAGAATTTAAAAAATCATACAGATTATTGGTAAACCATACAAGTTTAAAAGTATAATATTGTATCTTTGACATATTTTAATTAGTGTGTGTGGTATTGTAACTTGTATTCCCATTTTTGTATCACATGTTGTTCGTCAGCAATAGTAATTTGTTCAGTAAATTATTGCATTTTGGATTCTCTTCATCTACCATGTTCACTCCATCTACCATGTTCACCTCATCTCCTGTGTTCACTCCATCTATTGAATTCTCTTCATCTATCATGTTCACTTCATTTAGTGTGTTCACTTGTTCGCTTTTGATGTTTTTCTGTCCAGTGTAATATATTAAATAGGACCCACATTGAGAAGACCACTAGGAAGCATTGTAAGACAGGCATTGTTTTGGAACCCACAGGTAAAGAAGAGTAGGGGAAGGCCTATAATTACCTGAAGAAGGAAGCTGGAAACATATTAAAAGGATAGGCAAGACGTAGAAAGAATTGGATGAGAGAGGCAGAGCTGGAAGAAATTTGTTGAAGACCTGTGTTCCATTGGGAGTTGAAAGGTGAAGATGAATATATTAAATATAATTGATGACAGAACATGGCCCTTCGAACCCGAGACAACTGTACCTTAAAAACCTAGGCGATGTACGCAAACCTACAGATGGTCTGACCGTATCAGATCAGATCTGGAGAAAATTGTGGGGAGGCTGCAGTAATACTGAGTCAATAGGCTAAGATTTAATGGGAACAAGTATATTACAATGTTACATGAGAAATTGCTAAACCATGTAGAACGTGTGATTTGTGTTTGACGTCACTTTTGTACACAATTTATTTTCAAATACCAAAAAATATTGAAAAAATATTCTCAGACCGATATATCGGGGTATGCAACATTTACATTAAATCCTGAAATATCAAGAGCCCTGGTTCTAAGAGTTAAACCAAATTGTAACATGTATGTTGTGTTTGATATGGCATTTGTGCACAATTTATCTTCAATTACTAAACAATAGAGTGACAGGTACTGAACTATAAAGTGGGAGATTGGGCGTGAGATGTTTACATCTCAGACCAATATACCAGGATCTTGGGTTCACAGAGTTAAATGATAAACAAAAGATTAAATGCAAGATATTTTGATCAGTCAGAATATTATAAAAGCTATCACAGGTTCATGTCTTCCTGAAGGCATGATCTTGTCATTGGTATCTGCTATGTTAATCAAGGCAACCTATGTGTCCCACCCACAAGCTTTCTTCGAGAGCTCTTATCAGCAGACAGGTGGGAACTTGTTTAGCTGAAGCAAATCAGGAATTAGAAATGATGACAAAATGTCTACCATAGATAAAAAAAATATGTTGCAAAGTAAAGTTTCTGCCGCTAGTTGTATCAATAAATTACCAACTGAAAGTCTGTCTCTGACAATGTGTCTGTCGCTAGCTACATGTTTTACATTACCAGACAGTCAACAAACTACCAACTAAAAGTCTGTCTCTGACAATGTGTCTGTCACTAGCTATATGCTTTACATTGCCAGATATTCAACAAATTACCAACTGAAAGTCTGTCTCTGATAATGTGTCTGTCGCTAGCTACATGTTTTACATTACCAGACAGTCAACAAACTACCAACTAAAAGTCTGTCTCTGACAATGTGTCTGTCACTAGCTATATGCTTTACATTGCCAGATATTCAACAAATTACCAACTGAAAGTCTGTCTCTGATAATGTGTCTGTCGCTAGCTATATGTTTTACATCACCAGACAGTCAACAAACTACCAACTAAAAGTCTGTCTCTTACAATGTGTCTGTCACTAGCTATATGTTTTACATTGTCAAACATTCAACAAATTACCAACTAAAAGTCTGTCTCTGATAATGTGTGTCACTAGCTATATGTTTTACATTGTCAGATATTCAACAAATTACCAACTAAAAGTTTGTCATTGTTCGTATACATTTACAGTACAATTAGGTAGCTGTGGTCAAGAGGCCTGCTCCAACAAATTGTGACTGCTGGAAGATTTACACTGGCTGTCAGAAGATGGGTCAGGACTGGCCATGTGTAAAGATGCCACAGAGCTATGAACCTGCTGAGACAAACGCCGACCACGGCGAAGGAAAGTTTCCAGCTTGTCTACACATGCATCTTGGTACTCATGGACCCATCTGGAATAAATAAAACAGAACACACTCTTAAAGATGGCAGACAGAGATATGATATGGGATGGATAGATCAAACTCTCAGATAGGGCAGACCTTACAGGATATCATAAAAGATAGATCATTGTTTAATGTACATTTGAGGATCATCTTCATCACACATCGGAACTTGAAATATCTACACAGAAGTACTAAAATATATACAGAGAAACAGACTAAGAGAAAACAGTAAAAAGTGTTTGCAGAAACAAACCAAGATAACACACTAAAAGTGTACAGAGAAACACACCAATAAAACACTAAAAGTGTACAGAGAGACACACCAGAGAAACACACCAAGATAACACACTAAAAGTGTACAGAGAAACAGACTAATAGAACACACTAAAAGTGTACAGAGAAACACACTAAGATAACACACAAAAAGTGTACAGAGAAGCAGACTAAGAGAACACACACATATAGAGACAATGAAGTACCTGACACTATTAAAGCGTACTACTGCTCTCATGTCTGCTGGCAACTTCTCCAACAGTGGCCACTCAAAGTTGTCAATGATGGGGACAATGTTACAGTTACTCTCTATGGCTGCTACAATCTCTTTATGAACCCAGTCCTCCTGAATATCATCTCCTGAAATTTAAAAAAAACGTCTTTACTGCCTGTAATACCGCTTTGTTGGATGGTGTAGGACTGGTGGGACATGAGCCTGATTAATTTAATGGCATCATGGTTAGTGCAGTCACCACGAAACTGTTCAGGTTAGGATTTTTCTTTATGCCCCAGACAGAAAAAACTCCTTGACCTTACTGGGAATCGAGCCTTGATCTCCGGAATTAGAGCCTGCGATTCCGCCAGATGCTCCTCATCTCCTGAATGAGGAAAAATATAACCTGAATGAGGGAGGACATGCAGGACAGAAGAAAGACATAAAGGAGAACATGCATGAGGGAGAAAAGTTAGAACACTGGGGTCTCTGTTGCAAAGAGGTCAAGTCGGTTGTCTTGTGTTCTAAAGGCTGCTGGTTTGAATCTGCCTTGCTTCGATAGGTTCACAGTTAATTTTTTATTCCAGAGATACCTAGGAATGTTGCTGGAACTATGGACTTCATGCTTTGTGCAATACTCTCGGAAAGTGGGTGTGCAATTTGTGTGAAAGAGTGACTGAGTCTTTCTTCTTCTTCTTTGCGTTCGTTCTCTACGACCAATTTTAATCACTCTTTGTGATATGTTTGATCTTTGCCAAGAACGTGTATACGTTGCACATTGGTTTGGTAATCCCTAAATGCATATATTTATACACGTTTAGGACATGTGCATCCGATTTCAGCCAAACCTCCTTAGTCGCCTCTTACGACATGCGTGGCAGGTAACAGTGGTTCTATTCTTTATACCCCAAATTTGGGCCCGGTAACCATTCGGGCGAGTGACTGAGTTATATGGGAAACCAGGTGCACTGAAGTCAATTCTTCACCTTTAAATTATTTTTGTTTAAATAAGACATGCAGAAAGGAGGAAAGGCATGATAGACATGATGGACGAAAGGAAGGGCAGATATGAGGAAACGATAGGAAGGATATTCAAGAGGCATGTATCACGGAATCCTCCTCTTTGAACGCTCCATACCGACCACTTGTTAACCACTCTATGTGATTTGTATGTGATCTAAGCCTAAAAGTGATTGTGCGTTGCGCTGGTTATGCGACTACAAGTATGTCAGCATATTCGATTTCTGCTACATTTTGTATTTACTAGAGTAGCTTTCCTAGACCTCAGTCCCCTCTTACGACATGCCTTGTAGGTTGCAGTGTTACTATTCTTTGCTCCCCTATTTGGCCCCGGCAACACACGGGCAGCATCAGAAAATAAAATGAAGGACAAGAATGGATGTGTGTGTGTGTCGTGATGTCATGTACAAGATTGTGATGAGATATGTGTGCATATACAAGAGATAGTGGGACGGATTAGCACAATACGAAAGTGTTTGCCTATCGACTCTGACTCCAGAGGGTAGAAGTATGGACAGAGCAGATGTCATCAATGCGGTACTACTAAGTCACTTCTCATGGCTATGGTGAGCAAATGGACTTTAGGATGGCTGCTGCAGCGGAGGACAGAACAGAAATGGGAATGCCCAATGTGCCATGAAGTCGATCGCATAGCATAACAGAAGGGTTGTGAGTTTAATCCCACACTTGATGAAAGGAATTGTCCCACACATGATGAAAGGAATTATCCCTCCTACCTCCTGCACACTAAGATCTAAAAATATGAAATGACAAGCACTTCATACTCTAAGGTCTGAAACGGCTACAGGAATTTTTTTTTTTTTTTTATGTATTTATACAAGAGACAACAGTTACACACAGTACATGTACACACACAAACAGCTGTAACAAATGACGTTTATGACAGACAGCAACTACAAGAATTCAGCATCAGCAACACTGGCGTTCTCACCTAGACATCTGTCCAGGGCATCCGGTGTCAGGATGAGAATAAAGTGGTTAGACAGGTGGATACTCAGTAGAAGGTTTTCATCAAACTTGCCAGCTCTCAGTCGGTCAATGTCCAGGAACACAGAGAACCCACGCAGCTGTAGATGAACCTTGAGAAGGCTGGAAAATAAAATGACAATATAGTATATCTGTCCAGACATTTGCATGGCAACATTAGAATATGGTAAGCAGAATTCAGCAGGAAAGCTGGCTGATGCTACAAATAAGAAAGAGAAAATAAATTACTTTTACATATAAAGAGAAATGAAGGACTGGAGAAGACTTTCATCGAAGGAGGCATCCGGCAAAGAGGAGAAGAGGAAGACCACAGAGAAGATGGATTCAGGATGTAACTGATGGTTTGAACATGACGGCTGCAGAGGCGGGACATCTGGCCTATGAGAGAGAAATTCCGAAAGACTGTTAGGGTGGCGAAATTCAGCTCAGGACAAGATATTTGACGATGATGATGATGAAGCAGAAGTTGCAAACTGGATGTATGGATAAGATGCGGATGCCATTATGACTCACAAACTAGATATTGTAGTCTAGATACTAGTTTCATGTATGTATTCATGGCAGTGCTTATAATGTGTGTCCATATGAGATAATAGTTACATTCTATGTCTGTCTGACTATCCCTACATTGTATTGCTTTATGACTTCTTTGTTCATTCTATTTCCGATAGTAGCAGAATGCAGTCCGGAGAACGAAATGCATTGTTTTGCAGTTTTCAGCGTGAGCTGCAGTATCTGCACCTTTCGGTCAGACACATCCAACTTCAGAATAGCTTTTTTTCGGTACTGGGTTAGCTTTTCCTTCTTTGATCTTCTTCTTCTTCTCTCGATCATTCTTCACGGTCAATTTTATCATTCTTTTTGTGATGTATAATTGGTCCTTTGACAAGAATGGAGTGATCTACGTCGGGACGATTGTGCGTCCATGGTGACTAGGCTTGCCCATCCAGTTTCAGCCAGCTTTTGATTTACTAGGGTGAACTTTACCTAGGTACGATCCTTTCTGCCGACTATGCCGGCCCGGATCTTCGCCTTTACGATCAGCTTTGCCATATATTTGGGCTTTGTGATCTACGCCAAGACAGTGAGTTACGCTTTTATGCCCTTTCTGACTGTGAGGTCATTCCGGATTCGAAATATTTCTCGGGGCTTATAAGCTTGTCCTCGGACGGCGTCTTACTCGTATTAAACACCGTGTAAAGTACCTGCCTTCGCAATGTTCGGACCGGACAGCCAGTCAGATCTTTACATTGTCGACCTTACTTTACCGTTCACTTTTGAGTTTGATCTGGAGTAGGAACATTCTCAACCTTTTCTAGACGCGCGTTGGTACATGGCAATTTGTAGTTAACCCCGGAAGACACCGGCCTGGGGCCAAGTACAAATAATGTAGAGGGTCATTTCAATCGGCGCTAGCAACGCAACTGAGGATGTTGCGCTCGCCACCATCATCTTCCCTAGTTCTTCCGGGGATGTTAGTTGTGATTGCAATAGTACCTTGCCCGGTTGCCCCAAGGCTGGCAGCTCCGTTAGGCATCACCCATCTCAGTTCTTAACAGGAGTGCGTCAGGGATGCCTCCTATCACCTTTGTTGTTCTTACTGACAATAGACTGGATTATGAAGACCACAGTAACTAACACCAGAAATGGAATCCAATGGACTCTGACAGAGCAACTAGATGATCTGGACTTCGCTGATGATATAGCCCTTCTGTCACATACACGAAATCAGATGCAGTATAAGCTAAACACATTGAATCAAAGGTCCCAGCAACTAGGGCTGAACATTCATAAGGGAAAGACAAAGATATTGAGAATTAACCAAGCAACGACAACTCGATCTCCCTGGGGGAAATCCCACTTCAAGAGGTAGAATCATACACATATTTGGGCAGCAACGTAGACAAAGAGGGTGGAACAGATAGAGATGTTAAAATAAGAATACAGAAGGCAAGAGGAGCTTTCATTGCACTGGGAAACATTTGGAAGTCCAAAGAAATCAAATCTAGAACAAAAATTCGGATATTTAACTCTAATGTTAAAGCAGTTCTACTGTATGGGTCAGAAACATGGAGAACAACTAAAACAATAGCGCATAAATTGCAAACATTCATCAACTGGTGTCTCCGCAGAATAGAGGGAATAAGATGGTATGATAGGGTCACAAATGAGGAACTTATGGAGAGAACAAGACAGATTCCAGTGAACGAACAGGTTAAAAAAGACGCTGGCGCTGGATAGGACACACTTTACGAAAACCGAGGGGAATATAACAAGAAGGGTCCTTGCCTGGAACCCGCAGGGACAGCGAAAGAAGGAGAGGCCGAGAAATACATGGAGACGAGATTTGGAGGCGGAGATCAACAATATAAAGAAGAGCTGGAGGGAGCTGCAGGAGATAGCTAGAGATAGGAAGACTTGGCATGAGTTGGTTGAGGGCCTATGCCCCAACCCGGGTAAAAAAAGGCAAAGAGAGAGAGAGAGAGATCTCAGTTCTTCCGGGGATGTTAATTGTTATCGCAACAGTACTTTGCACGGTTTTCCTAGGGAGGGTAGTTTCGTTATGCACTAAAACGCAAATTTTTGTTTTGTGCTCGGTAAACCATGCCCAGTACATGTATCTGCACCAGGCCACCGATGCAGAGTCAGCTGCAATCTCCCCTCGTACCAACACGAGGGTAGACTTTTTTTCGTTGAGCATCTGACTTATTTATTCTCAAGTACAAGGCCATGCAGCTTGTGTGTAGTACCCCAAAGGGAGAAACGGAGCATCCGGTCCCAGCTATATTACAATCCCTACATTATGTCTATATACAGGGTGTTCAACTTAAAAGCAGCCTATGAATGGAGCTAATCTGGCATATATGTATGGAAATGAGAAGGTTCAGTTATGACATAGTATAGGTCAAGGTTGTGTGATGGTGTGTAATTGTAGTGTGGGAAGGGCGATGAACAAATGTGACGTAGGACGAGCTAGTCAGAACCGGTTTAAATAGTAAATAAACACAATGCGATAGGGTTATCTGGCAACTTTTGATTTGTCAATGGGGCTGCAATTATCTTGAACACTGTAGTAGTAGTAGTACATCTCTTCATGAGATCACTACCTTGTAGCAGTGGGGAGCTTGTGCACCTCCATGATCTGGAAAGCTATGCTGATGGAAGCTTGGCTCCTGGTAAGGAACACGCATGTCAGACAGGTTGAAGGATAGAGGGCAGACAAAATGTGACCTCTTGATCCTTCATGTTGTGAGTTGGACAAGGGGTTGGCAACCTATTCCTGTAAAATAAAATTGTCTTACAAAAAAGGAAGCAAGCGATACTGTTGTTGCATCGAGGGAAGGGAGCAAGGTTATTCAGGCATTTAATTTCATGAAGGAGGGAGATCGAACCCAAAAGGAAGTCTTCATCCAGACAGCTAACCTTTTATCAACCAAATCTACATTTTCAGCGAATTGGAAAAGAAGATATGGACATCCATATGAAACATGGAGAAGAACTGCAGAAAGAGATTCGAAATATTGTGACATGACATGTGAAACCAATTGGTAGAAAAGCGGCAACAATGGAAATCTCTTGTGGAAGTCTTATGTGTCAAACAGGACACAAAGAGTATATAAATCAAATCATAAGACAAATGATACCAATTTTGAAATGCAAACATGTCACTAGAAAGAGAATTGTTCAACACAATCTTTCTCCCGACATTATGTTATAAGTGTCAAACTTGGACGCTGACATCAAACGATAGAAGAAAACTAGTGACGACAGAGATGAAGGGTCTACACAGAATGCTGGGAGTATTAAGAAGAGACCGGTTTTAAAATGAAGGCACCATGGGAAAAGTGAGTACAACTGAACATCAAGAAACAACAAATTAAATGGTTCGCCACATAAGCAGATTACCAACAGACAGTGTGGCTCAAAGAGTATTGCTACTCCGATACAGTGGATACAAAACAAAAGGTCATTCCCAGCAAAAAAGGTGGACCACAGAAATAACAGAGACAGTGAGAAACTTTATTTATGAAGCACACACAAATGCCATTTTTTCTAGAAATCTCTTCTTATCCTGACGCAGAGAGGCAAAACAAGATTAGAGAAAAGAAATGAAAAGTAACTACATTGTGTGTATATAATCTGTTAGTTCATTCTGGCAAACTGACATTCATGAATCATCCAAAGTCTACACTAGCTTACCTGGCCAGTTGTGAACCGCTTGACCTCCTGTAGCAGATGAAGACATCAATCGACCGATGACTGGAGAAATTGAGGCTATGGCATGGGTCCATTGATGGAAGACTTATCAAGTGATGGTGATGAGACATGCTTGGTGTCTCTGGACCAACCAGTTCTATTGGGAAGTACACAATACTATATTAACTGGTAAGGAGTAAGGGTCACTAAGGGTGTCTCTGGGCAAGCCAGTTCTGTTCCGACGTATAAAAAAATCCTGTCGTTACTGTCTGTAATACTGCTTTTTGGTCGGTGTAGGACAGGAGGGACATGAGCCTGTGGAATTTAATGGCCGCATGGCTAGTGCAGTCGATGCGAAACTGTTCAGGTTAAGATGTTTTCTTCATGCCCTTGACAGAAAAAAATCCTTGGCCTTACAGTGAATTGGTCTCCCGCATGGGAGCCATGCTATAGCCCATTCGGTCAGACATTCCACATGTTGTGAAGTATCAATTATTATATTAATTGGTGAGGAATCAATCAAGTGCTATGCCTACCTACCAATCATATCTTCACAACTCTCCCTGGGGCAGTTAATCCATTCTCGTTGATCTTTTGTCAAACCACAATGTCAGACCATCCAACATCTTCTCCCTCTGCCTCCATGATCTCTCCCCTGAATTTTACCCATTGTCACCAAATGTTCTAAACGTTCTCTTCACATTATATGCCCAAAGAACCTTGATTGTCTGATTCTTATTCTTTTGAGAAGGTTTTTTGGTGTGAGTGCCTATTTTAAAACCAGATCGTTTGTTTTCTTCACTGTCCATGGAATTTTCAGCATTCTTTCAGCACATCCCTGTGGTTTCCAGCAATCTTATTGATTGCTTGTTCAATGTCCATGATTCGCTGCCAAGCATAAGTATTGGTTCAATATAGCACTGGGTACTTGTTTCTGCATGGGGTGTAAGGGTCAGTAAAGGTCACTTCTAAAAAATAAAATAAAAATATCTGCCACCAAGCCAACAGTAGTTTCTTTAGTAGTCAAATTATTGGAGTCACAGTTTCCTGTTCTACAAACATGACTTTGGTGAATGGCAAACATCTGGTTACAAAATACCAGACCTCCTGGAGTCTACTAGAATTATACTATATCCTTCCTTCCTTTCGTTCACTTGAAATATTGTCTATATATTCAATGCTGTCTCTTGTATAAACTTGGCCATCTTTTTTAGTTCACACAGAGGTCTGTGCAGTTTTATTTCCAGTGCTATTTCACTAGAGCAGTGAGTTTGCCTCAATATATCATATTCGGAGCAGTCTTCAATGCTTGTTCATATGTACACATACTAAAATGATAATCTTGAATTTTGTACAAATGTGGTTGCAGAGTCGATTGTGTTCTGTTCTGAGGTGCAGAATCACAACTTGTTCTGTGTTCATATTTTGCGAGTTATAGAACAAGACACACCATTTGTGTGAATGATGGAACAAGACATACTATCTCTGTGAATGATGGAACGAAACATACCATCTCTGTGAGTGCTGGAACAAAACATACCATCTCTGTGAATGATGGAACAAAACATACCATCTCTGCAGATGCTGGAACAAAACATACCATCTCTATGCATGATGGAACAAAACATACCATCTCTATGAATGATGGAGCAAAACATACCATCTCTGTGAATGATGGAACAAAACATACCATCTCTGTGAATGATGGAACAAAACATACCATCTCTGTGAGTGCTGGAACAAAACATACCATCTCTGTGAATGATGGAACAAAACATACCATCTCTATGAATGATGGAACAAAAAACATACCATCTCTGTGAGTGCTGGAACAAAACATACCACCTCTGTGAGTGCTGGAACAAAACATACCATCTCTGTGAGTGCTGGAACAAAACATACCATCTCTGTGAATGATGGAACAAAACATACCATCTCTGTGAATGATGGAACAAAAACATACCATCTCTGTGAATGATGGAACAAAACATACCATCTCTGTGAATGATGGAACAAAACATACCATCTCTGTGAATGATGGAACAAAAAACATACCATCTCTGTGAGTGCTGGAACAAAACATACCATCTCTGTGAATGATGGAACAAAACATACCATCTCTGTGAATGATGGAACAAAACATACCATCTCTGTGAATGATAGAACAAAACATACCATCTCTGTGAATGATAGAACAAAACATACCATCTCTGTGAATGATGGAACAAAACATACCATCTATGTGAGTGCTGGAACAAAATATACCATCTGTGAGAATGATGAAACGAAACATACCATCTCTGTGAGTGCTGGAACAAAACATACCATCTCTGAGAATGATGGAACAAAACATACCATCTGTGAGAATGATGGAACAAAACATACCATCTCTGTGAATGATGGAACAAAACATACCATCTCTGTGAATGATGGAACAAAACATACCATCTCTGTGAATGATGGAACAAAAACATACCATCTCTGTGAGTGCTGGAACAAAACATACCATCTCTGTGAATGATGGAACAAAACATACCATCTCTGTGAATGATGGAACAAAACATACCATCTCTGTGAATGATAGAACAAAACATACCATCTCTGTGAATGATAGAACAAAACATACCATCTCTGTGAATGATGGAACAAAACATACCATCTATGTGAGTGCTGGAACAAAATATACCATCTGTGAGAATGATGAAACGAAACATACCATCTCTGTGAGTGCTGGAACAAAACATACCATCTCTGAGAATGATGGAACAAAACATACCATCTGTGAGAATGATGGAACAAAACATACCATCTGTGAGAATGATGGAACAAAACATACCATCTGTGAGAATGATGGAACAAAACATACCATCTGTGAGAATGATGGAACAAAACATACCATCTGTGAGAATGATGGAACAAAACATACCATCTGTGAGAATGATGGAACAAAACATACCATCTGTGAGAATGATAGAACTTCTTCTTATTCTTTTTTTAACGCTCCATATCAACTACTTGTTAAACCACTCTTTGTGATTTGTATGTGAACTGAGCCTAAGATCGATCGTACATTGTGCCAGTTAAACGCCTAAAGTAGGCCAGCACATCTAATTTCTACTACGCTGTTTATTTACTAGTGTAGCTTCCCTAAGCCCATACCTAAGTCGCATCTTACATCTAAGTCTTGTAGGTCGCAATGTTACTATTCTTTGCTCCCCTTGTGGACTCTGCAGAACACACAGAGTGATAAAACAAGACATACCATCTCTGCGAGTGATCAAATAAAACTCACTATCTCTGCGAGTGAAAGAATAATACTTACCATCTCTGTGCATGACAATCTGTCTACGGTGAATGCTATTGTGAATGCCACATTCAAGTTTCAGTTCCTCCTCAGACAGAGATTTGAGCTCAAACTTATCCACACCCTGACGTAACATCCAGTAGGTGTACTGTGACAACTCTGGATTGAGAGACATTAGCCAGCCATCTAAGCCGGTTGGGTCACTTATTGAGTAATCTGCTGTGATCTTCAGTGACTTTAACTCTCTGGCAAACCTGTGGAGAAGGAGGAAGAAATACATTATAAACACTCCGCACAAGATTTTAGTTACTGGACAAGGATGCTAGGACAACCTTTGGATTTTCTTCTTCTTCTTCTTTTGTCATCACACTGTTAACAGGTTGTTGCCCAGTGTTGTGGTTTTCCATTTTTGTCTTGCGCTCTTCTGATGGCTTGGGTGATTGTTATTTTTGCTCTTTGACAGGATTCTGCTATGCCATATAACCATCTTTTCGTGGTCTTCCTCTCGCTTTCTTTCCTGATGTTCTGTTGTAGAAGACTCTGTATACTGTGGAGTTTGGATGCATTCTTATTAAGTTTGGATTTTCTATGTCTGTCAAATGTGAATACAGCATCTGCAGATGTGACCAACCTCA